>JAJOZX010000310.1:432500-850000 GCA_023014485.1 Bathynomus jamesi | reverse complement strand
TCCCGTACCCCTCACCGTGAGGGGGGTCGCCAAAGACTGGGCCCCCGCGACGCCGAGTCTGTGCCAATTGAACTCGTGTAACAACGCTTTGCTGAAAGTTTTGCTGATTTTATTTCTTCCATGTCGAAACGCGAGTGCATTCCTGATCAAGAGCTCATATAACGCTTACATGTAAGGGATAAGGATGATCATGATGATCCCGAATGTGGGTATATATTTTGGCGTCGTTATTGGCATGTATGAAGAATCTTAAACGACAAATCAATTTACGAGTTATATCATTCGGAATCAGTGGAGTTTGGAGTTGAACAAATTTCAGATTTAAAATGATGGGTTGCCTATATATATATATATATAATTAGAAGGATGAGAATTTTAATGATAACAACAGCATCAAGTAATAAAAAATAATAATAGAATTAAAGAAAGTAGTACAGTACCTTCAGTAACTTGAAATTTAAGTTTTAATTACTTTATAAAAGCTGTGTCACCATTGACTAATTTTAATTCGTTTCGTAGACTGTTCCATAATTCCATCACTAGATAAGGATTTCGAATACACTGAAGAGTATGATTTGCCTTTGAGATATATTCACGCTCCGTTTATCTTGTTTGATGTTCGTGACCAGTTTGATTGTCTATTATATAAGGTGATTCACTCGCTGGTAGCCCCAGAGTATCGTATTAGTGTACTCTGGGACAACTAGCGAGTGAATCACCCTGTATTTTTTATTATTATAGACGAGGTAAACTGTTTCTAACTCTAAACATTAAAGGAGCACATCTGTACTTCAAATATATCTTCAAATTTTTGTATATGCAGTTGGTTAAAAGGTTCTGATGTACAATGCTGTGCAAAAAGATAAGGACACCGCATTTACTTTTGTGCTTTTCTGATTTATGGCATGTTAATTTAGGAACATTTCTTTCGATTAATCTATTTGAAATACAGGGTGTCCGAGAATTATCTGTACAATTTTTGGCTGTTATTAAAAGTCAACCATGAAGTGTAGAAATTCCAGTGTTGTCCCATTTTATAGAGAATCTCATTAAGTTTTTTCTGATACCAAGTTTTGACAAGTCTTTTAGAAATTCCAGTGTGTCCGAACATTATCTGTACAATTTCATCTTTTAATAAAATTCTTGATAACACGTAAAATTCTTAAACAAGATTATTTAGAATCTGTACTTTCAAAAGTTTCTTTTATTAAAGTAACGTTGTTACAAACATTCGATATGTGCACCATTAGTGATTCGCAAAACATCCAATCGATACTCCAAATGTTGCCATGTACGCTGCAGCATATCCACATCAATTCGCTCAATAGCAGCTGTGATTCTTGCTTTTAAATCATCAATGTCTGTCACCCGCGTACATTTCTAAAAAACTTGTCAAAACGTGGTATCAGAAAAAACTTAATGAGATTCTCTGTAAAATGGGACAAGACTGGAATTTCTACACTTCATGGTTGACTTTTAATAACAGCCAAATATTGTACAGATAATTCTCGGACACCCTGTATATAACTTATCATTAAAGAGCCCACAAAATTTCCTTTCCAAAGATATATACTTCAAAATGATTAATCTGAAGAACCGTTCCTAAATTAACATTAGAGTAAATCCAAAAAGTACAAAAGTAAATGAAGTGTCCTAATCTTTCTGCAAAGCATTTCATGAGCATAATAACAACTTTTAGTTATTTTTCTCATAATTCTCTTTTGGTTTATTAAAGGGTTAATGAAATAATCACATACACTTTCGTATTCAGTAATATTTTATGTAAGATTAGATTAGATCAGAGAAAAACATAGGGTTTTTAATGTATTTATGGGTAGGATATGCAAATTTGTTTGTGTAAGTCGTAATTTCATTGGTTTAGGATCTATATTTTCAAGATGTTGACGAAAGGATAGTTTGTTATGAAACAACTCCTGTATAATATTTTATTTTCAGTGACACGCGATATCGTGTACATAACGCTGAAGTTTGGTGTTAACTTTTTTCTTTTATGTGATTAACAAAATGTTTGTTTTATTTTTATTTAACAATAACTTACCTGCTTTTAGCCGATCACATACTGTCGCGGTGTATCTCTTTACTAGTTCATCAGTGGATGCAAGATTGCTATTTAATTAAGTTGGAAGGGAACCATCAACACGTTCGAAGCCTTTCCCGTTATGAGAGTTGTGAAAGTCATTTATAAGATGAAAAATAGTAGTGGGCTCAAAAATACTACTTTGTGGAACTCCGTATGTAATTTTTAACTCAGCAATGGTAATGTTTTGTTTAATATATTGGCATCTATTGCGCGGGTATGATCTGAACTAATTTAATTCTTATGCCATAATGAGATAATTTAGAATTGTATGAAATGCTTTTGATAAGTTCATAGGCAAGAGAGCAGAAGACTCTTTATTATAATAAAAACCCATTCTAATAGACAGAGTTTATTTCCACAACAGTTTCGATGCCCACTGGCATCCTCTTCGGGTGGATACAGAAAAATGAATGAACCAAAAACAAGAGGGAAAACAGGTCCAGAGACCATTAAGAAATTCGCACCTAGGTTAGATCCCGTTCTCCCGACACTGGAAGGGCATCTTTTCTTAAAGGGACCCGCTTATAAGTACATTCGCACAAATTTAAAACTATCTTCTTGTTCTGTACATACAGATTCTATTATTTTTTTTTACATTATTATTACATTTATTATTAAATTTATTACATTTAATATTGCATTATTATTTATTACAGAAATTATAAATTTATTATTACATTGATTATTACAGTGTTGTTTATTATACAGAAATTATAAACCGAAAAACGAATGAAAGAGGCGAGAAGGAAACAGTCCAAAGACCATTAAGAAATTCCCACCTAGGCTAGATCCCGTTCCTCCGACCCCAGAAGGCCATTTTTATTAAAGGGTCCGGCTTATAAGTACATTCGCACAAATTAAAACTATCCTCTTGTTCTATATATACAGATTCTATTATTTTGACATAATTACTGCATTTATTATTGCATTTACATTTTTTAACATTTATTATTATTACCTTTACACTATTATTCCAGTTACATTTTACCGAAAAAAAAAAGAAAAAACCGAATGAACTAAAAGCGAGTAAGGAAACAATCCAGAGACCTTTAAGAAATTCACAATTAGGTTAGAACCCGTTCACCTGACTCCGTAAGGGATTTTTTTTACCAAGAATCTCATTAAAGGGACATTAAACTTATAAGTACCTTCGCACAAATTAAAATTATCCTCTTGTTCTATACATACAGATTCTATTATTTTTCTTTTGACATAATTATTACATTTATAAAGTACCTTACTTGATTCCCAATCTATAGTATGATTATTTTGGCTGGCGTGATTAAAAAAATGGCATTATTAGTATTACAACTTTTGAAGGCATATTTGTGTTCTTTAATACGAGTTTCAATATTTCTTCCAGTTTCGCCTACGTATACTAAATCACAACTTTTACAGGGAATGCTATAGTATAGACACAGGCTTGTTCCTGTTTTGCAACGTTATTCCTAACTAATTTACTTTTCACGGTAGACGAATATTTGAACGCCAAAGCAAACTTAAAATCTTTCGTCAACGGTTTTACACTTTCTAAGCTGGCAATGTAAGGCAAACTCACATATTGTTTTTGGTTAACTGAAGGTTCCCGAGGGGCATAAAAAGATTTTCTGACTTTAAAATACGCCTTTCTGATAAACCACTGAGGATATTTTAAATCCTTAAAAATGTTCCAAATCTTTGAATTTTCCGGGTCCAGCAAATGTGGGCCACAAATCCTGAATGCTCTTAGAAACATAGAAGAAATAACTGAGCTTTTAACCCCTTCATCATGATATGAAAAATAATGAATGTACGAATTACAATGAGTAGGTTTTCTATAGACCGTGAAATTGGGCTTTCCGCTTTCGTTAATGACTAAAACATCTAGAAAAGGTAATTGTTTGTCGTTCTCCCATTCATATTTAAATTTAACAGAGGGAACAAGCTTATTTATGACTGAAAGAAAGTGTCGAAGTTGTTCCAGTGGTCAGGCCAAAATGAGGAAATATCATCTACATAACGAAACCAAATTAGATTCCTGGGACATATTATTTGCAACAATTCCGACTCATAATATTCCATGTATAATGTACTCAGTATTGGGGATAAAGGGGATCCCATTCCCATACCAAAATGTTGCAAATAAAATTCTTTACTGAAGGAGAAGGCATTATTGGTGACACAGAGTTTTATCAGTTCTAAATATACAGATGTGGGCATACTTAGTTCTACGTTACATGTTGGCAATTTTCTCTCTAAAAAACTAAGTACATCATCAATGGGAACTTTCGTAATCAAGGACTCAACGTCAAAACTGATCATGCTTTCCCGTTTTAAATCTAAGGACATAACTTTGTTAATAAAGTCACAGGAATTAGTGATATGCGAGCCTGAAAATTTACCAGCTAATGGGGAACAATTTATCTGCAAGAAATTTAGATAACCTGTAACTAAAGGAACCCCTGTGTGAAATAGTGGGACGGAGTGGTATATTAATTTTATGGGTTTTGGGTAAACCGTAAATGTGGGGGAGTTTGGGGTTAATCTGTAGAAATCTTTTAGGGTCAATCGCCGGGACATCTTTTGATAAGTTCCTGAGAGTTTGGTTGAATTCAGCAGAAAGCCGCTTTAGGGGGGGACGATCTCACTTTGGTGTAGGTGAATTCATTACTAAGTAACGCTTCCATTTTTTGTTTATAATCACACTTGTCCAAAATAACCACAGTGTTACTTTGGTCCGCTTTAGTGACAAATATTGCTTCGTTCTTCCTGAGCTTGTCTAAAGCTAACCGGAATATTTTGGGAATCGAGTCCATTGAATTGAAATGTTCCAGAAACTTGCTCAGAATCAAACCATTTAAACACGGAATATCCACCCTGGAATTAAATACGGAAGACACAAAATCTAAAACAATGTTTTTATCGGGTTTAAGGGCAAAGGACAGCCCTAAATTAAGAACTTCCTTTTCAGATTTGGATAAGACATATGTCGATAAATTTAAAACGGAACCTTCCACCGCACACTTTGACCAAGCACTTTCATCACATAAATTGGATAGCTTTCTGTTAAGTCGTTGTTCAGTGCGTCTAGTCTCCACATCGCATTTATAATCTGCAGTTTCAAATAGTGCCACAAGAAGTTCACACGACACATGCGATTTAAGGATGCGTAGACAATTTCTTAGTTTGAAATACATATGGTCAATCTCTCTTTAAACACACGTAGAAAAAAGTGAAGTTTTTGCATTTAGAAGACTCTTTTTATTAAGTTTTTTATATAACACTTCTAATAAGAATGAAATCACGACTCTTGGTTTATGGTCCTCCCTTAAAACATAATAGTTCTTAGATAAAAGGCTATTTTCTTCGAAATATTTTGAGAGCTGCGTGTCCACAAGTTTTTCAAAAAACTTTTATAAGGTAGCTAAAATAGGTATAGGTCGATAATTCGAAGGTGCTGATTTATCGCCTGATTTGAATATTGGACAAACTCGTACCTTTAAAAAATAAAAAATAAGTTGTGGAAATTTTTAATTTTAATTTTAGTGAAAATAATGCATCCAAATTAAAATTGATATTTGCGTGTTGTGTTTGATCAGATTATTCTTCAAGGCTGTGACGAACAAGACAAAAGATTTGCTCTCATTTACACCATCGCGTGTGCAGCATACGCGGTTCCTGGTGTCTTCATGGGACTACTACTCCATTATTGTGGATTAGCGGTGGCCAGGACAGTCGCATCGTAAGAAATAGAGAATATATCGTAAAATGTGTGAAAATATTTTTTATATATAATTTCAAATAAATAAATATGGTGACAACAACAATGTTTATAAAATTTCAGAGTAATGCTTTGTTTTGGATTTTTATCTCTTGGCTACACAACAAAAGGTAGAATTATCATTTACGTTTATTATAAATAAAATGAAAGCTGATGAACAAAATTAAATGTGTATTCCAAAAAGAGAATTCTCTTCATACAAATCTATTTCATTAGTCCAAATTACGTAAACCCCTTATTTATGTACAGATAATACGGTATGGCTTTATGTCGCCATGATTTTATTAGCCGTCGGTGGAAACCAGTTAAGAATGGCAGGTTTGCAATTCTGCAACCTGTTCCCAAAATATCAATCGACAGCCCTGACCATCATCGGCGGGTCCTTCGCAGTTTCCGCCGCCCTATTTATGGTCTTCCAAGTTAGTACTAAAATGGAAACAAAATTCGATGTGATTCCAAAATCATTTAACATGGAAAATTATAATGAAAAATAATTGTATTAAAAAAAGTTTGACATAAAGTATTGTCCCCTTTATTTTTGCAGATCGGACAGCAATTTAGATTGTCTTTATGGACCGTGAGCATCTGTTTGGCAGGAATAGCTTTCCTCTCTTTTCCAGCAACGATAATTATGCCTTGGGATCACATACCGTACGATACACCAGGTAAATAAATTTATTTTTCTATTTAAGAAATACATGAGTTAACATTCGTTATACTGTGAAATAAACTTTAGAATTTCCATTTACAATGATGGGGCACAGGGTATGACTGGATAAAGGAAAAATAATTTCTATAAATACCCAGATATTAGGCATCCCTTGGATCAAAGCTGATATTTGGTATATCCCAAATACTAGTGTCTGGTGAACGAATGCTTTCTATCTGGGCGCAGGCAATATGTAGGCAAAGCAAGGAACATATGGAACACATTTTCAACACTGTTGAGGAGAGTGTGCACCAATAGGGTGTGTCAATTTTAGGGAGCAAAGTGAAATCTTTAGATTTTCAAAGACAACTAGTGACCAAATGATGCATTTTTATGTGCTAAATCGAAATATGGCTTTAAAATCCAGATTTTTCCACTCCTAGCTACTTATATTTAAAGTTGAAGTTCACGAAAAATCAGCAATTTTTGCAAGTATTTTTTTTATTGTATATAACTACATTTTACATACATTACATACATTTAAAGACATTTTGATTGTATTTCAATATTAAAACTTAGAAATACAGAAATCCCCCGCGTTAACGACCTTCACATTAGCGGAAACTTCACTTGGACGGACTAAATCGCTATCTGGTCGTCAACATTCAGCTTAACGTAATACAGGTCGTTAAAGTGAAGATTTCCGCTAAAAAAGTCTGTTAGCATCACCGAACTTCACTTTAGCGGACTCCGAGTCGTTAAAGTGAAGGTGACGCCACCGGAATATTATTGGAACCAGCCCTCGGATGAGGTTGCGGTCAGTTGTTTCCTGTTGTATTGCGTGGGCAGTGGTGGCGAGTGGTTGTGCATGTGCATAGTGCCGCTTCCAAGTGTTGTGCATGTTAGGCGTTCTTTTGTGCGATATTACATAGATAGTTACATATAATTATTTATATTTATGTATCTAATTGTCATTTATTTATGAATACTCTATGTATGTACTGTATGTGGTTATATGTTTTTATTTCTTATTATTGTGTTACACACGTCTTATCAGTTCATAGCATTTTTTTGAGTTCAAAGTGACTTATCAGTTAATAGCAGTACATATAGGAGTACAGTGATAGTTTGTGCTTTAACAGTGTATGTACATACTTTACTTAATTATTGCCTGCTCGTACAAACTTTGTTTTCTGAACAATGGCGTCCACAAGTGGTACTACCGGTGTCAAACAGAAAAGGCGTACGATCTCCATTGAAGAAAAGAAAGCGATTCTCGCTGACATAGAACAAGGGTTAAGTGTAGCGTTTGTTATGCAGAAGCATAAGATAAGCAAGACCACCGTCTACGAAGTCAAGCAGAAGCGCAACGAAATACACGCCTATGTGCTAGACAGTGAATCCGGAGGCAGGAGTTCGAAACGGTCTCGCTTGAACACGTCCCACAAGAAAAACGTAGATGTGGCTGTGTACACGTGGTTCAAACAGCAACGGGCCAAGAACGTTCCAGTCAGAGGAATCGACATCCAGTCGGCAGCTAAGCGTTTCGCGCAGGAGTTCAACGACACGGACTTTAAAGCAAGTGGTGGCTGGCTGTATTGTTTCCAGTGCAGGCATGGCTTATCGAACAGAAAGCTTATGGGAGAAACAGCCAGTGCGGACCTGTCTCAAGTGGAGTCGTTCAGGTGCGAACTACAGACTCTGATTGATGAGGCTGGGGTTGCTTCCTACCAGCTGTATAATGGCGATGAGACGGGCTTATTTTGGAAGAGTATGCCCACAAATACACTGGCCCACAAAACTGACAAACATCTTCCAGGCTTTAAGACAGACAAACAGCGTGTGTCTGTGTTGGCCTGCGCAAATGCTGACGGCACGCATAGACTGAAGCCTTTGGTCGTTGGAAGATCAGCCAAGTCTCGCGTACTCAAGGACTGCATGCACGAACTTCTGGTCATCTACAGGAGCAGCAAGAAGGCCTGGTTCACGCGGACTATTTTCCACGAATGGTTCAACAAGTTCTTCGTTGTGCAGGTGAAGGCATATCAGGAACATGTTTTGAAAATAAGCCCTGACGATGTGAAGGCTGTCCTCTTGCTAGACAATGCGCCAGCACACCCACGTGCAGAGGAACTCGCAAGTGAGGATGACAAGATCAGAGCTATGTTCCTCCCCCCTAATTCCACGTCAGTAATACAACCTATGGACCAGGGGGTGATAGTGAGCTGCAAGAGAATCTACAGGGCCAAGCAATTGGAGCAGTGCTTGTGTGTCATCTCTGAAGATGACACAGAGGACAGGGCTGAGAAGACACTCAGGAACTTCAAAGCGTACAACATCAAGTCTGCTATCTACAATTGGGCCGACAGCTGGAACGAGGTCAAGAAGTCCACTCTGCGCAATGCCTGGAAGAAACTGCTCCATAACATCCAGGACCTGGAAATAGACTTCGAGGGCTTCGAGCCACAGGACTATTTGGGTGTTCTCCAACAAGCAGGCGAAACAGAGGCTACAGAGGACAAAGTTGTGGAATGGCTTGATGCTGACGATGGTGACCCAGGGTACGAAGATCTTAGTGAGAGTGAAATTGCGGCCAACATTTCAGTCAGGTCTGAAGACAGATCCACCGATGAACCTCTTGATGACGACGAGGACGCTGAAGATGTCTCCGAGGTTATACCCAAGACTACGTTGAGCCAGGCAAGAGACGCTGCTGATGTTCTGCTGAAATTCATTGATGAGACTGCGGCACTGCCTAATATTCTCCCTTACTATAACTACATAAGGAAGTGCCGAAATGAAATCATTGCCAGTCTAAACAAAAGGATCAAGCAAACGAAAATTCATGATTTATTCAAGCCCCCTGCTGCCAAGCCCCAATGCACGTCCACGCCAGTTTCACGCATAAGCTCCATTTCAAGCGGAATGTCTGACCTTTCACTGCCCACCGAACTGTCACTAATGCCAAGTACTAGCAGCAGTGTTGGCTTCACTGTGTCACCACTCCAGTTTCCTGAGAGTGCAAGTACTAGCAGTACTACTCCTTCGCCAGCCATCCTAACAGAGCCTGAAGTGGAGTTCAGGACCCTCACACCAGACCTGGATTTTCCGGCTATCACCAGAAGTTCCCGACAATATTTTGGAGGATTGACTATATATGGTGAGTACATAAAAATAAATATTTACATGTGCATGTGTTCATAAGTAGGTAAGTCTATGTATGCATTTTCATGTTATGTGTTGAATGTGGAGATTCGAGGGCTATACATATATGTGTAACTGTACTGAAGTATTTTGGTTACGGAAAACCCCACTTTAACTTCCCGTAGTCCGGTAAAGTGGGGGTCGTCCGTACTTCACTTTAACGTTCCCCGGTACGTTAAAGTGGGGGTTTTCCGTACTTCACTTTAGCGAAAATTTCACTTTAGCGACCACACGCTTCCCCCAAAGTGTACGTTAATGTGAGGGTCTACTGTATAGATAGGTTTCTTGAACTTTGCCAGGGATGCCATGTCTACCTTGCTCTTGTTCCTGGATATGAGCTCCCTACTGTCCACCTGGACACTGATGTACGCCTCCCTCCTCTCTTGTGAGTAAACATGTTGTGCTGCTTCAGTTGTCATCCTTACACACCTCTTTACTGACTGTATGTGTGAGGGCCATGCAGGAACTTCCATTGGTCTATCCAGAAACTACTTGATTGCAGCAGTGGTGAGGGAGCAGGTCAGAGGAGGCTCAGTTACGCCAGAGTTCAGTCAATAAGCTCCGAGAGTTTGGTGGCATCTGGGTTGATGTCAAGAGTCTTCCTGGGTCTGACACTGCAGTCTCCTACCTGTGTGTCCTCATCTCCTTCACCTCTGATTTCCAGTATCCTCTTCACTGCCTCCCTCCTCTCCACCTCCACCTCACTGCACAGCATTGCCTGGAGCACAGCCTCAGAGTGTGCATACCAGGCTGATCTCTTCACTGTAGGCATCACTATTCCTATCACCTCCTTCTTCTGACTTCTGAGCAGCTCCAGCTGATACAGTACATGCCTGAGACCCTCCACCCAGCTGTGATTTAACTTGATGTTGAACCAGTTTGGCATGTAGACTCCCACTATGAATTCCACAATTATCCTCCGATTTTTCAGGTTCCTACCTTCAGCCCTTGTTTGGAAATCCACAATCTGCAGAATCTTAGAGCCGTGGTGATCCACCTACTGTGACAGACTAATCCAATCTCCAGGAGAGCTAGACTCTGAGGTACCTCTCCCGATCTGATGGCAGTGATGACTCTGTAGCTGTATGATTGGTCTGTGCTGAGGTCCTTGAGTACCTCCTGACTGAGATGGGGTATAAGAGGACCAACAGTGATCCTCGTGAAGTTTGGGTTGATCTCCAGCTCAGTGGCAGTGTCTAACATCTTCTCTAGAGGCCCAGACCACTTGTTGTTGCTCAATGTCTTGCCATCCAGACTCCAGTGCAGTCACCAGGTGTCTGAGACTCAGCTCCCCAGTGTGCAAGTCACAGACAATCCACACCAACTTCCTGCTAAGCTTGGCCTTTACATAATGCATTACTCCTCCCTCCCAGGCAGCATTTACGTTAGTAGTGTCACCTCCTATGGCCAAAAAGGTTTGGTCTGCTCCTCTCTCTCTTAGCCAGTTCACCAGATAATCAGCAATGATCTCAGCATGACTTCTCTCCTCTGCAGCTTCCACTGGTACAAAATGCCACAAATGTTTCCCACCTGGTTCATTGCACACTGTGTAGTGTTCTTCCTTAATGAGGCCAGGAAACTGCCTGTCACTGCCCTCAGCTTCCATCATCACTTTGGTGTCATCTCTTTTCCCATCAAAGAAGATACAGGTGATGCCATTTTCCCTAATCTCTTCATCAAACTTCTTGACCAGCTCCTTAGTCAGTCTCTCCTAAGCCCTCCTCACCTTGTTGTGGTCAATCACTAGTGCTGTGTCAAACTCTGTGATAAGACCAGCATCAATCCAGGCAGCAGTGGCAATCTTTGCAGTCTCTCTCAGCCCAGTGTGATGTCTTAAGCTAGCCAGAGCTATGTTGGTGATATCTTCAGTGTTGTATTTCTTCTTCTTAGCCGCAGGCAAGGAAGAAGTTTTCGCAGCCTCTGGTATGAAGTCTTCGTCCTCCTCTCTCCTCCCTGCCTCCTGCAGTATATCTCCAGTCTCCTCCAACTCCATCTCCAGCAGTGACTCCTCCCTCAACTCCTCTTCTTTCTTGGCTGACTCCTCTGCCTTCCTCCTCCTCTTCTCCTCAGCCTTCCTTCTCTGCTCCTGTATCTGCAGCACTGCTTCCTGTTTCCTGGTCTCAGGGTGATCAGCTAGACCCATCTGGTGTGCCCCCACACTGCCCACCTTTTCTCTCTGACCTTTAATGAAGGCAAGCTCCTGCACTGGTATCTTCTGCTCGCTCCTGCAGCTGTAGTCAATGTGAACCTCACTTTTGCAGACAGGGTTGCACCCAAGCTCACTGCAGCTCCTGATCACACAGTGACAGGTCAGGATGTCCACCAATTTGTCCAGTTTCATCATGAACCTATCTTTGACCTCTAGCTTCACATTGCCAATGAACACCTTCACTGCCTCATCCCACAGTGCCTTCACTTTAGCCCTGATCCTGACCTCAGTGTTGATTACAGGTCCTGTGAATAGAGCGTTGGCCTTTCTCCACTGAGCCAGTAGCCCTGGAAAAATACCGTTGTTAATCAGGTCATTAACTGGGTAATTCCTCCTGTCTTACTCACTCATCTCTCTCCTCAACAAACCATACCTCAGCAGATCTCTGGCTGTGGGCAGCTCAGCAGGGGGAAATTCCCTCCCAGTCCCCACCAAATGACTTAGGTGACCACTTGATTTGCTTCGGGTTCTGATTTCTTTCTGACTCATCTTGTGGACTTGTGAACAAAAGAAATGTCATTGAAATTTGGATAGGCTTACTGATTATGATTACATAAAATTAAGTTAATTGAAATTCTTAATATCTTCCTATAAGCTCAGATAAAAGGTTGTGTTATTATAGTAGTACAAAACTTAATTATTCAAAGTAATGACAATTTCATATATCTATCATATCAAAATATACAGAAAGTTTGGGTCACACATAACATTTCGAATAATTTGAATTACACAATATTTACATTACGAAGTAATCAAAATTGTCAAAAAAGAGGGAAAACACATGCATTCACAATCAAAACTCCAGCATTTGTGATTATGTAAAACTTAGAAACCATACTGCACACCAAAAATAACCAAAGTTGACCACACATATCAATGGCACATTGATATACGATGCTACAGTCATATTTAGGTTATATTTCAAACCTTTATGGTCAAATATAAGTAGGTAAATGGCTTTTTTAAACAATACTAAAGATATTTCTAAGTTTGCTAGATAATTAATATGACATCATTTGAGCATTAGTAGTTTTTGAATTGTTAACTTTACTAAAATTGACACACCCTAGTGCACCAATGGTCACTAGAAACCGAGCATTAACAGGTTGAGTTGGCTCCCAAACCAAATTCAGGGCCAGCAGTCCGTTGCGAACTCAGAACCTCACCGCCCAGAGTCCGACATCGAGATCGCTAAACTACTGGAAGTTCATAGGCGATATATAGAAATATTTATAATCTTTGATAAACCTGAGGGAAAGGCAAAACATTTCAAGCGAAATACTTTTATTAGGAGGAAACCTTCTTTTTCGTGTCCCTTCAAAAAGGCTTTTGTCAACTATGAAAGTTCTATGCGTTAACCGAACCTATTGAAGGTCAGTGAGTATCCCACTGTTTTACAGAGTATTCTGTTGTTTAGGGAGTGTACAACGCACGAAGTCTAAATTGGGCGGATTTTTACAGTATAGCATTTCATTTTAAAGTATATCATTTGTCAAACTTTATTTTATTTATTTCAGATAAAACTTCACGCAGTATCTTTTCTGAAAAGACACAAATTTCAGTACTTGACAGTATCTTCACAGTTTCTTTCTTCACTCAAATTTACTGGCAGTCTGCGAACTTATTTGTCATTATGTATTTTGCCATATTTTTCAACTCCTGGATCAGTGAAATCTCTCAAACAATTGAAGAAGGTTGATAATATTTATTTATGTTTTTTGTTAAAACAGATACCTGAATTAAAGAGAGAGAGAGAGAGAGAGAGAGAGAGAGAGAGAGAGAGAGAGAATTTTTGGTAAAACAATTGTACAATGTCTAATCATTCCTGGTCATAATTCTAGGCTTAATTTTAGTTTTGTAAATTGTATTCAGAGTCTCAACTACACTTTAATATAAAGCGTGCATGGTACCGATAATGATGGAGTAAGTTAGACAATGGTTATATATATATACAGGGTGTCCCATAAGTCCGGCATCATAGGAGAAATTCATATTTTTCTATTTCTACAAACCATAATTCATATTTTTCTCTTTCTACAGGCCATAATGTCTGTGCGCAAGGAAGAATGAATCCAGATAATTCTACTCATAGGAAATCGGAGTCAAAGAGAGGCCGCTGCTGAATTTAACAGACTGCATCCAGACCGCGAGCCAATAACGCAGAGTTGTGTTAGCAGACTTGTTGCAAAGTTTAAGAAAACAGGATCCATAGAAGATAAACCACGCAGTGGACCTTCAAGGAGGTCCACTGACGATGATACAACGACTGCTATCCTGGCTCATTTTAACAGAAGTCCCAATAAGTCTCTTCGGCGATTGTCCGCCGAGACAGGAGTGTCGAAAAGTAGCATCCATCGCATTCTTCAGGCTCACAAATGGCATCCATATAAACTTCAGATCCTACAGAAATTAAGCGAAGATGATCCCGACCGGCGGATGGAATTTTGTGAATGGGCTACTGAACAATATGCTCGGGATGCCAATTTCCCGTCCACCATTCTGTTCAGTGACGAGGATGTTTTTCATGGAAATGGTGAGGTAAATCGACAGAACACCCGCTACTGGTCTCAAAACAACCCTCACTGGTATACCTCTTCAAAGGAACAAGGTGCATCTCGGGTGATGGTATGGTGTGGCATTTGGAAGGATCGCATCATAGGCCCCCTCTTTTTCGATGAACATGTCACTGAGGCACCTACCTACGTATGCTCAAGGAAGAAGCATTTCCCAGTGTCTTGAACGAAGAAGGAAATTTTCCAACATGGTTCCAGCAAGACGGCGCTCCCGCACATTACAGCACCCAAGTAAGGGAATACCCGTACCAACAATTCCCTGGTCATTGGATAGGACGTCGAGGGCCTGTGGAATGGCCAGCTAGAAGCCCGGATCTCACGCCACTAGATTTTTATCTCTGGGGCCACTTGAAAGCGCTGGTATACGCAGAGAAAATTAGGAGTGTTGAACATTTGCGGCAGCGCATTATTGGGGCATGTAACACCATTACTCCTGACATCATTCACCGTGTGCTTGCTGACTGGGTATCACGTCTGAATTTGTGTATTGATAACAATGGCGGACATATTGAGCACGTTCTGTAAATAAAAGCTTTTGTTTTGCCTTTTTTTATTATTTTTCCTATGATGCCGGACTTATGGGACACCCTGTGTGTGTGTGTATATATATATATATATAATATATATATATATAACATAATGGACATTTGAGTTAGTCATTGATATTCATTATTTTCGATTGCTTTGAATTTTTCCATTTTCTTTTACTTACTTATCAGCTGTTTAACTCGCCAAGGCATATAAAAAAAATGTGAATGGCTTTAGTAGACTTGGTTTAGGTAGACTTTAATTAAACTTTACTTTTCATTTAGATCAGTATTCCACTCTGTGAAATGAATATTTTCGGCTTTGAGAGTTTATCAGTTGTATTTACTGCGAAAGAAATATTAAGAACCTTTAAAGATATAAAAATGGAAAATGCCGAAAGGGAATATTGACCTTTATTTCATGACAGTGCCGTATCCAGAGTATGAGAAACGGGGGGTTACAATGTTGGACAATATTCGCACGGCAAAGCTGCGCGCCCTGCTAGAGGGGTCCGGAGGCATGCGCCCCGAAATGTTTTTAATCTTACTGTCCAAAAGAGTTGTTTTTAATTATTTATTGGTCTAAATATTTACTAAAAGAGTTTTTTATATATTATTTGGCTAAATATTTATTCACTCCCGTCCAACAATACTGTTTTTCTACCACATAAATGATTATCACAACAATGTGAAGCAGCAAAGGTGAGTAGGTCAGCTGGGTGACTACTACTCTTTCTGTGTTAAGCTCAGGACAGGAGGAGCCTTTTCAATCACCATAAAACTGATATGACATTAAATGACCATGTAGTGTAAAGTCAGATGCAATAAACATATGCCAATTCATGATGCTGAGGCTATTGTACTGTTTTAATGATATAATGGAAGGCCCCAACCTGGTCACGAGGTTTACAGTTTAGAAATCAGATATATAATCTGTATATAATTTTTTTCTGGAAAAAAATAGGGGTTTATAGACACCGAATAAACACCCCTGGATACGGCCCTGCATGACCATGCTAAATTATACAAAGTCTAAATTTTACGGAAGTTATCAAATAAGGATTAAAACTTTGAAATTGTAAGAAATCTTTAATAAATTGCTAAAGGAGAAAAACGTAGTTGGCCTTTTTAACAAGTTTATTATGAAACGTCAAAATGAGTACAACCAAGGCTTACCACTTCAAAGCATTATTAATATATGGTTTAAGAAACGATTACAATAATTGATATTTGGTTTCATTTCAGCTGGACATTATTCATTGCTGTACAGTATGAGTTCGTTCGCATGTCCTTTTTTTTCCCCTTTTCCGGGATTACTGACAGATTATCTTTCCAAGAAAGGGTCAAAAGGTTAGTCTAGTATTTTTCTAATCTCTAAAATAATCAGAGAGTATTTATTATATTTAAATATTATATGTCCAATTGTTTTTCGGTCTTTCCAAAAAAAAAATAATTCCAAGTCTAAGGTTTGTATTAGGTTTGCAACCTAAATTAATTTATATACAGAAGAATTTTCTTATAAATTTTAAACATTATTTTTAGTCGTTTTTTTAGTCGACATTCCCATGTATAAATGTACAGCCAAAGGGAAAAAACTCTCTTCCTTTCATGATAAAAGGAGATAGGTAGGGCTACGTAGAGATCACAGAGTTGTCAGATCCCATTGGTAGAGAGATAGGAATAATAATTATTGGTTTTGTTTAACCCCCTTCGCAACATCTAAGGTCATATGACGGAGGGGACCTACAGCTTTACGTGGAATCCGAACCACGGGTCGCTACATAGTCTGAACGCAGCGAACGGTCTCCCATCCAGCTATTATCCGACCCAATGTCGCTTAACTTCGCTGATTAACGGGAAGTGGTGTTACGACATTGGCTACGACGTAGCCTAGAGATAAGAAGGTTGATGGGAACTCTTGGGGTCAAAACCTCCGAACAGATATATTCAACTTTAGGGATGTTACTTAGTTAGATCATAAATTCAAAGTTTAAGTAATGTGCAATAAAATTTCGTAAAACAAAGAATTTCGAACAAAGGAATCCTAATTTAGAAAAATTGGGATAAGATGAGATATGATATACTATAAACACCGACTGAACACGGGATTCCAGTTCTGAATTAACAAATTTGTGGTATGAAGTCTGAAGTCTAAAGTTTGAAGTCTTAGATATCATTTCTGAACTATCGTTTATTTCGTTTGGTGTGAATGAGGTGAGAAAAATAAACCCAACAAACTATTTTGTAAACAACAACAACAACAACAATAATAATAATAATAATAATAATAATCATAATAATAATAACTGATTGTTCTATCCAGTTGTTTCGCTAGTGAAATTGTATGTATGTACAGGGTGGGACAAAAATCTTTAAGGATTTAACAACATTATACAGATAAGTGTTCAAATTATGAAACAAATCAAACAAAAGTCTATCAGAATTTCATTCATACAAATATTTTGTAAAATTGTAATTTAATCTTCAAAGAGTTCTCCATCCGCTATGATACATCTGTGGATTCTCTCTGTGAAACTCTTCATTGTTCTTCTGAACATATCGAGTGTAGATGAAACCAGGAGTGTAGAGTTCGTCACGCAAATAAGCCCAAAGCCAGAAATCACATGGGGGTTAAGATCAGGTGATCTTGCTGGCAACTCGATGGGGCCTCGTCGCAGGCCTACTGTACTTCTAAGACAATTTTAGTGGGTGGGTTAAAATATTATTATTTTTTATATTTGTATTTGATCACAAATAACACAAATCAAATCAAATGTATATGTTGCTGCATATATACGGAATGACATTAAGAGAATCACATTAACACTTGAGTAATAAAAATTGAAAACAAGCAAAAACTACCTCTCACCAGTGGTGGGCACCGTTAACCAAAAAGTTAACTTCGATAACGATAATCCGTTAACCCCAATTTTTAACTCCGATAACGATAATCCGATAATTTTACTACAAAGTTAACGGAAGTTAACGATAATCCGTTAACGATAACTATTTCTTACTAACATTTAAAAAAATCAAGGAAAAAAAGCTTTAAAACCCATAGAAAATTTTTATTTATGCAAAATCCACAATAAATAGGTATTAAACTGTATTTTTATCAAGTTTTGCAACTTTTTTGCTTAATAACTTTTTTTTTATTTTTAATAAAAAATGTACTGATTACATGTTTTGAAACCCTTGTAACCACTAACCATTAACTAAATTTTAATTTACCAGAGAATTATTATGGCGGGAACTGAAGTTATGGCGGTTTGAATTCATTCGCGGAGCGGTGATCTTCCGTGAATGACTCCTCGCAGTTAACGTGTTAACGGACTTTAACAGACTAAATATCGAGTTATCGGAAGTTAACTGGTCCGATAACGATAAATGGAAATTAACTTCCGTTAATAGTCCGTTAAAAAAAGTTAACTTCGTTAATTAACTGTTATCGGATTAACGCTTTAGTGCCCAACACTGCCTCTCACACTCAGGTTCTCAGTCACAGTGTCACTCACTTTAAACTTTATCTAAACAAAAACAATGCGCGCAACCGCCGCCTATTGACATTAAAACAAAGCTTTAATTTTCTATGAATGTGTGCAGTTATTATCGATAACTTTAGAAAAACGAAATCGCTAGTCTGACAGTAGAAAGTCAATACAAACTAAAATGTCAGTTAGTACATTGTTCTCTGTCTGAAAGTCAGTACTGTACTGACCAAATCAGTACGTCTGGTCACCTTACCTATACATAGCTCTTATCATCTATAGCCATAAATATCTATAGGAAAATATCGACATGAAGCCCCAAACCAGATCATATTTTAGTAATTAGGTAGGCATTTCAAGCACTTAAAAATAAACATAATTTGGGCGAAATGTTATTATTTTGTTTTAGTAGGTGGGTGAAATCTTTCTGTACATGGGCAACTGCCCACCCAGTTAATATGTTAGAAGTAGGCTTGCCTCGTCACCAAAGCCATCTTCCTTCAAGGTTCGTATCCAGAATCTCACGGGCAGCTGCAGAGTAATATGGTGGCGCTCCATCATGTTCATAAAGCCAATTCCTGCCAATGCCATTAGTAAACTGTGACAAAACTTTGTTCCTCAGTACCTGGCAATATCGTTTTCCATCCATCGTATCTGTCAAGATGTCAAAGGAAACGAGTCCTGAATAGCCAATGCATGCCCAAACTGTTAGTGTAGCCGTTTTAACGGGTTCACCCAATCGTAATTTGGTATTTTCTTCGCCCAGTACTGAACGTTGTGTTTGTTTCCTTTACTCGTGAAACCGAAGACACATTCATCTGAAAATTGATCTTTCGAAGGAAACCTGGATCACTGTTGAACTTTTGTTTCATTGTTTCAGAAAACTGCAGCCGTCTATCAGAATTATCGTCGAAATAAATGGGTTTGTAATCGTGGTACCCCTGTGATTTCAATATTTTTGCTACTGAAAATTTGGAAGTACCCAATTCCTCCAATTCTCGATGAAGTTGTTGGATCGACTTGAAAACTGGCCAGGACAATTTCTTTGTCATTGTCTCATGTCGTCGTTACTGGCCTTCTGCTTCTTGGACGATCTTTTACCAGGCTCCCTCTTTCCAAAAGTTTGAACTTTCAGTATCGAAGAGTGGTTGCATTTGGTGGTGGTTTATTATATTTTTTCTTGAAATAACTGAAACTTTCTTCACAATTATTATAAGAAATAGCCCACAATACAAGATACACTTTTCTTTCATTGCTGTATTCCATCCTTACTGACATGGCAGTGACTGGGGATAGGGCCTAGGGCCTTCCTGTTCTAGCCGAGGGTCATTCCTGGCCTTGTACAGTTGCTTTCAAAAATATCGCATAAACTGCAGTGATGTCAATGGAATTTATTTATTATTAACAAATTATGTGTACGTATAAAGTCTTTCAAGACTTTTCTCCCACCCTCGATAGACATAATTATATGTATATATATGTGTTTCTCTCTGATGACGAATGTGTTCATACGTATGCTCCAGTAAAACGGTATGTTGGCTACAGAGGTGTGTATTAGGTCCCCGGTCGAAATTTTTACTTTGCCCTGTAGGTATATTATAATGAATAAAATGGTGTTACAGAAGCCTATTTTATTCACTCTTTTAACGAACGATATTTATCGAAGATTTTGGCAAAGTGGTGCTCTTCGCTTGGAATTAAAGCCGATGGTTGTCAAAAAGGTACATATCATTCCTGGTATATTTTTCTCACCTTTCCTTTCAAGAAAAACTGAAAGTGGTTGAAGAGGAGTTGGATGGGTGACCAAATCTTTTGTGTTCAGATATTTCAAAGACCAGTTGTTTGAATCCCATGTAAAGCTGTAGGTTCCCTCCATCACATGACTGGCTTTTACGAAGGAAGTTAAACAATTCGGACATTATAATTTTTCGACCTACAGAGAATTTTGTTTGTGAAATCTGTAAATAATGGATAAATAAATTCGTTGTCATATGAAAATAATACACACAAAAATATTTTTGCTTTCTTAACAATCCGTAATCCATTTCTTAAATACATTTTAGACCGAAACCCTGAAAGTCAGTTGCAGCGAAAGCTTAGAAGCCCGGCTCTGCCATTGGCATTAGTACTCATCATATCACTGATACAGACAGCGTGCTTTTTCTTCAACCATTACATAGCCATTTATTTCGCAGTGGGGGTTATGGTTATTTCGAGAGCGTCAGTTCCTGGCACAGGAATTACATTCATAAGAATCAGGTAACAGTGGACAACTGGACATGTTATAATGAAATATAGTAACTAATAATTACAAAGCTCAAACCAATAAAACTAATTTGAGTAAAAGAACAGAACGTATGACTGCATATTCTATTATTATACAGTAAATTAACCCTTTACTGTACAGAGGTCTTTTCCGAGACTAAATAAAATCGTCTGGCGCAAGCCAGAACAAAATCAGTAAAGGGTTAAATTTCTTCGGGTTACAATCAGACTTCTTATATATTTAGATTTCCTGCTGAACATTTCAACCAAATGATAGGCATTCAAGGAACAGTAGTTGCTCTGATAAGTACACTACAGTACCCATTATTTTTGTGGATTCAGAAGGATTTTTTAATGGCAAGTAACGCGATTCTATTTAACTTATATTTAACTTTAAAATAGCATAATATAAAAGAAAAATGGAAAACTGGCAGTCAAAATGTTTTTATTTTGTGATTTAAAAATTTTAGTAATGAAACATTTCACTCTTACTTCCAGGCAATGATATGCTTTATTTGTTTGTTAAGTCTGGCATTTATTCACCCTCTGCATCTGTTGTCAAAATCGTATCTAAAGAAGATCTCTAAGAAGTTTCTTCAGGGGTCTCCGACAGAGCAAAGCCCTCTTACTCGACCTGTACTCTGAAATGTCAAGCTGATTCAAGATTCGGGAATTTTAGTGTATAACAGAATTAATATCATCGTGGTAGAGAAAGCAACATGGAAAAGTATACACCAAATTATTTAAAAGTCTATAAAACTTGACTAGTACTTACCTGCATGGTCATTCGAATACAATGAGGACAATAGGTAATAGAAACAAAAGCTGAAACTTGGTTAAATACCGTGACTCGAGACTTGTTGGGGGAACTTGATATACCGGGTTTTAAACTTTTTACTAATGATAGGTTACATAGGTTTGGTGGCGGCGTTTTGCTGTACATTCGTAATTCCCTTAGGGCTATCGAGGTTAAGTTAGATTTTCCGGCAGCAATTAATGCGATATGTGTTGAAGTTAGGGCGCGTAGTATTAGTTTTAATTTTGTTGTTGTTTATAGACCTCCCGTTCAACCCCTCGATGCAGACACTAGATTTTACTCACTTCTTGATAATTTTATTGACAATCGGAATAGTATAATTGTCGGAGACTTAAACTGCCCTAATGTTAATTACAAGAATTTTACTGGTAATGAGGAAGGTTTGAGATTGATTGAGTTTATGGAAGATAACTTTTTACGACAGATAGTTACCGAACCAACGCGCGGTGACAATATTTTAGATTTGGTGATGACGAACGGCGAAAATATAGTCGATAGTTTAGAAGTAGGCGAGAGTTTAGGATGTAGTAATCATCAAATTCTTAGGTTTAAGTTATCGATAGAAAACACTAAGGATAGTAACGTAATAGAAGTCCCTGATTTTCGTAGGGCTAATTTTGATAGTTTTGCGGATAGGATGAGAATAGTGGACTGGGATAACTTATTTATGGGAAATGACACAAATTTGCATTGGGTGGCGTTTAAAGAAAGTTTTAGGAATATTGAAAGGGAGTTTATTCCTCGTAGGCCCAAGCGCGCTAGAAATCATGGTAGGCCCAAGTGGTGGACTAGGGAAATAGGCGAGTTCATAAACGAGCGTAATAGAGCGTATAGACTTAATAAGCGCAATGGCATGGCAGCTAACTTTAATAGATATATCGAGCTTAGACGTCAGGTTAAAAGATCAGTTAGGAATGCTAAGCGTAATTTAGAGATACTTATAGCTGCGGATAGTAAACATAATCCAAAAAAGTTTTTTGAATATGTTAATAATCGTAAACCGATAAAAGATAACATAGGCCCTCTAGTGGATGTTAATGGCGCTTTGGCTTCTGACGCTCAGGCGATGGCGGGTATTTTCAATAACTTTTTTGCGACAGTTTTTACCGTAGAAGACGTAAATAATGTCCCCGACGTGGACGATATCGTTCCATTTAGTAGCGAGACTATTTTGGATGAAATAACTGTTTACGAGGCTGAGATTGCGCATTATATCGATAGGCTAAAAGTTAGCAAGGCTCTAGGCCCTGACGCTTTTTATCCCAGACATTTGAAAGATTTGAAAGACGTTATCGTAGGCCCCTTAACGAAGATTTTTAATCAATCACTCGAAACGGGGATAATTCCTGAAGACTTCAAATTAGCTAACGTCACGCCTATTTTTAAAAAAGGCGACCGCGCAGTAGCTAGCAATTATAGGCCCATTAGCTTAACGTCAATTGTGGGTAAACTATTGGAATACGTAGTTAGGGATCGTATCATCGATCACTTAGAAAGTAGAGATTTGATTAATAGTAGTCAGCATGGGTTTCGACGCCATAGGTCTTGTTTAACTAATTTGTTAGAATTTTATAACGAAATAGTGCGCGAATACGATAGGCATAGAGCGGCTGACGTTATTTATTTAGATTTTAAAAAGGCGTTCGATACAGTTCCGCATAGGAGATTAATTGCGAAGGTCAAAGCGCACGGTATACGCGGTCAGGTAGCTAACTGGTTAGAAGAATGGCTTCGTGCTAGGAGGCAGAGGGTGGTAGTTAATGGTAATGAATCGGGGTGGTTGAATGTAGGTAGCGGTGTGCCACAGGGTTCAGTGTTAGGCCCATTGCTATTCGTAATTTACATTAACGACATGGATGTAGGATTGACCAGTAACGTGTCAAAATTCGCGGACGATACTAAAATAGGCGGTAAGGTTGTTAACGAGGACGATAGAAATAGGCTCCAAGACGATGTAAATAGGATTATGGAGTGGACGAATAAGTGGCAGATGCAATTTAACGTAGACAAATGTAAAGTTTTGCATGTAGGTTCTCGTAACAATAATTACACGTACACGATGGATGATAGAGAGTTGGCGAGCATTGACGAGGAAGTAGATTTAGGCGTACGCGTATCTAAGGATTTAAAGGTTAGGAACCAGTGCCTGGAGTCTTGCGCAAAAGCTAATAGGATGTTAGGCTTCATAGCGCGTAATTTCGAATTTAAATCGAAGGATATTATATTGCCCCTTTACAAGTCCCTAGTCAGGCCTCATTTAGAATATGGCGTTCAGTTTTGGTGCCCGTACTTGCGTGAGGATATTGATAGGTTAGAAAGGGTTCAGCGTCGTGCCACGAAACTAATTCCGTCATTGCGCAACAAGCCTTATGAAGAGAGGATTAAAGAGTTAGACCTGTATTCACTCGAAAGTAGGAGATTAAGGGGGGAGCTTATTGAAGTTTTCAAAATCGTTAATAACATCGATAACGTAAATTTTGACAAACTGTTCACTTTCGATAATAGTAATACTTGTAATAACGGATTTAAGTTGCGTGGCAGACGTTTCATTACTAATATCGCTAAAAACTTCTTTACGTTTAAAGTAATTGATAAATGGAATAATCTTCCCGCGCCCGTCGTGAACTCTACCAGCGTTAATGTGTTTAAGAACCGTCTTGACAGACATTTTAAAAATATTAACGTTGTTTAAAAATAAAAAAAACAATTAAAAAAAAATTAGACTAACACGAACGTAGATGTAGCTCGTATCGTAAACTAACCCACTTTTTGTTTAACTTTACCTCCTTTTTTTTTTTTTCTTATACTCTCCTTACTTTGCATGTCTGTAACTCTCTTTTCTTGCATGTTTGTAGTTTGCATGGTATGACAGTGAGTTAAGACTGTGTTTGCATGGTTTGTAAGCGTTCTTATTTTACTTCTTTTCATCTTTCACCCCTTTCCTATTCTCTCCGACTATTTTTCTGACTTGTCGGCAGTGGCCGGCGGATGATGATGGTGAGTCTTTTTTATCTTTTTCTGATTGAATGTTAACCCACGAGTGATAGGTGTTCCTCCTTACTTAACCCCTTATTCTCTTCTCTTCTCTTAACCCCTTACTCTTTCCTTTCTCTCGGGCTAACCTTAGAGTGGATCTTAGGGTCTTTGTTAGCCTTAGCTTCTGTAGATCTGTAGATCATTATACGTATACTTTCTTTACCATGGTTAAAATTACTTTCAGTCAGGAAAAGATGTTTTTGTTTACTGTCCGAATAGAATTGCGAAGGTTTCCTGAGTGCAGAAAATTGGCTTTAAGATTTAAATGATAATGCCTCAATCAAAATTCTGGCCAAGATCTTTCTCACTCAATAATTCTGTGTTTATTTGGTGATGAATTTGGATTTGAGGCAATACAAGATAATATTTGTATGTATAGAAGGGGCGTTACACGAAAAAAATCGAATTTCATATTGTCAGCTTCGACTTTATGCAAGTATATGGATTTCAGATTTGAAACTACATTTCAGATTATCAGTGAAAATGACTAACGTAACCTAACCAGACTTAATCTAACCTAGCGTAACCTAACTGCCTAATCGGTCATAATGTAACCTACAGTAACTTTGAAAAAATATAAGCCTATAATTATTGCCTATCGACTTAGCGATCCAATGAAAATTTCCAGCGAAGTTAATGCCTAACGACAGGCAATCGGCCTACATTTTTTCGTTATAACTGCATATGTGTCTTCAAATGTTCTTGTTAAGATGTATTTAGTGAGTTAGATTAGTTTGCCTTTGGTTTTAAGGAGAATCCTGGCTATGATTAAATATAAGTGCTTGCCTTTTGTTTTGTTGATCGTATCTTACCAGTTAGGTCTCGTGATCTTTCGTTGTTGTCAATAGATAAGCTAGTGCTTACCTTTCTTGTCTGTTTTGGTTTTTAATTACTCAATAAAGGCACGCCAAAATGCCTAATTGGGTTTTGGGATATACCTACCCAATTATGTTTTCCAAATAAAATTTACACAGAACTTGAAGGGATATATGTGGTATGTATGGTATATATATATATATATATATATATATATATATATATATATATATATATATATACACCCTAAACAATTTAAAATGCAAAAATGAAACTTTGACATTTATAAATTCGTTGAAGAATGACACTTGAGGTAATATATCTTTACCTTAAGAATTTTAAATTCAAATTTAATACTAGACAATTAAAAAAAATGCATAATCAAATTGATATAGAATTGGTAAGAATTTAATGTACAATTAGTGGTTATTTAACTGAATACAGCCGTAACTGTAATACGCGAGACCATTAAAATGAATGGACCAATTACAATCTTAGTTACAATCATAGGCCTGTTTGACCTTCTACTACATTAGCTAACATACATAGTGCGATTAGAATAAATGAATTGCGTACTACTTGAATTACATCTAGAACCACTTCTCTGCCAGGTAGACCTTCCTAAATCGGATTAGCCTTTGCAAATAACGTAGAATGGGCATAACACCTTTTAGATTACCCCAATTCTGTATATAGTAAATCTATACTCATTCGAAGGAACTCAGTACCCGTTTCCTTTACAGAAAAACATGGTGGACTATTTCTTAGTCTTTTTAGTTACGCAAATGTAACCCGGAGTTCTACGTTTTATTCCGTTAAATTTTAAGGAAAGACTATTTTAGTTTTGCCAGTAATTTACTCAAAGTTACAAGAACGATTTTGCTTCTATGTGTCACACACGATTTAAATTTTCTCGTACAGCACAATATATATATATATATATATATACACTTGAGCAAATATACATACAGTATATATTACTGATTTATCGATTCCAAAATTTAGCAGATGGTGATGTCGATGCCAAGTTCCATGAAAAACTGCCGATTGCGATGCCGATGACAATTCTTTACCTATATTTTAAAAGTAAATTCTCTTCATAAATTTTACTAATCTAATGTGAAAACTTTCAATTTTCATATTTTTACATTTGAAATTTGCTTAAATGCTATTCCTTAGCTCACTCCACAATATACAGCAGCAGAATTTGTTACTCATATAATCATATAACGTAGTTAAAATAATGTTAAATAGTTTCATTACTAACTAAAATGATAAAATAATTTTATTTTAGTTTCATAAATTGAAGAGCAATATTTAAAGTAATTGGTCCTCCTTATTTTGAACGTATTTTCTTTCTTTCACAATATAAACAACAGCAAAATTTTTCATTAAAATTTCAAGTCCTTGTTGGCCAATTTGAATACAAATATGGATATAAAATTTGGGTTTATAAAATTATTAAAATACTTAAAATAAAGTGAACGTAAGATGGTTTAATATATAAATCAGGGATGGGAAACTGATAAATTTTTATAATATATAAATCAGGGATGGGAAACTGATAAATTTTTAAGTCGTTTTCGATTTCAGTTTAAGTTTGCAAAAATATCGATTTCAGTTTCAATTTGTTTTTATTTTTTTTTCGATTTGAATTTATTTTTCGGTTCAAGTTTTATATTTTTCGGTTCGATTCAATTTAAATTTCGATTCCAGTTTTTTTTTCAGATTTCTTTAAGAATTTTTTTGTACTATTTATACTATTTTTTGGGGGTACCCAATTCACAAATTCAGATTTAATTTTATATGCATTCGATTTATTGCATTCGATTTCTGTTTTTCAAAGAGAGAATTTGCTTTAGTAACTATCTTTACTTTTGTATGATTAAACATGTAAGCATCTATAGCCAACTGAATCAGCACGAAACACATCGTTTTTTTTTTTTACTTATTCACTTCATTTCTTTCACATAAAGTTTTATTTAACAAAAACTTACAATTCGAAATGTTTTATTAATTCGTACACTTTTTAAATTTTAAAGCTCACGACATGTACGGGGCTCCAATAAACCTTAGCCCCCACGCCCATGGCCTAAACCATTAGAGGTACAGTAAAACTAAACATACCTTGCAAAAGAGAATTTAATCCTGCATTTAATGAGAAACAATTAAAACTTGGTGTTCCCGCCATTGGCTTCCAAGACAGCATGAATTCGCTTTGGGTAGCTTGCCAAAAGTGATGTGAATAGATCTTGATCGTTACGCAAATTTGCTAAAACAGTTTCAATGTGTTGCGTCGTTGTATCCTTCGAAAATCGATTTGCTGCAGGTTCTTGAAACAAGAGACATTCAACCTTGTCCTTTATAACTGATCCAATGTGTTCACAGACGTTCAGGTCAGGAGAATTTCCTGGCCATTCTTCATTTCCAAAGAATTCGATCTCATGGTTCCGCAACAACTGTTGAGTGGCTAATGTCTTAAAGCAGGGGGCCTTATCGTGCAGAAGTGTGACCTGATCGACATCTATAACATTGTTTGGGTTTCTTAGAAAAGGAATGACATGCTGGGATAGAATAATATCATGAAAATACTGTCCATCCCAACTCTGACCATTTGGCTTCAGCACCCCCATGAGCTTCTTTGCAGTGAACAAAACAAACACACCAACACAGTCTGGACTTTTTAATAATTCGCGATAATGTTCATTGTCATCGATTTCATTTGGTGTGGCCCACACTCGATCATTTTGGTAGTTAGGCCGACGTGTTACGTAAACAAAAAATTCATCAGAGACAGCTAAATGCATGAAATCATCCACATCCCAATCTTCAAGATAATGGGCAAACCACATTCTGTCATCGATGTTAAGTTGAGCTTTTCTTGGCTTTGGAAGTTCATGCCAAGGCTTTAAACCTTGCCTATGACGGTACAGTCGAATGATCTCACCACTAACGATCTTTCCTCTCAACACTTCGATCTCTCTAGAAAGTTTAGCACAGCTGTTTTTCCGCTTACGCATACCGCTTTCAATGATGTCCTTTGTTTCCTGAGAGAGTGGCAAATTTGGGCGCCCAGATTTGGTTGTATCCATTTCACATTCATCCAAAGTTTTATTCCAATTTCTTTTGACGAAGTCCTCACTTCTTCGCAACTTTTTGGCAACCCATGAACGTGTTATAAAGGTGGCTCCAGCATTACGAGCTTCCCGAAATGTTATTGCTCGTATGCGATCCATCAAACGTTGCCTCTCCGAATCACCAATTAATTGAGAAGCCATTATATTATCACTTTAACAGTTAGAGTAATTTTAATACCTGCAATAAATAAAGAATTTTATATATTTTTATAATCACTAAAAACTATTTCGATATAAATAAACATGTAAGCTGCAAATGGGGGGGGGCTAAGGTTTTTTGGAACCCCTTACATCCTTCTAAACGCCTGGAAACATACTCTAAGCACGCGCACATCATTCACGCAATAACGCTCACATTCATCAGCTGTATTATAAGGATTACATTCATTAAAACTGCTGTAGTATCGGTCAAAATCTTCACGTTCATCTGCACTCATACATTCATAGTTAAATTAATGTTTGGGTGGAGGTAGTCCTACGTAATTTAAGGTTTCGCTCGTGAGGAATGTGTAAGGGAAATATCCTTTTGAAACTTCAGCGGCTACGACCATCACCTTGGGTAGCTTTGCTAATTTACAAGGTGTGAATAATAAAGTGTCTTTAAACTGTACATTACCCCTTAGTTGCATCTGTATTAGTTAGTTGCCTCTTTTCAAGGGATCACCTGTAAATATCTCAGATGACTCGTGCTCAAGCAACTCCTTATAAAGGAACTGTGTGTCAAATTTCCGTTTACCACATTTGTGACACTCATCACACTCGATCTCCATACACTCATCACAGATAGTCTGG
Organism: Bathynomus jamesi; assembly: GCA_023014485.1. Classification (NCBI taxonomy): domain Eukaryota; kingdom Metazoa; phylum Arthropoda; class Malacostraca; order Isopoda; family Cirolanidae; genus Bathynomus; species Bathynomus jamesi. The sequence continues at coordinate 820,626 of JAJOZX010000310.1, read as the reverse complement.
CTTACAAGTAAATGTGGAATAACCTCTTTGGTTTCAGCGTTCGTGTATGTTTCTATATCGTAGTACACAGTTATACAAGGGCTATTTTTAGGCTTAGCGTCTTTCATATAACATACATGCTTTACTCCAACCACCTTATATTTCTCATGACATGTAGAACAGTGAATTTCATCACATTTATGCTTGAAATTCCCCCAAATTATCCATCATATGAAACATACCACATTCACAGATTCTCATTCTCCTGCACGTGCCAATTGATTTATGGAGCTCAAAACAGTTATTATTGAAAAATGTGCGTCTACACATATCACAATCCCTCTTCTCAGCTTCAACTACACGGCTTTCACATTTGAAGCTTTTACACTGCTCACATACCATGTGGCAATCTTTACAATGTTTCAGTATATCATCCGCAAATTCGATACATTACTTACACAAATCATGGTGTCGTCCATATTTTCAACTTTTATCATAACTCCCGTAAAGGTCCCCTATATTACGGATAGGTAGATATGTTGTTCCTGACAGCCTTAAAATAAGTAGGGTTCTTGTACGATCTCTCACACAGCTTTTAAAAACATACACAGTCCTCCGACGATCATTCATTTCAAATGCAACTATACGAGCATTCATTTCCTGTTCTACCCTTCTCAGCTCTTCAGGACCCATATTACAGTCAAACTCAAGTTTACAGTCTACAGCTAGTTTACGGGCACGCTCCACTACCGTAGGCAACCAAATGTTTTTGACCCGTGTATTTAGTACAGTAAACATACGGGCCAAGACTACTGCTATAAAGCCGCAACCACGATCGACGTTTATATGCCATTTATAAATAGCCTGAGAATTGAAATTAAGAGTATAAGGTGTGGCACTATGTCCCGCAACACGGAATACACGGTCAATATTTACCGTGAAGTTGTCCATATTGAAGGCTATACTACTTTGAGAGGCCTGCATTGTACGGCCTAATATATACTCTATATCTTCATCTGACCCGAACCCGAAGGACAGCCGCGTTCTGACTTCATGTTCATCGCGGTTCTGAAGGGCAAACTCTACAATACGTTCAACTATGCGCCGTAGTCCGTGTTCAACACCATTGCTATACATGGATCTAGGATCAATCCTAATTATATACCGATTTCCAGTCAAGGCTGGGGTGTGGGTAGCGGTGCGCACCAACTCGAATGTTATACCATCCTCTACAGAACGAGAAGCTACTGCGGCTGTGGAGGATGTAACCAGAATTGAACAGGAATAAGGGGGTATATTTGAGGAAGGTACTATTGTGGGGGTTGTGTCGTAAGACGTAGAGGGTTGGGGCTCTATTACTGGGGGTCTAACAACCGGTGCAATCCTGGCGCGCTTTATACCTGACGTCGTGGGCTCTTCATCATGCCTCTGCTTTGGATTGGCGCGTGCTAGGTAACGCTGGTGAGGGTTCGTCAGCGGGGATGGATTCTGTGATCACAACTACACTGTCGTCGGAGTCATCCCTAATATCGATGATGGGGTGCTGTACCTCATCCTCATTCACGGTTATGTGGGAGAAGAGAAAAGCAAGACTGTAGAATATAAGGATCATCACTTAAATATTTATTATATTTTGTAAATGACCCACTTAGGGGTGTGACGTGTTAGAAATGGATTCTGTAGAAAAATTCAGGTTCACGAGCCCATCCACATATATTATATCTGGCCCTGCAGGATGTGGTAAAACTGTGTTTATGCTTAAAATCATTAAAGAAAAGGGAGAGATGTTCTCAAAATTTGTGCATAAAGTTATATGATGCTATTCGATGTATCAATCAGTGTTCAACGAATACCAAGATGATATTTTGTTCCACAAAGGTGTATATGACATTAATTCGTTAAAGGGAAATGAACATACAGTCATTGGAGATGGATAAAACGTTTACCGAGACATTTACAGTATTCTCCCACCATCTTAACATAAGCGTGTTCTTCAACAATCAGAATCTATTTTTCGAAATAGATACATGCGCGATGTGTCGTTAAATACACAATATCTAGTCATATTCGCGCAAAGTAGAGATGTATCACAAATTGGGGTATTAGCCAATCAAATGTTCCCGAATCAGCGTAAGGAGTTTTTGGAAGTTTATAAAGAAGCTACAAGCACGCGTTACGGATATTTGCTTTGCGACCTTCATCCGCGAAACACGTTTAGGGTGCTTCTAAGAACGAATATATTTCCAAACGAGCCTGAAACGGTGTATATTCCAGAATGACAAAGAGGCTAAAGAAATACCATGAATTAATAAAAATCTATCATCGACTGCCCAGGGCAATGCAGCAGATGTTTGCTAAAAATATCGATTCCGACTTTTTAAAATGCATCTGTGAAATCTGTCTTAACGTTATAAATTGCAATGTATCAATGAAACCACCTCAGAAGGCTCGCCTACGCCGTTACAAGAACATAATACGTGCACTCGCTCGTAAAAGTCAAACTATAGGGAAAAAAAATGAATTATTGTGCAAAGAGGAGGGTCATTCCTCCCCATCTTATTTTCAGTTTTGTCCTTTACTGACTAGATTAATATAATGAAGAAAGTGGTAGTGATTCCACACGAGGTGTATGCTTTACTGCAAAGTTCAAAGAATCCAGACACGGATCTAGATCTCCGTATAAACAGGCTTAAAAGAATGGAAAGCGAAATGTTAATCCTATTAAACAGTGAAACAATACCTGATGAGAAAAGAATCTTATAGCAAGAAGCTCTGCAAAAATTTCTTCACGAGTACGAAAATTATAAGAATCCGACAGAGATCCCCGTGGTTATTAGGCACAGCACGGGTAACGATGGACATGGTGACATAGGGCCTGTGTCCGACGATAGAGCTGACCAACCAAAGATTAATGGGTCGGCAACACAACATATCAAGCATGTATTAAAAAGCACCCTCCCACATACATTGAGGAATAAAGGTTTAAGTTTTTATATTCTATTGAATGAGGATCCCACCATATAGACCGATACAGGTGAGATCATTGTGGAAGGAGCAAAGGTACAGGGATTGAATATCGTAGACATTGTCCATAATCTGGTGAGAAAGTGGGATAGGCCCTCACCATCAGGATAAAAGCATATTAAAGCAAGACTACAACAAATAAATGTCTCCAAAACAATGATAGGAAATCTGAACAGGTTAAAAGACTTGGAACATGCATCGCACGTGACACAATTGAAGACGCCATCACCCCTGGCGGTAACACCTCTGAAAAGGAGAAATAAGAGGTTAAACAATGATCAACCCTAGCCACGTGCCTCTAAAATACGCAAATGGCTAACATATTAAGAAGACGCTATTATAATATTTCTAGCCCTGCCTCCTACGAAGGCGTAGATAGACTGTACAGAAGTGTTTACGGAGTAGGGAAAAAAGATGTTGAGTTTTTTGCGGGAGCAGAATGCTTATACACTTCATAAACCTGTGAGAAAAAATAAATAAATAAATCAGTTGCTGAAGCCACCAAAACGTTGATGTTGAAAGAAAACAGGGTTCCTGGCTATTTTCGTACGGAAATGGGGAAAGAATTTATAGGCCGAGCTTTTCAGAACATGTTGACAGAGTTTAATATCAGCTACTACACTACCAATGCTGTACATAAGCATCTTTAGCTGAAAGAGTTCAACGTACCATAAAGGAACGCATGCAACGCTATTTTACACATAAAAACACATACAGATTTCAAGATATTCTGGAATCATTGGCCTCATCCTACAACCGCTCACACCATCGCACGATCGAGACAACACCTAACGAAGTTTTAGAAAGAGGTACGCGCCCAGAGGTGAGAAGAGATGGAGCACCACCACCACACACTACACATTTCAAACTCAATGGTTATGTAAGGCTGTCGCGTTCGGTAAATAAATTCGCGAAGGGAGTTGAGCAAGGATGGACACGCGAGATTTTTGAAGTTAGGGCTATGAAATCTAAAGACGAGATAATGGTGTATTACGTAGAAGATTTGAATGGGGAAGAAATCGTAGGAGGCTTTTACCACGAGGAGTTGCAAAGTTACATTTAATTTAGGAAAAAAGGTGTTTTAAAATTGAGAAAATTTTAGGAAGCAAAGGTTCAGGAAAGAGAAAAATGTACCTAGTGAAATGGCTAGGATACCCAGAAAGCTTCAACACCTATATAAAAGCTGGTGGAATAATGAAGCTTAACTAGTATGTAACATGGCGCCTAACCATTTCTACGTCACACTCCCGTCATCCTCGTCCCTCTCTGTACACCCTAACAACACACTAGCCAACTTTGTAACAGAACTCCACGGACCCATTGAATTGGGTCATGATACGTATGAGGTGGGTATATGCGAAATTCAGTTGAATACCCTTTTTTTAAGTATTGATTATAAAGAACCCGTTTTTACTATTTTAGAGACTGTAATGAGTGTGAAAAAGCCGGGGTGACTCGGGATGAAACCAGGCGTACCGCCCTGACTGAGGATGCATGGTATTACAGTACAAAAGTAACACTAGGACCGGGTCACTATGGTGAGGCCGAGGATGTTGTGAGAGACTTAAACGTAAGTTCAAAAAGCTCAAATCTTACGGGCGATTTAGTATACGAAATCGTAAACAATGATCCCCATGCATGCACTGTGGCCCTAAAATCGCAGGCTAACCGAAATATTAAAGACCAAAGAGTGTTCAAAATTATGACCGATGGACGATATCGATCAGTTATCCCAAGAGATACATTTCACGAGGCACAACACGACTTGTCCAGCCTAATGTATCAATTGAAATTGGAGAAAATGGTTGACGGCTATAAACCCCAAGACATGTGCTATATTTACAGCAACATAGTGGAGCACCAGTTTGTTGGGGATACCCAGGCACGCCTGCTGCGCATTGTTCACATTCCCAGCCATAAAGGAGTTTGAGTATTAAATATGACAGGCCCCATTATGTGAATGTCGCAGCTAATCTAATAACCAATATCTCAATATATATAAGAACGATTGAGGGAAAAAAATTCTCATTCGGTAACGGGAGCTTAACGGTGAAGCTGCACTTTCGACGCACTGAGTTATAATGGACAGAAAGCCTTTCACAGTCTATCGAGGTATGAGATACCAGCGTGGTAGTGGACTTGGATCCATTTTTTCAACCATACTACGTACGGCTGTCCCCTTGCTGAAGAGGGGTGCCAGATACCTCTGGAGGAAAGCGTTACAATCAGGTCTTAACACAGCAGAAGACATATTGGCTGGGGCTAAACCTAAAGAAGCTCTAAAAAGACACTTAAAGCGTACACGGGACGAAATCGTCAAAGATGCAAAGAGAAAAATGCGTGGTGGTGGGAAGAAGAAGAGGGCTGTCCGGAAGAAGGGATTACCACCACGTGGCATTAAACGTAAAAGGCTATCAAAAAAGAAGTGTTCTAAGCGAATGAAACCTATGGTTGACCATTTTTTCGACTAATATAAGCTAAGGACATTGATCTCATGAATCATAGTTTGTTTACTACTTGTCGAGAGAAGACAAGTTTCTATTTCTAACTCGTCATGGCACGCTTCATCCATCCGTGTAATTTACAATGTTGTAAATCGGAGCTGTCCCTCTTTGACATGCCTCCAACTCAAGTTTCTATTGAACACAGTGACTTTATTACAATTAACCCTTTAAACACAATTAGTTCACCGAGTGCCCCTATAGAATTCGTGATACCCAGCTCAGGCCCTTACTTTTTTGACCTAAGCTGTGTGTATATGTATGCTAAACTACGTATAGCCCACTTTGATGGAACGAACTGTGATGACAAATATGCTGTATACCCTGAAACAAGCTTTCTGCACTCCTTATTCAACCAGTGTGACGTATATTTAAATCAGGTCAGCATATCGGCAGGAACGGGGTACTACCACCTACGATCCTATCTGGAAAATGTGCTGAACTTTTCCAACGAAGCGAAGGATACTTTTTTAAGTGCCGAGGGATATTATCAAGCTAAAGACGAAAGTAGTATAAAGGACAAATATAAAAATTCTAAAAAGAGGATATATGAGTGTTTTGGACGCCTGCATACAAACTTCACATTGCAGGAGAAGTTGCTTGTGAATGGGGTGGATATGAAAATAAAGCTCACCCGCACGAATCCTGAGATCTGTTTAAATCTGGATGCTGATCAAGAAGAGGGAGCAAAACCCGTTGTGATTCACATTATGGAGACAACTCCGCGTACGGCGAGTGAAATTAAGTTCACCAAAACAAATAGAAGTTGAGAAAAATTTACTACACGCCACTGTAAAATACCCAGTTAACAGAGCACAGCTCAAACTATACACGGTGCCAGCAGGGTTGGCATCGAAACAGATAGAAAACATCGCCCTGGGAAATCTACCTAAAAGGATATTAATTGGAATGCAGGACCATGTTTCTGTGAGTGAAAATATAAAAAAAGTGCCTTTAAATTCGTGAATTCGGCCTTAAAAATATAACTCTATACGTTAATGGCATTGCATTGGGCGGGGGTATGGAAATGGATTATTCGTCAGACGCTGTGTTCCCACTTTGCGCGAGAGCATGTAGTAATCTGGCCCATATTGCAGGTGATTGTGATGAGCTCGATAATGGGGTAACGCAGAAAGAATCATCGATCAATTTAACCTTTATCCATTTGATATCACACCTGACTTATCTCCTAGTGTAAATACACACTTAAGCCCACAACAGAGTGGAAACATCTCAGTCAGATTGGAATTCGCCAAGCCTATAGACGCGCCTATAAGTGTACTAGTTTACCTCGAGTCACAGGCCCTAATAGAAGTAGACAGATTTAGGAGCGTTGTTACTGACTTTTAAAATGGATACGAATACACTTCAGAGAGTAATGAATAGTGAACGAATCACACGTTCCAAATTTATCGGTGTGTTTGCGAAGAATGAAACATTGAAATTGCCATCTACGAGAAATTGCGGTAACCTCATTGTGAACACAGATGTTATTGGTAGTGAAGAGATTCATTGGTTTGCAATCTATTTTAAAAATAGGGACCGCATGTACTATTTTGATTCACTCGACACTCAACCCTGGAGTGACCCTGTTATTGTAAAATTTATCGATCAGATGCATACCCCCAAAATTGTATGGAATCCCTTCCGGCTACAAGGATATTTTAGTAATACGTGTGGGATGTACTGCCTTTCATTTATCATGCATATGTCACGTGGTAAAGAATTTATAATTTTTTAAAAATTATTCGACCCGTGTCACACTCAACGAAACGACAAAATGGTATGCAGACAGATAAAAAGCCGTTTTCAGATTGTGCCTACTCGTTGTATAGTATGACGTTTTGTTCGTGTGTATATATATTTGTAACCAATAATGTTAGTTTATATATTATGTAGTTTAAGATGGTTATTGTACTCAAAACATGATTTCCTTTCATTTAATAAATTGATGAAAATACATTGTGTCTTCTTTACCGAAAAAAAAATCGAAACATAAAAAAAATGCTTACATTATTTCGTTAATGATGTGACAATCGATGGGTTGACTGCTCTGTAAATCTTCTACCTCCGTATTCAGGTCCACGACATGGGTTTCTTCAAAACGAAAAGATTGTATAACACGTGTCAAATCCCCATCTGACCTTAAAGGAGAAAGAATAATTCATTAGTTCATACTGAATCTTTTTTAATAAAAGCCCAATTGTTTAAAACATATGCAGAGTATACATATAGTAAGAGTATTACAATGTGAAGATATCTTTGAATCGCTCCGAGAAGTTCCTTTAAGAGAAAATGCCGAATAACATTTAGTATGGAATTTATAAAATTATTTAAAACATGCAAAAGATTGCTATAAAAAATTCAATTCATCAAAACAGGACTTTAGCATAATATTAATTGAAAACTAATCTATAGTTGTGGATACCTAAATGAAGCATGATAAAATAATCCAGAACAGCGCTCTTTCTCCTAGTGACAGGCACATTAAATAAATAGCCAGTTCGCGAATAATTGGCTACCAAAAATAAAATTACAGGCACATAATTACTTACATTTCTACGGCAGTCCCTTGCGTCGGATCGTAAGGAGCGTCATTGCAAATCTCATCAACGGTTTGCGTTGAAAATAATCCATCCCGATCGGCTGTGTTAAAACGATTAATTGTGGACAACGCTACAATGTCACCATCTTGATATAAATCCGGTAAACTGTAAAGTTCTTGATTCATTGCGGAGGGAATGTTTATTCACTGGTGAAAATAACTACTGTGACTCCCAGCTGAAAATATTTCCTTCTATATACATGAACCCCAAGCACCATCCCAAAAGACTAATAGGCAGTTCGTAAGTTTGATGAGTGGTTGTCAATGTAACTGGGAAGGGCTATGTTAAATTTGTGTACCAATCGTAACAACTATATTACGGGTCCACGCTTTGGACGTCCTGATTTGTCGACCAATGGTGTCTTTATCTTCTCTCCGTAGATTTAATGTTCACATCGTGTATTGCCACTTGCAATCTCTACCTCGACAATATTTGTATTAATATTTGCGCCCATACTATTCTCGGTTTTCCCATTTTAGAACCTACCCCTTTATGCAATATCCCTTACCCCTTTGCAACATTGATCAACATTTGCCGTCTCTATCACGACAATATTTTATATTATTATTATTTTCGGTCATACTATTCGATCCTCAACTCTGGTTCATGAATTCGGCTTGACTTTTTACTTGACAATTCTCGCGTAGGAGTGTGATTAAATTGTGTTTAGCTCGTGAAAATTAATGTCTGGTTGGGTTGGTAGATAAATGGGCGCCCTAGGTATCTTAGTGGTTAAGACGCTGGGGTGCTGATTGGTGGTTGAGAAATCGAGTCCAGATGGTGACATTGTAATTTCTTGGTACATACAATCCCCGATAAGCCGGGTGAATCTATGTGAAGTGGAGAGTAAAAGAAGCCAACTCACCACTTCATCAGATCAACTCGAGAGGAGGAGCGATAAGCTTAATCTTCGTGGAATCATTGCAATAATAATAATAATAATTATAAACCTTTCCATTTTTTCATTCATTCATTTCATTTCAATAACAGAGACACTGACTATGGAGAAGATACCACACAAACTACACGCAAAGAAAAATAGTTCGGATTCAATGTTAAATTGGAGGTCTAAGGCGGGTGACAAGCTTGATCTTTGTCAAAATGAACAATTCGGGGAGAAGGAAAACCGATTTAGCTTATTATTGCTACTGTAATTTGCACCACCCTATATATATATATATATATATATATATATATATATATATATATATTGCATTTGGAATATGATAAGGAAACTCATTACTTAATCAAAGGCTAATTTAACCTATAAATAATTTGGAAAACAATCACGTGATGCTTATGTACATATTTATGTTCTTTTAACTTCATTATAATAACAATATTCAATACAATAAGTAGGAGTCGAGAGAGGTTTTTCTTAGGTTATGGGATGAATTTAGGCCAAATGGACCTTTGCGGTCAGCTTTGCGGTTGGCTCGGCGATTCACCTGTTTCGAGTTTGTCTCGTTATACATTTTTTTTTCCAGAAATGCTTTCAAAGAGAGGAAATGACAAAAGTAAATAGACACTTTAGGTAACGTTACTTAAAATAATTATTGTCTTTCTTATATATATATATATATATATATATATATATATATATATATATATATATATATTAGGGTGATTAAAAAAAATCAAAGTTTTTTTTTTTAATTGTTCAACCTGTATTTTTGTTCCCTATGACAAAAAAGTAGTGTATGCCAAATTGGTGAATTTTAAATAAAATTTACTATGTGCTACCAGGCGTCAAAGTTTCCCTTTTTTTCAATTTGTTTGTTTTTACAACTTATGATTTTATGTTTAATTGTTTATATTTCAGAATTTTTAACTAATGATTTATATACTAGCTTGCTTTTAATTGTTGCTTGGAACTCGTAATTTTGATACCAATTAATCGATTATGGAAGCTAGGCCTAACTCACCATCACCCAGTTGCTCAGTTGGGAGAAGTTCTACAAGAAAAGAAACTGAAGTATGGCTAATTGGGCAGCCCTCTGCAGTACTAAAAACATCCGTATTACCATCAGAGAAGGAAATGATGGCCCTCTTCATGCACTACAGAAATATTAAAAAGCGAGGCGTTAGAGAATCATGCTGCTCTACTGCGGATGATGTGCTAGCAGTTTGGAAAAAAGCAGGAATACCAGCAAAACAAAGAATACATGTAGTAGATAAAATTCAAGGAACACTAAAGGAATGGCAGCTGCTTAAGAAAAACAAAGCAAACAAATTGAAAAGATCACAAAATTTAAATAATAAAGAAGAAAAATGGAAAGATAAACTGGAAAACTTATTTGACATTGCTCATGAGAATGCTATGCAGCTTATAAAAATAGAAGATGATAAGAAATTCTTGAAAATGCAACGTGAGAAAGGACGTCATGGAAAAATGGGTACCATTGATAAGGCTGTTGCTAAAAACGAGCAAAGAGCAGCAGAAAAGCAACAACGTTATGAAAAGAGGAAAGCAGAAGAAGAGATCAAAAGAAAGAAGAATGAAGAGGCTGTCATACTCACCAGTACATCATCAGAATCAGAATCAGAGGAGAGTAAAAGTGATGAATCTGGTTTCTGTGCTGCACAACCTTCAACATGGAAAAGTAAGGTAGGCAAACGTAGAAAATTGTTTGATGATAAATTAATTATTAGGAAGTCTTGATGTTGCAAAATTGAGTGACAGAAATGCGTCTCTAGTTTTAATGCAAACAATCAGACATCGCTTGAATGGGGCATCTGCGAACAAATAAAATGCGTGTGTTTCGATACAACGGCAGCCAATATTGGTCCTAGAAATGGTGCAGCTATTCTTCTAGAACAAAAATTCGACAACGATTTATTGTGGCTGGCATGTCGACACCACATATTTGAAATTATGCTGGAAGCTGTTGTTTGAAAGTCTTTATCACCATCTTCTGGCCCAGATATAGTCCTTTTTAAGAAGTTCAGAGAAAAATGGTCAAACATTAATAAGGAGGACTACGAAACAGCATTATCAGATCCAGATATCTATGAAAATATTCATGACATCAAAGATGACATAATTATATTTGCAGCAAATCAACTAGATACATTCCAACCAAGAGACGATTACCGACAACTATTGCAGTTAACAATTAATTTTTTGGGAGGTGAACCAAAAGGTGGAATCAAATTTAAACATCCAGCGGGACTTCATCGGGCTAGGTGGATGGCCAAAATTACATATTCATTAAAAACTTTTATGATCAAATCTCAGTTCAAAATTTCAGTAAAAGACAAAAAAGGACTAAAAGACATCTGTCTATTTGCTACTCGGTTATATGTAAAGGCATGGTTTACATCTCCTGTGCCATCTTGCGCTCCTCGTCTTGATCTGGAATTATTACAGAATCTTGTAGTCTACAAACAAATAAATGACACAATTGCATTTGTTGCTATTAAAAAAAATGTTAGGTCACCTCTGGTACCTATCAGAAGAACTGGTAGCCTTGGCCTTTTATGATGATAAAGTGCCTACTGAAACGAAAAACAAAATTGTAAAGGCCTTGCAAAATACAACAGAAACTCTTCCTGCAAAACGGGCTTTTCTAGATCCTGCACTTATTCCAACGAATAAATTAGAAGATTTTGCCACATCAAATACTCAAAGATTCTTTACAATAACAGAATTTAGTTCAAAATTTTTACTCAAAGATGCTAAAGAATGGCATAATGATGAAGAGTATAACTCCGCTAAGAAATCTATCAAACAGTGGAAAGTCGTGAATAATATAGCTGAAAGAGAAATAAAATTAATGGATGAATATAATAAAATACTAACACATGACGAAGATCAAAAACAATTCTTGCTACAAGTAGTGAAAAACTACAGGGCTGTTTACCCTGATAGAAAGAAAGAAACATTGATGAAGTAATGACAGGTAATCACCCTAATATATATATATATATATAAAGTGTGTATTGTTATTTTTGTTTTCTGCTGCCAATTTTTTTTTCGTTTATTTCGGACAATAATCTATGTTTTTCACTCCACCTTAGACCTACAGAGGCTACAGTATACACAATAGACACACGGGGGCTTATGTTTGACTGTAATCTAATTTTTAACAGTGATTTCGAAATAAAGTCAATAATGTGTGTGTGTGTGTGTGTGTGTGTGCCGTCTTCAGTTTTTCGAGCATTAACTCTCTCTCTCTCTCTCTCTCTCTCTCTCTCTCTCTCTCTATCTCTCTCTCTCTCTCTCTCTGAGGGGCTCTTCAACTCCCGACAGCCCTGGCTGTTCGGGAAACGGGTCGTGCTAAGGGGCGGTCAGAATAGGGAAGGCTCCCTCCGTGCAATGCTTTTTAATGCTAGGTCGATTAGGAACAAGTTTCGCGAGCTACGGGCGCTCTTAGCAGCAGAATACCAGGATATCGTTGCTATCACCGAGTCCTAGATTCATACTGATCGTAGGGACTACGTTGGGGAGTTCGAAATCCCCGGATATAGAATGTTTCGCAAAGACCGCACCCGTGGGGAGGCGGGGTGGGGTACTAATATACGTCAGGGACACGTTGAGTCCGATTGACTGCCAGTTCCAGTCGGAACGGGAGCTGCTTGGCGTCGATCTGAACGTCGGGGGGACGAACTATAGGTTAATCTTGGTGTACAGACCTCCGCATCTCCTCCTCGAGGAGGATACAGCCCTGTACACCGAACTCAGTAGCCTGCTAGGGGATAGGGTGTGTGTAGTTTTAGGAGACTTCAACTGTCGCGGCATAAAGTGGGAAAACAGGACTGCTGATGCTGAAGGGAGGAGGCTAGTTGACTTTGCTGATGAGAACTTCCTCACTCAGTGGGTCAATGAGCCTACACGAGGCGAAAGCGTTCTAGACTTAGTATTGACGACCGCAGACAACCTCGTCACTGGCCTCACCATTGACGAATCGTTGGGCGGGAGTGATCACGGAGGTTCCGTGTGTGCGTCCCTCGGGTGAAGCGTAGTAACTCGAGAGGCAGTAAGCTCGATCTCCGGCGGGCGGACTTTGTTAGCCTCCGGGATAGCGTAGGTGAGATGGGGTTAGAGGTCGGCGGCGATGTTGAGGGAGTGTGGAGTGCATTCCGGGACGAGTTTATTGTGCTGCAGTCTGCTGCCATACCCTCAAAACCGGTCACCCCTGCTTCAACGCAGCCTAAATGGTTCAATCGTGACATCGCTTTGGCTATCCGAAATAGGAAAGTAGCGTATAGGAAGGCGAAGGCCAATCGTTCCCATGAGAACACTGAAGCGTATGTCCGCCTGTGTAGGGAAGTGAAGGCGAAGGTTAGACTAGCGAAACGTAACGAAGGTGGCAAGCCTCTGCAAGGGGAACCCTAAAGAGTTCTTCAGTTATGTTAATAGTAGAAAGCCCATTAGGACCGAAGCGGCGTTCTGCGGACCTCCGACGTGGACATCGCTAATATGCTTAATGAGTACTTTGCGGGAGTGTTCACCAGGGAGGAAACCCGCATCATCCCCGAGCCAGGCGTGAGGCACGAAGGTGCTGGCCTGGATAGTGTTCGATGTACCGTGACAGTCATTGCTGATAGAATAGACAAACTGAGCGCGTTTAAGGCTCCTGGGCCAGACTAGTTTCTCCCCAGTGTTGCGGGAGGTGCGCGAACAGGTGGCTCCCCACCTGGCTACAGTCTTCAACAAATCGTTGGAGACGGGCCAGGTGCCTGGTGACTGGAGGGAAGCCAACGTGACCCTTATCTTTAAGAAAGGGGATCACGAAAGTCCAGGGAACTATCGTCCCATTAGTCTCACTTCAATTGTAGGTAAATTATTAGAGGGGATAATAGCCGATAGGATCGTTGACCATTTGGATTCCTACAAGTTGCTTGGGGACTCCCAACATGGGTTTAGACGGCATAGGTCGTGTCTCACCAACTTGCTCGAGTTTTTCCACGTCATGTTGAGTGAGTATGATAAGAGTAGGGCGATTGATATACTTTATCTCGACTTTCAGAAAGCCTTTGATAAGGTATCTCAACGCCGGCTAATGGCGAAAGTGCGCGCGTTGGGTATCGGTGGGGAAATAGGTAGGTGCATTGAAAACTGGCTGAGGAATAGGCGGCAGAGGGTTGTAATTAAAGGGGTTAGTTCGGGTTGGGCCTCGGTCACTAGTGGGGTTCCTCAGGGTTCCGTTTTTGGGCCATTTACATAAATGATATCGACGGTGGCATCGTCAGTCGGATCGCCAAATTCGCTGATGACACGAAGCTTGGGGCCAATGTTGGGACGCCCGAAGCGATCGAGAAACTGCGTGCGGACCTAGGTAGGATAGGAGAGTGGTCCGAAAAATGGCAAATGCCGTTTAACTTGGGTAAATGCAAAGTGATGCACATTGGCTATGCCAATCTCAAGTCGGACTACTCGATGTTGGGGAGTCATATCGAGGTGACTGATTTAGAAAAGGACTTGGGTGTGCTAATTAGCAGCGACCTTAAGTTTACGAAACAGTGGTAGAGATGGAAAAGAAAGCCCAGAAACTATTGGGTTATATCAGGAGGCAATTTCAGTTTCGGAACAAGGAGATTGTGCTCTCTCTGTACAATTCCCTGGTTCTGCCGCACCTGGCGTATGCTGTGCAGTTCTGGTCGCCCATCCTCAGGAAATATATTGAGAGGCTGGAGCGAGTGCAGGCGAGGGCCACAAAGTTAATCCCTTCCGTTAGGCATATGGGCTACAATCGACGGTTACGCGCCCTGAACTTGTTTTCGCTGGAAACTCGGAGGCTACGCGGTCAACTCATCGAGGTTTTCAAGCTCTTACGCGGGTTCAACGATGTTGATTTTAGAAGTATGTTTAGTTTAAATGATAACCCAACTCGCAACAATGGTTGGAAGTTGGATTTGAAACGGTTTAGGACTAGTGTGTGTGGGAATTACTTTACGTATAAGATCTGTGACACATGGAACAGGTTACCTTCAGAAGTTGTGAACAGTTCCTCTGTGGATCATTTCAAGAAATGGTTAGACCAAATCTTGCACACTATTTGAGTGTGTACAAAATTTTCCGTGGCACCTGTTGCCATTGGTACCTCCTCGGTATGGACCGCAAGGCCTTTTGAGGTACTTCTTTTCCTTGTAACCTTGTAACTCTCTCTCTCTCTCTCTCTCTCTCTCTCTCTCTCTCTCTCTCTCTCTCACTCTCTCTGTATAAATAGAAATTAGATTTAGTTAGATATATCGAAAGGATTGTCAAAAGTAAATAAACACAGTATACATTCTAAGGTGTTAGAATAAATGAAAGCGTTTCATGAATTATAGGTAAATTAAATATTATTCTTAGAGAATGTGTTATTGGAATAATGTACAATATAAAGAGTCCTGTGTATTTCTTTTATTATTAATATTAAGATGAATGATTTCTTTTGCTACGCCATGGATTAATTGTCTACTGTATTTCTTTTATTGTTAATATTGGGAATCGTTTAAATAATTAGTTCTCTTGTTGAACAACTTTAAGGAGAAAGTCGCTCTCGCCTTTAATAAATAAATAAATAAGTGGAAACTCGTCTAAATAAGTTAAAATAAATGGCGCAACCTGGCAACTCACCCTAATAAGGTATATCTGAACATAATTAAATTAAAAAACACTATTTGGCAACTCATGTAAATAAATATATAGTGCTCTCTGGTAACCTCTCCATATATAAATAAGTGGTATCTGGCAACTCACGACCCTCTATATAACCGCTGCTTGGCCCCTGCACGTTCATAATGCGTCGGACTCCGGTGGAATAAAGAACTCTCACTCTCTCTCTCTCCTTCTTAGGTTAAGACTTAGGTTAGGTTCCCCTTTGGGGGAGTGAGGACATCCCACCTTCTCACCCAAAGAGTTCCTCCTTCTCCTTTCTCTTCTTCTCTTAGGTTAAGGTTACCCCTTTGGGGGAGGTCATCCTCCCTTCTCCCCCCGAAGATCCCTTCCCCTTTGGGGCATTGATTTGTTGCATAACCCTCCCACTTCATTGCAAACTCTCCCCCTTTTTGCATAACCCTTTGCAACATTGCAACATTTTTGCACTCGTCCATTTTTGCACCCATACTACTAGGGATCCTATTTGTACCGTGAGTGTCCGCGTAATCTCAAGGAAATGTTCGATGGAGAAGCTCTTGAGGAGCTCCAACAATTTCCGGTTATCATTGCTCAACCGTGTTAGCATTTTTTGGTGTTCACTGTGTTCAGAACGACAGCACCACGCGTGGGGGCAGGTGAAGAAGAGAGAGATGTGGCGCCACCGCTGTGATTTAGCAGTTGGTTATAATGTTCAGGGTAGAGAAACTGGCACCGTCGGCCATGCATTTTGGTGGGAGGAGTTTAGGCGTTCGCTCCTCCTTTTTTATTTACAATAGTTCGCTAGATTCGTGGTTCTTGCCCCATTTACCCATTTTCATTCAATTCATTAAAATTTCTTGGAAAATTACTGCTTTGCTGGTTGTGAAACCAAATTTTATATATTACCTTCAATATGAAATAAAATAATATATATTTATTAATTTAAAATTTTTCTTTAAAACAATATTCTCTTGGTCCCAAGATAAGTGGAACAAATTCTCTCTCTCTCTCTCTCTCTCTCTCTCTCTCTCTCTCTCTCTCTCTCTCTCACTGATTCACTTTCTATCTACCCATGAATGACAAAAACTAAGAACACTCCTTTATGATAAATTTATATTACTAAATCTTAACCCAATTATTTTATACTGATGTTACATAGAGGCACACACACACACGCCTATATATATATATATATATATATATATATATATATATATATATACTGTGTGTGTGTGTGTGTGTGTGTGTGTGTGTGTGTGTGTGTGCGTACCTTATGAACCCTATGTTGTTTCGTGCGTTGGTCTCTCTTCACATGGAACTAAGATTTGTGCGTCAATAAGATGTATGATCACGTTCTGAATACCCTTCTTAAAAATTCACCTCTTTGTATCGTGGAAAATGACCATGGAGAAGGAACAATAATTAGTTTTTCCATAAATGTATTATTTTTGCACCGTCCCTTGCATATACCCGGGTGTCCCAATAAAATGTTTACACATCATATTAACATATATATATATCAACATGCACACTTTAGATGATAGTAATATGCGCTGATGTATTAGTATATTTATAGTACTTAGTAATAGTAGTATAGTAATGGTGTATTGTACTTAAATAACAGTAGTATCCCTTGTTACAGGAAATGGCGACATTGCAGTTATCGTTTGAGCAACGTAAGTGAATTCTGAAGCACTACTGGAAGACGGAGAATGTGGCTGCGGTACAGAGACATTGGAGAAATTAGTTTGGAACATTACCACCATCACGGGTAACAATTACAAGATTACGTGATAAGTTTGAGACTGACGGAACAGTGCAAAACGTCAACAAAGGCCGATCTGGAAGACGTCGCACTTCAACTGACAATGAAAGTGTTGAGACCGTGTTACAGGCCTTCACAAACTCTCCAAATAAGTCTACAACGCAATGTTTTCGTGAGACTGGTGTTTCTAAATCCAGCGTTCATCACATTTTGCGACGTGAAAAGTAGAAACCGTACATACCTAGACTACTCCATGCAATGAATGAGGACGATCCAGATCGTCGAAAAGAATTTTGTGAGTGGTTTTTGCACGTGTGTGATGAAAAAAATCTTTTCCTGATTTCATTGTTTGGTCCGATGAAGCCACTTTTAAACTTAATGGTACTATCAATCGACACAACTGTGTGTACTGGGCCACCGAAAATCCAAACGTAACAGAAGAACGGGCATTTAATCAACCAGGAGTGTCAGTGTGGTGTGGTCTGTCTTCCAGAGGACTGATAGGGCCATTTTTCTTTGAGGACACTGTCACAGGTGCTGCTTACTTATCAATGCTGTAAGACAACATTGTACCTTCAATCAGAGCTCTTTTTTTGGAAGAAGAGTGTTACTTTCAACAGGATGGCGCGCCACCACATTACCACAATGACGTTAGAAATTTTCTCAATGTTTGTTTTCCTAGAAGATGGATAGTACGTAGGGGATGTACGGAGTATCCACCACGATCTCCTGACCTAACACCCTTAGACTTTTACTTGTGGAGCACTCTGAAGAGCACTGTGTATGCTGAAAAACTAAGGACACTACAGGCCTTGAGACACGAAATTGAAATAGCCTTGAAATAGCCTGTGCCAACATTTCACTCCGAATAATCCGAACAGTATGCCGATCTGTTGCGCGCCGTTGTCAAGAATGTATTGATGCTAGTGGCGGACATTTTGAACATTTAAAACATTAAAGTAAGCAGCACAACCATGAAGGTATTGACGCTGCTGGCTGATATTTCGAACATTTAAACATTAAGGAAGCCTATTTGCTGTCTATTTACTATCCGCCTATTTTGCTTATTGATATATATGTTAATATGATGTGTAAACATTTTTTTGGGACACTCGGTATTGTTGCAACCCTTGAATCTTTCCGCAGTATTACTGTCGTGTGAAAGGCATCGTGATTATGTCATAAATCAACATTTGTTTAGAGACTGGTAGTCGCCAGACGTGTGTTGTTTAGTCAGTTTTGCGTCTTCATTCAGTGTCGTTGTTATTTCTTTGCATCATTCTTACATTTTATTTTTTAATTTCGTTTCTTGTGGATTACAGTTTTTTATTCTGAGTGTTTGTGTCCTGTCCACGACATTTAGATAATGTAGTAATTATATTGTAATGTCTCTCATAGTTCAAGATCTATCGTTGTATCGTGCAAATCTTCGTTAAATTATCACTTTCAGAAATTTAAAAAAAAACCGACAAATAAACCCTTTAAAATTCAAAGTAGTATACAGTACTTTCACTACATTATGCAAGCACACGAGTGAATTAATAAAGTTGTCATTTGAAAGGAAATTATTTTGATTTATAGGAGTAATTTGTTCTATTTCACTACGTGTTATAACATTCCCATTCATAAAAATACATCGAGCAAAGTTTTTTAAAAATGGCCACAACAAACACTCAGGAAACCTCTTCTGTCAAGCATTTTTTGTGTATCAAAAGGAAATCAGTCGATATAGAAATAAGCCGTCGACGACGATGGGCTATTTATATAATTGGAGTGATAGAAACCTTTCTTTTCGGGGGTTGTGTTTTCGGGTGGGCTCAACTTGTTTATGTTCTCAAGAACGAAGAAATATTCTCTGATCTCTGTCAGACAGAAAACGATACCCATTTTTCCCCTAATTCATCCAGAAATGAAGAACAAGTAAGTGTAGTTGTTGAGGAAACATTATAAATGGTTTTAGTTGTTCGTGTTATGGAGGAAGCTCGAGAATTAAAATTGCAACACTTTAATACCTACAGTGTTACTACAGTGTAGAGACAATCTAAATATTGTGACTGAAAATAATGAACTATGAAATGTTGCTCATAAAAATTGAATTCAATTGAATTCTGTTTAAAATACAGATTGTACACAGCCTTTACCAAGCGTACACGCTTTACAGGCTGAAATCTACTTCCTGAATATAATTATAAAATTTTTATGAAAGGCTTAAAAATTAAAGGGGACTTACAGACTGACCTATTTTTGTATTTTTGTAAAATTTCAATACATAACCTTCATATAGATTTTATAAGAGGCTTTAAAACGAAAGGGGATTTGCAAACTAGGACATACTGTGTTATTTTTAACACATCAATACAAGTGCTGTGTTAGCACATCCCGTACCCCCACCGTGGGGGATTGCCACAGACAGGACCCCCGCGACGCCGGGTCTGTGCCAACTGAACTCACGTAACAACGCTTTGCTGAAAGTTTTGTTGATTTTATTTCCTACATGTCGAAACGCGAGTGCATTCCTAATCAAACAACGCTTACATGCAAGGGATAATGATGATCATGATAATCCGTAATGTAGGTATATATTTGGCGTCGTTATTGGCATATATGAAGAATCTTAGACGACAGAGTAACTTATGAGTTATATCATTCAAAATTAGTTCAATTGTAAGTTGAAGAAATTTCAGATTTAAAATGCTGGTTTGCCTTTATATATATATATATTATATATATATATATACCATTGCAAAACAGGCAGAGGTCCTTTAAACGTTTTTCGGGTAGGTGTTCAGTGCTCCTGGCCACGGTTCTGATCAATACATAAACTTCGAACAGAGATTTCACTATAAAAGGCTGTTACCACATTGTGCCAATTGATGTCTTTATAGACTATGTCACTATAACATGTACAATAGACCATTTCTCTATGAATATTAAATTTCAAATATAACATCTATAATAAGCCTGTGTGTCAGATCTACAGCGTGTCCCAAAGAAATGTATACCCACTTTGTTCGATAATTCCAGCTATGAGGATAATAAATATATTACTTTTATATGTTTTTTAATAAAGAATTTTCTCATGAATCTAAATATGTAATTATTATTAAAAATTGAAAAACAAAAAGTTACAGATGTTTAAATTATAATTATTATTTTCGAGACTTCATGTGCGATATTTTCTAATATTTTAACCGACTGTTTTGAGATACTTATGTTTAGTGTTGATATTGAAGCATAAATGTTGTAATTATTAGTTAATTCAAAAAATTTACAAATTCCATGGTTAAATGACACTTTATCTAAGATGTTCGACGTCTTCCAGAACGTTGTTTTTGTAAGTTTTGCACAGTGCCGTCGGTTTCAAACTTATGTCGTATACGTGCAATTGTAATCCGCGTTGGTGGTTCCGTTTCAAATTCCCGTCTCCACTGTCTTTGGAGTTCTTTTATGTTTTCTGATTTCAAGTACCACTTTAATACAAACTTACGTTGGTCGAATGTTAGTCTTAAGTTGGCCATTTTTAAGGGCAATTCTCACTTACAGTAGAAAAGAACAAACGTCGCAGAGTTATAAGATGTTAGATAAGGTTAGAGCAAAACTGTAGTCTTGCCTAATTAGAACTCAACGAAATGGCTAGGCTAAGCTAGGCACTAAACATAAGTATCTCAAAACAGTCGGTTAAAAGGCAGGCCAGGCCATAAAAAAAATATTAGAAAATATCGCATATGAAGTCTCGAAAATAATAATTCTAATTTAAACATCTGTAACTTTTTTGTTCTTCAATTTTTAATAAAAATAATTACATATTTAGATTCAGGAGAAAATTCTTTATTAAAAATCATATAAACAGTAATATATTTATTATCCTCATAGCTGGTATTATCGAACAAAGTGGGTATACATTTCTTTGGGACACGCTGTATATAACACATTTATGACGATACGGTACTATCAAAACTTTAATAATCCGGCGGATATTTTTTGTATATATTAGAAACTCAGTAAAAAGAAATGAGGAAACCAGTATGAATATTAAATGAATAATAATAAGAAAAATAATTAGAAAGAAGATGCGAATTTTAATGATAACAACAGCATCAAGTAATATTAAATAATAACAGTATTAAAGAAAGTAGTACAGTACTTTTAGTAACTTTTGAAATTTAAGCTTTAATTGCTTTATAAAAGCTATGTCACCATTAACTAATTTTAATTCATTTCTTAGACTGTTCCATAATTCCATTACTAAATAAGAATTGTCTATTATATTTTCGATTATTATAGACGAGGCAAACTGTTTTCTAACTCTGAACATTAAGGAGCACATCTGGACTTTAGATATATCTTCAGATTTTAATATATGCAATTGGTTAAAGGGTTCTGATATATGAGCATAATATCTTTCATTTATTTTTCTCATAATTCTCTTTTGGTTTATTAAAGGGTTAATGGAATAATCACATACACTTTCGTATTCAGTAATATTTTATGTGGGATTAGATTAGATCAGAGAAAAATATGGTGTTTTGAGTGTATTTATGGGTAGGAAATGCAATTTTCCTTATGTAAATAATAATTTCAATGGTTTATGACCTATATCTTCAAGATGTTCACGAAAGGATAGTTTGTCATGAAATACAACTATATAATATATTTCTTTCAGTGATACGCGATATCGTGTGCAAGTCGAGAATAACAGTGAAGTTTGGTGTTAACTTTTTTCTCTTTTGTGATTAATCGAAAGTTTGTTTTATTTTTATTTAACGATAATTTACTGGCTTTCAGCCAATCACATACTGTCGCTGTGTGTCTCTTTAGTAATTCATCAACGAATGCAAGATCGCTATTTGATTATGTTGGAGGGGACCCATCAACATGTTCGAGGCCTTTCCAATTATAAGAGTTGTGAAAGTAATTTATATACATGAAAAATAGTAGTGGACCGAAAATACTCCCTTGTGGAACTCCGTGTGTAATTTTTAACTCAGCAGTGATAATTTTTGTTTAATATATTGGCATCTATTGCGCAGGTATGATCTCAACTAATTTAATTCTTATGCCATAATGAGATAATTTAGTTATGATTATGTCTTAGGAATTTGTATGAAATGCTTTTGATAGGTCCATAGGCAAGAGAACAGAAGACTCTTTATTATTAAATTCTTTATATCACTTTTAATAAGAATGAAATCACGACTCTTGGTTTATGGTCCTCCCTTAAACAGAGTAGTTCTTAGATAAAAGGTTATTTTCTTAAATATTTTGAGAGCTGCGTGTACACAAGTAGATAAAGTAGATAAAGTACATAAGGTGGATAAAATGGGTATAGGTCGATAATTCGAAGGTGCTGATTTATCGCCTGATTTGATTTGAATATTGGACAAATTCGTGCCTTTAAAAAAATAAAAAATAAGACGTGGAAATTTTTAATTTTAATTTTAGTGAAAATAATGCATCCAAATTAAAGCTGATATTTGCGTGTTGTGTTTGATCAGATTATTCTTCAAGGCTGTGACGAACAAGACAAAAGATTTGCTTTCATTTACACCATCGCGTCTACGGCATTCTCGCTTCCTGCTTTCTTAATGGGACTACTGCTCCATTATTGTGGATTAGCGGTGGCCAGGACACTCGGATCGTAAGATATAGAGAATATACCGTAAAATGTGTGAAAACATTTGTTATATATAATTTTAAATAACTGTGGTGAGAAGAAAAACTTTATAAAATTTCAGATTAATGCTTGGTTTGGGATTTTTATCTCTTGGCTACACAACGAAAGGTAAGACTATTATTTACCTTTATCATAAATAAAATGAAAGTTGATAAACAAAATGAAAAGTGTATTCCATTCCAAAAAGAGAATCCTCTTCAAACAGATGTATTTCATTAGTGCAAGTTATGTAAACCCCTTATTTATGTACAGATAATACGGTATGGCTTTATGTCGCCATGATTTTATTAGCCCTCGGCGGAAACCAGTTAAGAATGGCAGGCTTGCAGTTCTGTAACCTCTTCCCAAAATATCAATCAACAGCCCTGACTATCATCAGCGGGCCTTCGCAGCTTCCTCCGCCCTATTTATGATCTTCCAAGTTAGTATTAAAACAGACGGAAAATGTGATGCGACTCCATAAAACATTTAACACGGAAATCATGATGTAAAAGAATTATATTCCAAAATTTTTGACACAAAGTATTGTCCCGTTTATTTTTGAAGATCGGCCAACAATTTAGATTGTCTTTGTGGACCGTGAGCATCTATTTGGCAGGAATAGCTTTCCTCTCTCTTCCAGCAACAATAATTATGCCTCGGGATCACATACCATACGATACACCAGGTAATTAAAATTATTATTTCATTTAGGAAGTACGTGAGTTAGCATTCATTACACTGTGAAATAAACTTTAGAATTTCCCTTCACAATGAAGGGGCACAGGGTATGACTGCCTAAAAGGAAAAAGAATTTCTATAAATACTCAGACAGTGGGCATCCCTTGGACCAATGCTTATATTTAGTGTACTCCAAATACTAATGTCTGCTCAACGGATGCTTTCTATCTGGGTGCAGGCAATATGTAGGCAAAACAGGGAACATATGGAGCGCATTTTACAACAGTTTTGGGGTGATTGTGCACCAAGGGTCACCAAAGATCGAGCATTAACAGGGTATGTGGCCTTCCAAACCAAATTAACGGTATAGTGAATTTTAAAATGCCTTTGTTTATTCTTTTCGCTTTCTTTTAATTATCACTCTTTCTTACTGCTTTACACTCGTTTTTCGCTATGTCTTATATGAATGTGGTAGACGGGTAAGCGTGATAGCGTGACCGCCATTAAGATTTCGAAGAACAAAGCGAGTTACCGGGAGAAATTACAAACGATCATCACTGTTTATTGACGTTTTAGTTAGGCCGAAACAAGTTACAAGACGTTAACCGAACCTACTGAAGGTCAGTGAGTATTCCACTTTTTACAGTGTGCAAAGCACGAAATCTAAATTGGGCGGATTTTTTACAGTATATCATTGTACAGCATTTCATTTTAAAGTATATCATTGTATAAATTTTATTTTATTTATTTCAGATAAAACTTCACGGAATCTCTTTACTGAAAAGACACAAATTTCGGTACTTGACAGTATTTTCTCAGTTTCTTTCTTCACTCAAATTTACTGGCAGTCTGCGAACTTATTTGTCATTATATATTTTACCATATTTTTCAATTCCTGGATCAGCGAAATCTCTGAAACAAATGAAGAAGGTTGATGATATTTATTTATGTTTTTTGTTAAAACGGACACCTGAATTAAACTGAGAGAGAGACTGAGAGAGAGAGAGAGAGAGAGAGAGAGAGAGAGATTTTAGGTAAAATAATCGTACAGTGCCTAATCATTCCTGGTCACAAATCAAGGTTTAATTTTAATCTTGTAAATTTTATTCATTGTCTCATTCTCAACTACATTTGAATATAAAGCAAATGATCAATTTCACAGACGTTATGAGCTATGTAACCTTCAGTTTTCAAATAAATAGTGCTGCAATCCATTACGTTAAAAAAAAAAACTGATTTAGTACGTGATTTAGGCCGAAGCCAATTTCCTGAAAACTTCTAATTTACTGTACGTACTGGGAACAATAATTTAATAACTTAGCCTATGGTTATTAGTAAGATATATACTATACAGTGTGTCCGTAAAGTCATGGTGGGATTTTAAATAGCTATATTATTGCAACGAAACATGATAATGAGATGAAAAAAAGGCAAATTGAAGAACAACTCTAAAAGAATAACTTTATTTAACGTAGTTCGATATGGGCTCCTCTGGTAGCCCTGCAGACATCTAGGCGGTGATGTGTGTCCGTAAAGTCATGGTGGGATTTTAAATAGCTATATTATTGCAACGAAACATGATAATGAGATGAAACAATGCCAAATTTAAGAACAACTCTCAAAGTTGTATCTTGTAGTTAGTCTAGGCTAAGCTTAACCTTTATCTCGTAGTTAGTCTAGGCTGTCCACATGCCTATGTTGAACATGAGCGTAATAGCCCGAAAGTTAATGTGTGGTGTGCTCTAGCACGAGATCGAGTGATTGGCCCATTTTTCTTCGCGGAACCCACTGTGACGTCACACAACTACCTCGCTATGTTGGAACATTTTGCAGTACCCCAATTTATTGACAATAATGTCATCTTTCAGCAAGATGGTGCTCCTCCGCACTATGCCAACGTTGTTCGAGAATTCCTTAATGAAAAATTTCCACAGAGATGGATAGGAAGAGGAGGATGGAAGCCATGGCCTCCACGCTCTCCGGACCTGACACCTTTGGACTTTTATTTGTGGGGTTACGTCAAGCAAAGCGTGTACAGTGTACCCATTAGGGATATTCATCACTTGCACGAGCGAATCACGGAAGGTATCGCATCCGTCACTCCTGGTGTTCTTGGGCGTGTGTGGCTGGAATTGAATCACCACCTAGATGTCTGCAGGGCTACCAGAGGAGCCCATATCGAACTACGTTAAATAAAGTTATTCTTTTAGAGTTGTTCTTCAATTTGCCTTTTTTCATCTCATTATCATGTTTCGTTGCAATAATATAGCTATTTAAAATCCCACCATGACTTACGGACACACTGTATATATATGTATATATATATATATGTATATATATATATATATGTATATATATATATATATACACGGTGAACCAAAAGTAGGTGGACAGTAGGTTGAATACGGTTTGTGTTATATTATATTATAACTATGGTGTTCATTATAACTATGGTGTTTGTGTTTTATTATATTAAATATTATAACTAAATTTATTTAAATTTTATTTTGTATTATAGTATACAAAAAAATTAAATATGTATTCTCAAAATAAACGTTATCATTTACTGTCCACCTACATTTGGTTCACCCTATATATATATATATATATATATATATATATATATATATATATGTATATATGTGTTATATATATATTAGGGTGTCGCTTAATTGTATGGTAAGAATTGAACCATGAAGAAGTTTCAGTCTGATCCTCTAAAAATGTGACATTGCATGTGAAAACGCTGATTATGAAGTTTCATGAGAAAATATTAATATTTAGAGGTCGCTCAAGGCCATTAAAATTTTGATGACGCGTCGTTATTGAAATGCGCTTCCTTTCTATACCTCATCCCAGTATCATTTCAGTCTCTTTAATGTGTGTTATTTTAGTCTTAATAGTAGGATATGTGTGTATTAGTGTTTTTGATTGCATAATAACTATAACACTTATTTTTTATTTCCAGGTGTAAATTTATATAGCAAAATACATTTATTATCTAATGATAGAGACTTGAAAGAACTCTAAGGTTTACTTGATTTACAAGTGTGAGAATGATATTAGAGGTGGTAAATTGCCATCAAATCTTCAGGCTCTATCCTTTTTCCTTCATTTACATATAAAAAAGACGATAAGAGAGGCTTCGTCAATGACCGTTGAAAAAATTGAGGAGTTTTGGAATCGTGCCCGAATTCCAACTCAACACAAACAGGACACAATCAGAAAACTGGAAAAACTCTTCTCACGATGGAAAGTATTGAAGAAAAATTCATCCCGTAAGACGATGTCCTCCCTGATATCAAAAATCGCATGGTCATATCTATGACTAGTGTTGATGGACAAGAGAACCCTCCAAAGCGTGTGGTTGTTGACCTGGATACTGTGAAAGAAAGAGACTGTAAAAACTCTAACTGTAACAAATGACTTTGCTGAACGTGGAGTTGATCTCATCCAGGATTTTTCTGGATACCTAACCAAAGATGAAGAACAACTTCAGTTTCTTCTCCAGGTTGTTGAAGACCATCGCAAACATTGCACATGGGGACAAAAGCATACCTTGAGTGGAAATAATGATTAATCATAATAATTACGCTACTGTCTGATGTTAATGTACTTTATCTTAATATTATGATAACGTCTTGTGCACTTTCTGCTAATGTAGGAACATAATAAATTGTTTAAATACATTTGGAAATTGTTAATATTCAAACTTTCTGAGAATCTCGTATCCAATACTTCGAAGCCGTTGAGCTACCTCTAAATATTAAAATATCTCAATAAAATTTGTACAGTGTTTTTACATCATATGGCATACTTTGATGGGGTCAGAGCACGGAAACTTAAAAGTTGAAAAATAAGTGACACCCTAATATATATATATATACTATAAAACTTTGAAAGTGTAAGAAATCTTTAATAAATTGGCAAAGGAGGGAAACGGAGTTGGCCTTTTTAACAAGTTTATTATGAAACATAAAAATAAGTACGACCAAGGCTTACCACTTCAAAGTATTATTAATATATGGTTTAAGAAACGATTACAATAATTAATATATGGTTTCATTTCAGCTGGATATTATTCGTTGCTGTACAGTATGAGTTCGTTCGTATGTCCTTTTCTGTCCCCTTTTCCGGGATTACTGACAGATTATCTTCCAAAGAAAGGGTCAAAAGGTTAGTTCCAATATTTTTCTAAACTCTAAAATAATCACAGAATTATTTATTGTATTTTAATGTATTGTAAGGAAGGTATCGGTATTGTACAACTGCCGATCCCAATTGCCAAATTTAAATTATGGGTGCATCAGAGAAATGTTATATCTTCGATTGTTTTTCGGTCTTTCCAAAAGGTTGCCCAAAATTATATTTTTTTAAAAATAATTCTAAGTCTAAGGTTTGTATTTGGTTTCGAACCTAAATTAATTTATATACAGAAGGATTTTTTTATAAATTTTAAACATTATTTTTAGTCGACATTCCCACGCATAAATGTGCAGGGAAAGGAAAACGTCTTTCCCTTTCGTGATATCTTGAAAAAATGAAAACTCCTACGAACGTGCAAAAGGTGACCAAATTATGAATCCATTTTGAGTTTTCGTTGAAAACTGAAAACAACAGAAAAATATTGCGGAGACTTATCAACAAATATTATTGGAC
Organism: Bathynomus jamesi; assembly: GCA_023014485.1. NCBI lineage: Eukaryota > Metazoa > Arthropoda > Malacostraca > Isopoda > Cirolanidae > Bathynomus > Bathynomus jamesi. The sequence goes on along the minus strand of JAJOZX010000310.1, from coordinate 792,194 downwards.
AAATCAGGTTTGATTATAAATGAAGACTATCATACTTTGTATGTCACCCTTTTGTGGGGAATACAGCAGCCACTCTTTATTTATGTTGTCTCAGCTCATAATGTTCAAGCTTTGTTGTATCCCATAGATCAGTTAAAGCCTTCTCGCAGAGGTCGTGGCACGCATTTCGGTAAATATGTTGAAGACTAAACTGGACAGTTCATCTCGTAGGACAAATCTGCATTAAATGGAGGGTAAATGGGATGTTATTTTACAGTATCTTGATTTTCCTTTTGTAATAAATGTAGTAGAAGGGTCTGATTGCGTCTGGTTGCGAGGCACTGGTAGTTCTCAGATGACACCCAGTTGGTAGAGATAGGGGGCTTCATGGGAACTCTCGGAGTCAAAACTTGCGAATACCTAATTAAGTTAAAGAAGGCTACTGTTTAGGTATATAGTTTACAGTATATATGTATGTGATATCCCTTTAAGCGTAGATTTAGTGGTCCAGTCTTGCTACAGAACACTGAATGTTGACAGTTTAAGAACTGTAGGCAGACCAACTTTCGAGTAAACTTATAAAGGAGGGTTATAAGGAGAGTTGGTTGGAATATAGTTGGGGATGGTGATGTTCCCTTTTGCCGTTTTTTTACATTTTATTTCCTTTTATTAAATTGGGGGGAATTTTGGGGAATGAAGACCTCCGAAGAGCTATATTACGTTATTTTGGGAAGTCACTTCTTTCTTTCTTCTTTCTTTCCTTCGTATTCTACTTTTCCGTGATCATAAAGGGAGTTGTTCACAAGGAGGGCTAGTTAATTATAAGAAGTAATGTTCCCTTTGCCAATGAATGTTGTAGGAGGCGGTGGTCTGATCTGGTTTCAGAACATTGGTAGAGAAGGGGAGCTTAATGAGAAATCTCGTAAATCAAAACCTCCGAATAGACGTTTTCAATTTCAAGCATGCTACTTGGGTGTATAGTATAGGATTGTTAGTACTTTTTAAGGAAATTGTGGTATATTTAACCAGCTAGTTAGAGAATACGTTCATAGTTTTATGAAGAAGTAGTAAGGTTCTCTTTTTCCAATATATTAGTAGGAAGCGCTGGTCTGGTCTGTTTCACAACACAGAGTTATCAAATCCCATTGGTAGAAATAGAAAACTTGATAGGAACTCTCGGAGGTAAAACCCACTAATAGACATATTCAACTTCAGAGATGCTACTTAGCTAGATCAGAATTTCGCGGTGCGATTTGAATTTCTTAGGAAAGATGGCTGGCTCCTCTTGCCTTCTCGCGGCAGAGCGACGCTCAAGATATTATATATATATATATATATATATATAGTATATTTGAAATCGATGATTTTTTTCTCTAAAAATCCATTATAAAAAATAGGAATTAAACAACTTTTTTTTCTCGTTTTTGCACATGGGGAGGGGAGGTCGGGTCCACAAGGAAAGGTTGAAAAGACTGAAAAGGTTAAAGGAATGAATAAAATAGGCTTCTGTGACATCATTTTATTCATTATATTATACCTACAGGGCGAAGCAAAATTTTCAACCGGGAACCTAACACACACCTCTATAGCCAACATACCTTCTTATTGGAGCACACGCTCGAACACATTCATCATCAGACAGAAACACATCCGTATATAATTATGTGTTACAATCATACAATTTCACTAGCGAAAGAAATTGATATAACAACTAATTATTATTATTATTATTATTATTATTATTATTATTATGTTGTTGTTGTTGTTGTTGTTTACAAAATAGTTTGTTGGGTTTATTTGTCTCACCTCATTCACACCAAACGAAATAAACTATAGTTCAGAAATGGGACTTTAACGAACGATATTTATCCTAGATTTTGGCAAAGTAGCGCTGTCCGCTTTGAATTAAAGCCGATGTTTGTGAAAAAGTTACATATCACTCCTGGTATATTTCGCACCTTCCTTTTCAAGAAAAACTGAAAGTGGTTGAAGAGAGGTTGGATGGGTATTGGGTAGCCAACTTCTTTGTGTTCAGATACTGCAGCTATCAGTGGTTTGGATCCCACGTAAAGCTGTAGGTTCCCTCCGCCATATGACCGGATTTTACGACGAAAGTTAAACAACTCGGACATTATAATTTTTGCACCTACAGAGTGTGTTGTTTGTGAAATATATAAATAAGGGATAAATAAATACATTTTCATCTGAAAATAATACATACAAAAATATTTTTGCTTTCTTAACAATTCATAATCCATTTCTTAAATACATTTTAGATCGAAACCCTGAAAGTCAGTTGCAGCAAAAGCTTAGAAGCCCTGCTCTACCATTAGCAGTTATACTCATCATATCACTGATACAGACAGCGTGCCTTTCCTTCAACCATTACATAGCCATTTATTTCGCATTGGTGTTTGTGGTTATTTTGAAACCGGCAGTTGTTGGCATAGGACTGAGTTACATAAGAATCAGGTAACAGTGGACATGTTATAATGAAATATAGTGACTAATAATTATAAAGCGCACAGTACTAAACTAATTTAAATAAAAGAACAGAATCCATTACTGCATATTATATACACAGTAATTGAGACGCTCCCGACCACAACCTGCCAAGCGCCGGTGGGACCAGAATCTGAGTTATTTATACCATATATTCCCCACCCTTCGTCTATCCCGTGGGACGGGCGGGGTGAGTCAGGAACAGATTGTGGACCTGTATGTATTTGTCGAAATCAATCAAATATCGTTATTGGTTCAAAAGTTATGGCATTTTGCAACTTAACAAACTTTAACTGCATTTTTTCTCCATTTTTTAATTTTGGCACTTGGCAACTTGTGGTCCGAAGCGCCTCAGTTTAACCGTTACTACTCAGAGGTCTTTTCCGAGACTGAATAAAATCGTCTGGCGTTAGCCAGAACAAAATCAGTAAAGTTAACACTGTGCGCTAAAGGGTAAAATTTCTTTGAGTTACAGTCAGTCTTCTTATATTTAGATTTCCTGCTGAACATTTCAACCAAATGATAGGCATTCAAGGAACAGTAGTTGCTCTGATAAGTACTCTACAGTACCCATTATTGTGTGGATTCAGAAGGATTTTTAATGGCAAGTAACGCGATTCTATTTAACTTATATTTAACGTTAAAATAGCATAATATAAAAGAAAACTAGAAAACTGACAGTGAAAATGTTTTTATTTTGTGATTTCAAAATTTTAGTATGAAACACTTCACTCTTACTTCTAGGCAATGATATGCTTTATTTGTTTGTTGAGTCTGGCATTTACTCACTCTCATTTGTTGTCAAAATCGTATCTGAAGAAGGTTTCTAAGAAATTTCCTCAGGAGTCTCCGAAAGAACAAATTCCTCTTACTCAACCTGTACTCTAAAATGTCAAGCTCATTCAGAGGTCTGGAATTTTAGTGTATAACACAGAATTAATGTCATCGCTATAAGAGAAAGCAACATAGAAAAGTATACACCATATGTTTTAAAAGTCTGTAAAATTTGATTAGTGCTTGCCTGCATGGCCATCTGAATAACGTGAAGACAGTAGTGCGACGTCTGGACCCCCCCCCTCTCAATTTCTTAAAAGTGCCCTTTTTTCAAGTGCAAGTGCCCTATTTGAGTGATGTTTATGCCTCTGAAAACAAATTTTGTTTTTGTAAATAGATCATGGTTATTTTATTTTATTCAAATTCTATTTTGAGTTTTTATCTGTATATATCGTAATTCCAAATTTGTACAGCGTGGCAAATGATTGCTCCCCCCTACACAGATGAAACTAATAGAGGTACAAAAAAATTGATTGTTGCATCTTTTAGACAATTTAATTCTACGTCTAAACAAACCCACTCAGTAGTTGATGTTGCCTCCTTGTGCTTGGCGAAAGGCTTCAAGTCGGCAAGGGTAGGAGGTGAGGAGAGACTCGAAAAGGTCAGTGTCGCACTCAAGATTTCGGGCGAATGTTCGATGTGCTGCTCCATGGTCCGGCGGCAGAATTTTTCAAGATCCATCCTGAAAAACCGAGTGGAATCCCTGATGCTTGCTGAACCACCAGCCACCCGATTCTGCCACCGAACAATGGAGCAGCACATCGAAACAATTCTCCCAAATCTTGAGTACGACACTGACCTTTCCGAATCTCTCCTCACCTCCTACCCTTGCCGACTTGAAGCCATTCACCAAGCACAAGGAGGCAACACCAACTATTAAGTGGTTTTCTTTAGACGTAGAATTTTGTCTGAAAGATGCAACAATCAATTTTTTTGTACCTCTATTAGTTTCATAGGTGCATGGGGAGGCAATCATTTTTGCCATTCCTTAGTTGCAGTGGTTTTCATAGGTACCCTTAGTACTGGTGCAGCCATATCACTATTTTTTATCTTCATCCTATTCTAATAGCAGGACCATAGCAAGGGGATGGGGTCGAACACCTCCCGTTCGAACCCCCTTGACAGGAAAGGTCCACTTTTGTAACCATAGTTATAACTTATGATGTAATATTATAATATATAACATCATTTAGTAAATAAACACTTGCATTTTTTTGCATTTTTTGAAACTTCACAAACTTCTCTAAACCACTCTAAACCCCTCTGCAGTGACTAGGTCGTTGCACCAAAAGGTCCACCTTTCTACAATTTCGACCCCACCCTTGGAAAGTTCTGGCTACGGGACTGAAAGTTCTTTTATTTGGCAAGAGATTTGTAATTGTTTGAACAATTATCTGTGATAATTGTTGTATCCAAATTAGATTTTATTTTGTATCATATTTGAATGAGATGATCTAATAAAACAATACAATTGATTTTACACTGGCTCATTGATGGTCTATTTTAAGAAACAATTTTTGTACTGTGCCCTTTTTATTTTAAGGGGTGCCCTTTTTTTTGGACCCCCCCCCCTTATTGAAGTGCCTAGACCCGCCCTTGCAACATTAATACGTATACTTTGTTCACAAACAGTTTTAAAATTACTTTCAGTCAGGAAAAGACGTTTTGTTTACTGTTCGAATAGAATTGCAAAGATTTCCTGAGTGCAGGAAAATTGGCTTTAAGATTTAATTGATATGCTTTAATCAAAATTCTAGCCAAGATCTTTCACACGCAGTAATTTTGTGATTATGGGGTGATCAGTTTGGTCATCACAAAAGATTCTTTATTCTTTTACTTATACTTGAAATATGATTTTTCATGGAAGATTCTTAGTGCAGTATATAGAAGTATTACGCAGACCTATTGAATTTGTATTTGTGGTACACAAATGTGGTTTGAGCAGACCCAAACACTGCTCTATTGAGTACATTCCAAGGGACGATTGAACACCTACCCTTTGCCCCCTCATTTTGATATTGGTTCGTATCAGTGATCATGTTTAGAGGATTTTGGTCTTTCACCACTCAAAGCAATACTGACAAAAATGGCCCGATTTTCAGGTCCACACGTGCCTGTGTGGACGCAGTAGAACAACTTGTTCAATCGACATCATCACTGAGGACCAAATACTTGGGGGTGAATCTCGACAGACGAAGTTTTGCATCTCCCTTCCTGGGTTGCAGAACTGTATAAAATTCGACACAAATTACTATCGCCTATAAACTCTCCTCGATGCTTGTTTGAGTTTTCCAAAATTTGTCCAAGCTTTGCATAAGCAAAGAAAAGTAAAGTCATTTTCCATCAATCTTATTCGGAATTACGACAAAGTATACCTCACTGTGTCCAAAGCCATGCCGGTTGTAGGAAACTGCAGGACGAATACATACAAAAAACAATGTAAGGTGTATATATAATATGGGTAATTTTCCGTTATCGGCCCCCTTGACGTTTTTGTAGGGTGAAGTCTAAATGCGTGTATTTAAAACGGTACGTATTCGACCCAGTCGGCGTGAGAGGGTTAAGAAACGATTACAATAATTGATATATGGTTTCATTTCAACTGGATATTATTCGTTGCTGTACAGTATGAGTTCGTTCGTATGTCCTTTTCTGTCCCCTTTTCCAGGCATACAGTTGACCTAACCTGGCAGTGACGATTGGTTAGGTTAAGTCGTGATATTTTCGTTAGTTTTAACGAAAATATCATGACTGAACCTAACCAATCGTCAAGGGGGCAGATAAAAATATTGTAATGATGGTTCTAAATAAATCATTATAATTTTTTATTGTTTCAAATGTTTATACATTTTAAATATTAAGTCCTGAGTGTAGACCTGGCGGCGGCGCCAAACCGGCTCCGCGCCCAAACGGCGGCGCCAAAACTGTGGCGGCCAAACGGCGGCGCCCAAACGGCTCAGCGCCCAAACGGCGGCGCCAAATCGTCCCATTTCGCTTCAGAAGACCCGTCTACGTCAGTGCGTTCAGCAGGCCCACAGCTTCAGGACATGCAATTAATGACATTGGTTTGTGGCCACAAGCGCTGACCGATGACTTTAGAGAGTTCTGGATAGAGCCGGGAACATCAGATTGCCGAAATTATGACAGCGACTTCAGTAACTCTTCAACTACTGAAAGTGGTACAACACGCCGATGTACGAGGACATTATTTGTTAAGAAACATAGCCTGATGAATGAGAGGATTGAGGTGTCATGGCTGTGCTATTCTGAGTCCACAGGCTGTTTACTGTTTTGTCTGTAAATTAATGTCGAGGGCGGACAGCAAATTCACAATCGGGTTCAACGACTGGAAGCATGGTAGACAATCGGTCGAAGCACACGGAAAATGTGAGCAACATATGGAGTCGATGAGATATTTGTTGGTTAGAAAGTCTGTCTCCGGCCGTCTTGATTCGAAACTGGTGAACCAGTTTGAAAAAGAGTGCAACTACTGGCAGGAAGTTTTGCGCGCTGTGTCGACGTTATCAAGTATATCACGTCACGAGGACTAGCAATTCGAGGACAAGGCTCCCGTTTCGGTTCACAAAACAACGGCAACTATTACGAAATTTTGGAACTTTTAAGTATGACAGTTTTCTAGCTGCGCATATAAGCCAGCATGCCAACAAAGGTAGCGGACACACCTCGTATCTCTCTCATTTCATTTGCGAGGAACTCATACTGTTGATGGCCGATAAAGTACTTCAGACTGTTATCCGAGAAATCCAGCAGTCAAAATACTACTCTCTATCCGTCGACTCTACGCCTGATGTTTCCCACACCGATTGCGTCTGGGTCCGTCGAGCGATTTCTACAGTTCATACCTATGAACACACATACAGGGAAAGGAATCGCCATAGTGGTCCTCAACTTTCTGGAGACGCATGTCATTCGAATTGGAGACTGCAGAGGACAGTCTTATGATAAGGCAAGCAATATGGCATGGAAATACAACGGCGTAAAGAGCCACATCAAGTCAAAATCTCCGTATGCTAAGTTTGTGCCATGCATGTGCCACTCACTAAATCTTGTGGGTAAATCAGCAGTGGACAGTTGCACAGCAGCCGTTGAAGAGTTTATGCTCATTCAGAATGTCTACACGTTTCTCGTCTCCTCGACATACCGATGGCATCGACATGTAGAGGTTCTCGATAGTAGTTCCCGTAGTGAGAAACTAAAGGTCGACAAAGGTCTCTCCGATATCCGCAGGTCAGCCAGATCAGATGCCGTCCAATCTTTAACCGAAGGCTACGCTGAGAATATCGTGGTACTGGATGAACTAGCAGCAGATACCAGCCAAACTGCGGGAGCCAGGATCGAAGCCAGGGGATTGTCTAAACAGCTTCAACAACTCGAAACAGCCATTTTATTGGTTTTATGGAATATTCTCAAACGATTTCAAAAAACGAATGCATCTCTGCAAAAACAAGGAATGTCGTTAGACTCAGCCACCCTCTTGCTGAAATCACTACTGCAATTTGTTGAAGATCTCAGATCAAGATTTGACGAATTCGAGGACCAGGGCATCGGAAAGTGTGGTCATCGAGTATATAAGGAATCGACTCAACGCACAAAGAAGAGAAAGCGCCATCATGATGAAATCGGAACTGCCGAAGATACGAATCTGACACCAAGAGATTCATTTCGGACCACTGCATTTCTACCGATAATTGATAAACTGTGTACCACTCTGAACACTCGTCTAGAAGCGTGCGCTGTCCTGCAGAAAAGATTTGGATTTTTGTATTTCCTTCTAGTCCTGAACATCGACAGTCTTCGACGGTGAGCTGAACATCTAGTAGAATGCTATCCGGCTGATCTGGAGAAAGAGCTGGTAACAGAAGTTGTGCAGTTCGCTGCCCTAATGAAACTCAGCGAAAGTGAAACAGAATCCCAGACGGAACGTGAAGACATGTGTAACAGATTTTATCGGCATATGAACACAAACGAACTGAAAGGAACATTCCCAAACATGGAAATAGCAATGAGAATATACCTGTGTATGTTTGTCACGAACTGTTCTGGTGAACGTTCATTCTCGAAACTCAAACTGATCAAAAATTACCTTCGCTCCACAATGGGCCAGGAGCGCCTTTCGTCCCGGGCGCTGTTGAGTATAGAGCATGAGGTGTTGCAGTCGGTGAGTTTCGAGGACACAATCACGCAGTTTTCCAAACAAAAAGCCAGGAAGTGTCCTATGTAATATTCATTACAAATCTACACTCTATCTACAGTACAGTAGGCTGTACAGTTTAGCTGTTTATTAAGTGCATGACAACTGTGTAGCTGTTTATTAAGTGCATTACAATAACTGTGTAGATGTTTATTAAGTGCATTACAACTGTGTAGCCTACTAGTGTAGCTGTATATACTGTATGTGTACATAGTTAAGTTATAATCTTTAATATCACATTAATAAGCCGAATGGCTTCCGCATGTGTGTTTTGTGTTTGTTAAAAAATATATCTGTTATGTGCATTACAAAATATTGTCATTCATTAACACACTAAAATAATACATCCCGAGAAATAGTTTCCCCAAGGCCCCGCACACTGTAAATGCGCCCCTGATCCCTGGTATAAATTATAAAGTACAAGTTTATATGGAATTATTATTAATATAGAGTAGGAGATGACAACAGTTTATAATATTTAGAGATTTGTTAGTTAGAGAAAATGTAAATTTATGGGCAACTCAAATTATTTATTAAGCTTTGCCGTTTTCGTGAATGTGAAATATTTTTATATAATTAACACTTTGAAATGAGTATAAATGGGTAATTATATCGCAAATGACATGGCCTGAAGTTGAAATAAAAAAAACGTTTTTCTAGTGTATTTTGGTGTTCTCTGTTCAAATATAACCTTCATTTCTTGTGCAAATGAACAGAAATACGTGTTTGGGCCATGCAATGACAACTGTATTTCTGTTCATTTGCACAAGAAATGAAGGTCATATTCGAACAAAGCACACCAAAATACACTTGAAAAATGTATTTTTGACTACATTTTATACAATAAAGCATAACCTAACATGTTCATGTTACGAGATCTCGTAAACGACGCATTACCACAGGAAACGTGCAAAACACCTCTAAATTAACCAGAAAAGTTTGCTCTCGTCGTTTTCGTTTAAACTAACGAAAATATCACGACTTAACCTAACCAATCATCAAGGGCGTACAGTTGACCTAACCGGGCATTCAATTAACCTAACCAGGCATTCAGTTGACCTAACCGGGCATTCAATTAACCTGATAGGTTAATATTGGTTATTTCACCTAAATATCGTCTGATCTTTTCGTATTAGGCACTCACTGTCACATTTCGGGCAAGTTAAAGATGAGAGAATAACGCCGTAATTGATAAAAACATCCAACGCTTTGTCTTTATGGAGGGCACAGGACGAATCAAGTTCTCAAAGTCGAAACCTCACGAACGGCATGTCATAATTCTATCACAAACACCACCAAACTAGATCCAATTAGAAAAAAAAAATAGCTAGAACAGAAACCAACAAACTAATTAAGTCGCAGAGTTGAGAAAAAATAGCCCAAAATGAGTGACAAATTTGAATAAAGCGACTAAAACTACCTCATAAAGAGTTATTTTGTTTTACAGGTCCTGCCTATGTCATTTAAAACATATTAACCTATAAATGATCATAAACAGCGGGTTTTTTTCTCTGTTCAATTTTCTATAAATATAGATTTTGTTTTGTAATTAAATTTTTTAAATTTCAAAGAATCGGTGAGAGAACTGGCTAAATTTGGCCGATGCCGATGCAAAAAATGGCCGATTCTTCCGATGCCGACTAATCGGTACACCACTAATATATATAAATTCCTTGACTAACACGATTGTTGCGTTCCAGAAAAGTCTCGTGTAAGCCAAAATCGTGTTAGTCAAGCACGAATTTCGCATAAGAAATAATGTAAATGTTATAATGTAATGTTATAATGTTATAATGTTTCAGACCAACAAAGACCCTAGGATCCACTCATGGCTGGTCTACCTAACCGTGTTCGTAATTGTGTATTGTGTATGTCCTCCGTGGTGGCGGAGGGGACCTACAATTTTACGTGGGTTCTGAACCACAAGAACATAAGAAATTTTTGTAAAAACTGCCTGTATATTGGCAACGACCAATTTTTACAAAACTAAATAATTATCAATTTAAAAGTAATTAATTATCGATTTAAAACTAAAGATAGAATCTCTGGATCCAGAGGATCAAGTCAAGTCATAATAGACTACTATCCACAAATATGTTACACTCTATATCTATTTATAACCGACATGCAAATATATCAGATCCAAAGAATCCAGTCAATTTCATTACGGTATCCAACAATACTAGTACCTTGCCAACCAAAAATAAGTCACGGTCCATATCGATTGCGGACCAAGTCAAAATTTATCACCATATACATTACAATATATATACTTAGGAAGAAAAGTGTAGGTGTGGCTGTAAAGACTGTACAGTAATGTAGAAATGTGTGTGTGCACTCATTTTGGGTCTCCCATTTAAAGGTGCTTGTGGAGCAAGTGAAGATCATGAGTTTTTCAATACCTCACAGTACTATGGGGGGGCACCGCTCGGCAGAGGAATCTCTTTAAATGGGGTGTGTAAGGACAGAGAGTATCCCCTCACCCAAGATGCTGCCTCCCTATATCCCACAACACTTGTGTTGAGCTGTGGGATCTATCACCACAAAGCCTTAATTTTACTACCTTAAACTATGCCCAATTTATCAACATATGCATCTAATCGATTTTTAAACATGTTTATAGACGTGCTACTAATTACTTTTACCGGCAAACTATTCCACCTATTTACTATTCTATGCGTAAAAACGTTTTTGGCAACTGCTGTCTCGAACCTTCTACTTGTCAACTTACACCGTTATTTCTAGTCCTATTATATTGAGATATTTCGAAAAAGCTATCTCTATCTACGTTATCGAACCCATTCATAATTTGAAAACCTGGATTAGATCACCCCTTAGCCTCCTAGTCTCGAGTGTAGTCAACTTTAACTCCTTAAGCCTATCCTCGTACGACTTTGACCTAAGCGACGGAATCATCTTAGTTGCTCGTCTTTGAACTCTTTCGATTTTGTCTATATCTTTGCGCATATGCGGATTCCAAAATTGGACCGCGTACTCCAAATGGGGTCTAACTAATGATTTATAAAGAGGAACTATAATATCGCGCGATTTGTACTCAAAATTTCGAGCTATAAAACCTAACACTTTGTTCGCCTTATTGACCGCTGCTGTACTTTGTTTCGCTACTTTTAAATCACCAGTGACTATAACTCCTAAATCTTTTTCCTGCTCTACGCTTGTTAAATCTTTCCTGACATACTATACGCAAAATTACCGTTACGCGAACCTATATGCAAAATTTTGCACTTATCAACGTTAAATCTCATTTGCCATGTGATGACAATCAACGATTTTATTCAGATCTTCCTGGATTTTACCTCTATCTTCGTCATTAATCGCCCTACCACCCAGCTTCGTGTCATCCGCAAACTTTGAAACTGTACTGACTAGGCCGACATCTAAATCGTTAATATATATAAGAAAAAGCAAGGGGCCCAATACAGAACCCTGAGGAACGCCACTCGCTACATTAGCCCAACACGACTCCGCTCCATCAACGACCACCCTCTGTTTCCTACCTCGTGACCACTCTTCTAACCAATTTATTACTACACCCCTGATTCCATGAGCCTTAGTTTTTTCAATGAGTCTTTTGTGCGGCACGGTGTCAAACGCTTTTTGAAAATATAAATACACTACATCAACCGCCCGATGTCTATCGTAAATGTCAACTACGCTTTGGAAAAATTCTAAAAGATTAGTTAAGCAAGATTTGTTTCGCCTAAAACCGTGCTGCGTATTTCTAACTAGTTTATGCAATTCTAAGTGTTCGACTATACGATCCCTAATTACTGATTCAGTAGCTTACCTACAACAGACGTTAAACTGATTGGCCTATAATTTCCCGCCGCACCTTTATCGCCTTTCTTAAAGATAGGTGTTACGTTTGCTAACTTGAAATTATCTGGTACGCAACCCCTCAGAAATAGACGCATTAAAAATCTTTGTTAGCGGCACAAACAATGCTATCTTTTAATTCTTTTAGTTGTGTGGGATATATGGAATCCGGCCCCGGTGATTTACGCGTTTTCATTTTATCAATATAGCGCAATACCTCCCCTTCACTAACCACATTATCCATTACCTTCACTAACCACAATATTATCCAAAATATTACCATTATCAAAAGGTATTATGTCTATGACCGTAGGGATATTCGTTACATCTTCTATAGTAAAAACTGACGTAAAAAATTCGTTTAGCAAGGTAGCCATTTCCTTGTTTTCAGAAACTAGATCTCCGTTTACATTTTTCAAAGGCCCCAAGACATTTTTACTGGATTTCTATTATTGACGTATTGAAAGAACGCTTGGGGTTTTCTTTACCGTCACGAGCTATGGAGATTTCAAATTCGCGCTTGGACTTTTTTATTACACTTTTCGCTTCACGCCTTAGAGATATGTAGTTGTTTCGTAACCACAAATTGTCTTTATCGCACTTATGGCCTATAAGCCCTATCTCTACTCTTTATAATGTCTCCTACTCTAGAAGTAAACCACAAGGGCTTGTTGTTTACTTTCGCACGCTTAATTTTGTACGGTACACATTCCTCATTTATAGTCCTAAATACTGTTTCGAACGATTCCACATTAGTTTTGCTTTCCCATTACCCATTACGTTTTCCCATTGACGTGTGACAATTATTTCGAAATTTACAAAAGTCTGCGTGCTGGAAGTTAGGAATTTTATTCGAGTTAGTTGGTTTCGAGTGACTTACTGAGAGGACAAACTCTACGATATTGTGATTGCTATTGCTTAACGGTTCTATTACTTGAAGATCAGTAATTAGCTTATCGTCCGTAGTTATTACTAAATCTAAAATACTGTCCAAAATCGTAGGTTCCCCAACCTTTTGAATAAGAAAGCTATCCTCGAGAAAATTAACTAAAGGATTACCTTCCGCGTCTCCCTACATTGTATCGTAATTCACGTTGGCGTAATTAAAGTCACCCATAACTAAAGCCTGCTCACTACCGATTATTCTCTTTAGTTCACGATATAACGCTTCGTCCGTATCAGCTGTTTGATTAGGGGGCCTATATATAACCGCAACAAGAAGTTTGAAATCGTTCAATTTAAGTTCTGCTATAGTCGAATCTATCTGTTCTGGAATTGTGTGCTTTACTTCTATAACGTTCGCAATATTGTCTTTGATATACAACATAACACCGCCTCCTCTCCTACCTATTCTGTTTTTAACCAAAAGTCTATAACCTTTAATTTGATACTCCCCTACAAAGTCACGTGTTTCAGTGCTAAGCCACGATTCCCTTATCGCAATTACATCATAGTCTTTACAAGCAATTAAAGAAAAAAATTCGTTTATTTTATTTCGTAGGCTACGAGCATTTAGGGATAGAACCTTCAAATTGTTTGTAACTACGACACCTTCGCGAGCGCAGGGGAAATTTGTAGAATTTACGCTGGGACCTTTCGAGTTACGGCAGCCTGAAAAGAAGAGACAGTATTATGAAATAGTCTTCCTAAACGCGCAGCTCCAACGTCATTAAGATGAAGTCCATCTTCGAGGAACAAGTCCCTCCTGCCGTAGAAACTGTTCCAAAAATTCGTAAAATGCACTCCTTCCTGCTGGCAAAGAGACTTTAGGTTATTGTTAATATACGTCGCCATGCTGTAGAAATCGTTGCGTTGGATAATTCGAGGAAGTATACCTGTTAAGACAATCTTATTAGTTTTCTCCTTTAGTCGCTCTAGTAAGTCCCTGTACCTAGCCAGCAGTTCTTCCGATCTAGAATTTAAACGTTATTAGTACCGACATGAATAACATACGTTGTGTCCTCGGCGGTACCGTCTGTAAAATGGTCAACAAATTTATATTTTTACTCCTTTATTATGACTATATTTTGGTTGCTGCTTTTGTTTTAACCTATTTTTATGTATATGTTATGAGTGAAAGTTATTTACAGAGAAAAGAAACAAAGTTAGTTACAGAAAACGGCTACGTACAGTAAAGTAGAAACGGCAAACGACTAAACACCGATCAGGATTTTGACAGTTTTAATCAATGTAAACACTTGTATAAATAACACACACAATATTAACCCTTTTACCTGTAAATGAAACATTTCAGTCACGTTTTCTCCCCTCGCTTCCTCTCGCCCATAGGACATCGTGCAAAAATTGTGTTAAACCAAGCGCGTTTGTCAAGAAATAGCCTATTTCAGAACTTCGTGTTAGTCAAAGTCGTGTTAACCGAGGAATTACTGGTGTGTGTGTGTGTGTGTGTGTATAGTTGAGCTCATAAGTATCATAGAAGGAAATATTTCAAATACTGTGTGTATATATAGTTCAGCTCATAAGTACATAGAAGGAATATTCAAATATTTCATCAAACATACCATCAGCTCAAATGAGAGAAAAAAAAATTGAAGCAGAAGAAGAACTTATGAGATCAATAAATTGTTTAATTATTTTAAAAATAACACTACAGTTTATGCTTAGATAACGACCAAGTTACATTTGAAGGAGGAGATTGTAGGACACCAATCGACTAGGGAAGATCCCGAGTTGGGGGACGTCAGGCAGGAGACAGGGAGTAATGGAACTCAGTTCTCCTGCAAACTGTCCCCTTCAGCTGATCTTTTTCCGTCTCTTATCTACCATGTGACCAGTCAGCATTCGCCCAAACACACACTTCTCCTCTATTCTTCAGTACTATATATTCATTCACGCACTACACAATCTTTCAAAATTCTATATAAAAAAATGGCCTTGTGAGTCACATAGACTTTAAGAAATTCTCATCGCACCCTCCCTTGGCCATTCTTCCTGCGTAGAAAAAAATTGGGCTGATCAATATTGCGTTGAATACCTTAAACTAAGAAAATTGCCATATTGCATTTACCTGAAGTAGCACTTCACACGAAATGGAAAACTCTAACCAGTAACGGTTTATACCATGCTCTACGAGTACATTATCTGTAATTATGGATGTGAGAGAGGAGTCAAAGCCCTCTGTCGTGACCTTCACTTGCCTTAATGCCATCTCTCTCTCTCTCTCTCTCTCTCTCTCTCTCTCTCTCTCTCTCTCTCTATCTCTACGGTTGCTAGATGTGTATGATGAAAAGTCACATGATTGTTTGCAAACAGTAGTATCATGACATTCCTGACGACCTCTAATATTAAATACACGAAAGTCCTTACAATCGCTTTTTCCTTTTTCCTTGTCGGTTTAATGCTTGAAATTATCCCATATATACTGTGTATATATATTCTTACTGCATGTTATACAGGCTACTTTTATCAAGCCACAAAATATTGAAGTCTGGTATTATTTCTTTTTGTCATTAGATGATTTTATTTAAGGATAATTTGTTGACTTTCAGACAATCACATACGTAGGGATATCTCTACTTAACATTTTATTGAGGGATACGAGTCGCTGTTTGAGTACATCACGGAGGTCCAATCCATATTGGAAGCCTTACCATTAGGAGAGTTTTGAAGTTATTTAATAAATCAGATGTAGTAGGGGGCCAAAACTGTTTCCTGTGAAACTCTATGTAATTTGTAGTTCGGCGGTGATAATGTTTATGATGTATGACTTTCTGTTGCACAGGTATGATCTGAAGCCATTTAGAGCAACATTATTTATGCCATAATGAGATAATTTATAAATAAGTATGTCGTGGAAGATTGTATAAAAGGCTTTTGATAGGTCAATAGGCAAGAAACACAGACTCTATTATTAGTTTTTATATAGCTCGTCTATACGGTTGAAATCGCACGGCTTGTTCATGGGCCTCCCTGAAAACCAAACATACTTCGATAAGAAGCTGTTTTCTTCGAAATATTTTGAGAGCTGCATGTACACACGTTTCCAGATATCTTTCCTAATATGTAAGGGGACATAGGTTGAAATTCGGAACCATGATTTGAGTATTGGACATACTACTGCTTTTTAAGTATAGCAGGAAAAACCTTCACAAAGAAATCATTGAATAACATTAATAAAGGGAGAAATAAAGTATCTGAACAGATTAAAGACGTTAGAAGACTTAGAGAAATTGACGTCAAACTATTTGTTTTTAAGGACTGAAATAGCCGCTTTGATATCTCTGAGAGAGATAGGAGAGAAGAGTAAAATATGAGCTGTGGTTTGCCAAGATATTTTTCATAGCAGCGTATCGAAGGCTATGAGATCAATTGTTTTTTCTTACAGCAGGAAAATAATTATTTAGATGAGTGGCTGTATCTAGTGCTTCATTATAAATTGTATTATTAACAGTTTTATTTGTGGGAAAACAATTTTGTTCTTTCTTTCTATATAAAGTTTCATTGATAAGTTTTGTTGGTTTTGTTTTTACTAATCACTTTTATATTCCTCGAATTTAGTGAATTTATTTAGATTTTTTTATGTTATTTAGTCTGTAGCTGTAACTGGTGTAAATTTCTTAAGACAATGTACACTACAGTACGTTTTGTAACGTGTTTATAGTAGGTATGGTTTATTTTTCCTTTATGAGTCGAATTTATAGTGGTCACAGGACAGAGTTCGCTGAATGCCTCATATTGTATGTTTGAAAACTTGCTAAATTTTTTTTTTGTTGGCACTATTTTATTCTTTGTTCCAGTTTTTTCAGGTTGTCAGCTCTCTTCTTGTGATCGACTTTCTGATAAGGGATCCTACTTGTAACGTGAATGTCCGCGTAATCTCAAGGAAATGTTCGATAGAGAAGCTCTTGAGGGACTCGAAGAATTTCCGGTTATCATTGCTCAATTGTGTTAACATTTTTTGGTGTTCACTGTGCCCTTCCAGAACGACAGCACTACGCGTGGGGGCAGGTGAAGAAGAGAGAGATGTGGCGCCACCGCTGTAATTCAGCAGTTCGTTATAATGTTCAGGGTAGAGGAACTGACACCGTCGCCCATGCATTTTGGTGGGAGGAGTTTAGGCGTTCGCTCCTCCTTTTTTTTTACAATGGTTCGCTAGATTCACGGTTCTTGCCCCCTTTACCCACTTTCATTTGCATTCAATTCATTGAATTTCTAGGAAAATTACTGCTTTGCTGGTTGTGAAACCAAAGTTTATATATTACCTTCAATGTGAAATCAAGTAATATACATTTATTAATTTAAAATTTTTCTTTAAAACAATATTCGCTTGGTCCCAAGATAAGTAGTCCAGGCAATTTGTAGTTAGACCTGGGCAAAATTGCTTCAGAAGCTTTCTAAACTGTTTCCAGCTCAGGAACCATTGCCGAATAACATATCCAAAATCCGACAAAATTGGACCCCGGGAACACCCCCAAAAATGAAATTCAAAATGGCGGACTGGATGTTTCCTACGAAAAAAAAAAATATATAATTTACGCTTTTATTTATAGAGATACATTTGATGCTTTTTCTTTCAGTTGTAATGTTTTAAATAATTCAACAATATACAACACAACCAGTTATTACGCAAATATAATGTTATATAGCTTTTTACAGATTTTTATAATCAATAATACAACAATTATTTTTTTCCCAGTTTCAAGTTATGTTCATTACAGAAGAAGTGATACCTGGTCACAAACATACAGAAATTAATCCTCTTCATCACTATCATCGGATAGATTACCGGTACTTGGGTTGTTATCGCAACCACTGATTTGGCACTCGCCACAAGCGGCTGAACAGGGCATTCCATTACGCTTGCATCCACATCTTGAAGTAGCACATTTCGTCTTGCAGGAGCAGCGGATCATGTTGAGTAGATAATTTGGAGCTGGTGGCTTGTCGCAGGCTGTAGGGTAGTAGGAATTATTCTTTACATACCAACCCCACTGTTCTGCATCGATCTTCTCTTCTGTAGACTTCCAGATTAGTATTTGAAAGTATGTGCGAAAGCTGTGGTACTTTGTGGACGCATCGGTAGGTGGCAAACGTTCGGATGTAACAAAAGATTTAGCTGTAGCTACCTTTTCAACTAACATTCGATGACGTAGTGCGTTAGTGGATTCAAGTGTTTTGCAGCCATACAACAGAAGCAGTGCCTTTCTTCCAGCGGCTTCAATGTCAGAGTGTTGGCAACAATCAGAACATAATGTATTTGCAACTGAACGGAGTTCAGCCACCTTCATCAGTGTGTCGAATGCTTTGGCTTTACCGATCGAAAAAATTCTGGATGTGCTATCACAGCCGTGAAAGCATGCACAAACAGGAGATACTTGCAGATGTCATTGCCTAACAATGATTGAATGCTGAGAATATCATACACAGGATTAGGAGATGGTCCCCGTCTTATATCGCTGCGATAGTACAACTTGAAACCACTGTCCTTGGCATGGTACAGAAGGAGAATCAGCAAGTCGGTGTCTTCCCCTATTACTGTTGTAGTTGCATTTTCTGATGAGGAAACTGCTGCACGAACGATGTCCACATCAGCATCCCCATCTGCGTTGTGAACAGTACACCCGTGCTTCTTCAACATCTCACCTACGAGGGAAATAAATGCTTGCTTGTTGTTTTCATTAGCCAAGAAGTGTTCCTTCTGGCCAACAAACTTCATGCTTGGACTGAGATTCACATTTCTGCTTGTCTTGGTGCTGCGTCTTCTGTGGGTCATGTCCTTGATCGTAGGAGAGCTGCTGTAGCCATCAAAAACAATGATTGCTTTTCCATATGTTTTCAGAGTGAAATCGGCATATGAGTTGGCGATGCTGTCATATGTTTCATCTTGACGCCAGGAAACACGATGTAGTAGAGATCCACCATCCAATACGTACTGGTCTGTGCACTGAATTTCTTGAACTTCTTCCACGCGTAAAGTGTCAGTGTATTTGATTATTGCATGAGCTAGCTGAGACTTATCGGGTTTCCTCAAGATACTTCGTGATTCGAACAATGCAGGAGGATATGCACACAGTTCGTAACACATGACATCTTCAAGATTCATGTCTCCGCCAGTGGCAACAGTCATCATTCTCTGAAACAGTAGTGCAGGATCTACTTCTATATCTGAAGCATCAGTGATCACAACGGCAGAAGCAGATCCTAGTGTTTTCACTTTGTCAGATCTTTTGGCAGAATATGTAAAGGCTTGTTTCCCAATCATTTTTACGACAATGTTCGTACCGATTGAATGCAATTGATGAACGTTAACTCCAGGATCAGCAGTTAGCCCTGTTACAATGTTGCAGAGACCCGAGGTAGAATGGAATGGGGATAAGGATTCCAGACGTTCAAGTACTTTCTTCATGTCATTACTGTCCCTGATTTGTCTACTTCCCCTCATTTCCTTGTGCTGTTCACTACTTTCCAACAAAACTCTGGTGTATTCCTGCATTGCTAAGTTATAAGTGGAACACAGAGGCATAGAAAAGAGCCACGTTGTCCTTTGGATGTCTGTAAATCCACTTCCGCGTGTCAGTCCGCCTCTGCTTTTCAGGGAACGCATTAGTACTTGTTCTATCACCAGGTCTGTGCCGAGTCCGGCCCATAATCTGCCGCTTCTTCTTACCACAAACTTACCTTCCTGGAACATTTTGTTAACGGCTGGATTTTCAGAAGGCAAACTTAACATTTTCTGCAGGTACAGGTATATCGATTTCAGGTAATTGTGATGTCCGGCTGCTGCAATTATGGGGATGGTCTCCAGCATAGCTTGCAAGTGCAAATCCCACGAGCCGGTTCTGTCTGCTGTTATCAAGGAACGTGCAATGTTGATCATTCGCTGATATTCCAACCAGAGTTGACTTGTTTGCGAAGTAGATTGTAGGTCAGTTTTCTTCGCATCCAAAGTGGTAGCAATCTGAGACAATGCATTCGAAGATTCCACATCCTCAACTGATTGTTTGGCGGTCATAACATCGCCGAGTAGGTCACAAGCTTCCTTATGGAGGTCATGAGGAGTTCCATCTTCATTACGAGGGAAAACGTCTGCGACTAGTAAGGTACTAAGAGCTGCATCTACTATCATATGACCACGTATCGCTCTTGAAACAGCTTTTCCAGACATCATGTGTTGCACGGCATTTGGTCCGTATATTTCTTGAAGTACTTCAGACAATCCTGAACCATTCATAAGAGTACCGACTGCTCCCAAAAGATTCATCAGAGTGTGAAATGATCCCAGCATTAAAACAATGTCCTGCAGGTCTCTGTTCATTGATGATTTGGGAAGCTTTCCAGAACAAAGGCTGATCAAAGGTAATAATGCATGGGACTTTTTGATCGCGTGCTATCTTGCTCAAATATAGTAATGTCGAAAATATGCAGGTCATGTCAGTTGGCGACATATCTATGATGGGAAGGAACGTGATCGACGCCACACCTGGATGTGAGACACTTGATCCACCGTGAATTGCCTGCATTGTTCCGGACCAACTTGGACCTGATCTTTCTGCTGAAGATATCTGCCAGAGAAGACTAAGTCGACTTATGGTGGCAGTGGGTACTGGAA
Organism: Bathynomus jamesi; assembly: GCA_023014485.1. NCBI lineage: Eukaryota > Metazoa > Arthropoda > Malacostraca > Isopoda > Cirolanidae > Bathynomus > Bathynomus jamesi. The sequence continues at coordinate 771,261 of JAJOZX010000310.1, read as the reverse complement.
GTTCGCGGAATGAGATGTCCCTCAACATGCTTCTCGCGTGTCTATATTCCCTAATGTCAACGGTTGCAATCTTCTTAATGTCATTGTCACCAACATTACGCCTGTGAATAGGAGGGTGGATCTTGATCTTCGGAGTTATTGCGGCAATCATACCCATCCCATGAAAGGTATTCTTCCCATCCAAAGTGCAGACATCATGATCGACGTTATCTGCTGCTAGAAGGACTGCAGTGTTTTCATCAACAGTAAAAGAGCCAGACCCACTTGCCAGCGCCGCGTTTCTTTCGAATCTTGTTACTTCTGCATACGACGAACAGTAACCCAGCTGATGGAGAACGTCAATAAGGTACCTTGACCTAAAGTTGTGGTGTAGCTGAACCGACAAACCGATCTGTAGTGGACATAGTAATCCTCTAGGACGGGTTGCTTGCATAATGCTCTGCCCAATTGCACCTATTTTTCTTGAAGCATCCTGTCCCGCAAATGCTTTTGATAATAGCAATTTCAGACTGTTGGGAATGTAATCAAGAGCACTTTCTGCAGTGATGTCATTTGGAGATGGATGCACATCTTTTCTAGGCGAGTCGACAGACTTGATATCACTTCTGGTTATTTTTGCAGCAGCTTCTACTAGGTAAATCTTCTGTAGCTCTATATCTATATCACATTCTTTCGACTTTTTGTGATAATCTATAAGAATTTCATTAGCTGTCTCTCGTAGTGTTACTACATCTGCCTTCCCACTTTCACATGAAATATTATGATCTTGTCTCCGTAACGTTCTAAAAGCTTTCTCTTCATGTGCCTGCGTTCGTAGACAGAGCTCTGACTTCCTTGAAGATATTCCTCCATTTTGGAAATTAGGTCTCCACTCAACAGTTGTTCATCATCATTCTCTTCCAGGTAAGCACAGGTCTGAAGGAATGCTTGGTGTTGCTCTTCATTAGTGGTCTCCCTTTCTTCGAATCATGATCGTCGGAGGAGTATGCGCGAGGAATGTTTTTTCCACTTCGAAAATTTACGCTGCAGGTGTGATGGTAGACACAATCTGCAGCAGGAAGATCACGAAGATAATACTCCAGACGGCCTTTTACATTAAACGACCATTCATCGCAGCGGCTTTCACAGCACCTTTTTATGGTTTCGGAGAACTATGTAGTTCTTATTTTGACATGCTCTGATTTTGGTTTGTGTTTGGAAAAAAAGTCCACAAAGGTATCACAAAACAAACAGTGAGTAGCACTGGAAAATGCGTATTCATGAAAACGAGCACTTTTCCTCGGTATTGCCTCGGCTGCGGTCTGTCGCTTCTTTATTTCAATGGTCTTTTTATCCGTAAACATTTTCCTACATACAACGTGAACACTTATTCCAGCTGTTGCAACAACATCGCTTCCACGGCTGCGGCTGGATGCATTTATACCATCTGCTCCTTTTTGCGAGATGTGAACCACTTCCTGTCCGCTGTCCAATTTCTCCTTACAAATCACGCACAATTCTTCAGGGGTCTGCATTCTTGAAGGCGGACGCACACCGAGTCAGCCGTACACCGAGTCAGTCTGAAACAGAAAACACAAATTAATAAACTGTGTTGCAGTATTTAAAGGAGTACATAATAACAGTTTTAAAGAAAATGATAAGCACAAATACGCAGATTTGATAGTGGGTAGTAGGAATTAAAGAGTTGTATATAATATAAGTTTATAAAGATGTAGCAATGTCCATTCTCACATACACTCCATACAGTATATTTTATTTACATTACGTGACGTCATAGTTTAATACTAGCCTCCTAATACAATTTTTAGTGTCATATAGGTTAATTTAGAAACGAAAATGTGTTTTAAAACATTTTACTGATCAAGAAAAACGACATAACTCTCTCTACAAAGCGAAATTAAAATTTATTGTATTTCGTAGGAAACTGCCAGTCCGCCATTTTGAATTTCATTTTTGGGGGTGTTCCCGGGGTCCAATTTTGTCGGATTTTGGATATGTTATTCTGCAATGGTTCCTGAGCTGGAAACAGTTTAGAAAGCTTCTGAAGCAATTTTGCCCAGGTTGAAGCTATTTTTGCTCTAGATTGCCTGGACTAAAGTGGAACCAACTCTATCTCTCTCTCTCTCTCTCTCTCTCTCTCTCTCTCTCTCTCTCTCTCTCTCTCTCTCTCTCTCTCTCTCTCTCTCCGCATCTCCTCCTCGTGGAGGATACAGCCCTGTACACCGAACTCAGTAGCCTGCTATGGGATAGGGTGTGTGTAGTTTTAGGAGACTTCAACTGTCGCGGCATAAAGTGGGAAAACAGGACTGCCGATGCTGAAGGGAGGAGGCTAGTTGACTTTGCTGATGAGAACTTCCTCACTCAGTGGGTCAACGAGCCTACACTAGGCGAAAGCGTTCTAGACTTAGTATTCACGACCGAAGACAACCTCGTCACTGGCCTCACCGTTGACGAATCATTGGGCGGGAGTGATCACGGTCTTATTAGGTTCCGTGTGTGCGTCCCTCGGGTGAAGCGTAGTAACTCGAGAGGCAGTAAGCTCGATCTCCGGCGGGCGAACTTTGTTAGCCTCAGGGATAGCGTAGGAGAGATGGGGTTAGAGGTTGGCGGCGATGTTGAGGGAGTGTGGAGTGCATTCCGGGACGAGTTTATGGTGCTGCAGTCTGCTGCCATACCCTCAAAACCGGTCACCCCTGCTTCAACGCAGCCTAAGTGGTTCAATCGTGACATCGCTTCGGCTATCCGAAATAGGAAAGTAGCGTATAGGAGGGCGAAGGCCAATCGTTCCCACGAGAACACTGAAGCGTATGTCCGCGTGAGGCACGAAGGTGCTGGCCTGGATAGTGTTAGATGTACCGCGACAGTCGTTGCCGATAGAATAGACAAACTGAGCGCGTTTATGGCTCCTGGGCCAGACCAGTTTCTCCCCAGAGTGTTGCGAGAAATGCGCGACCAGGTGGCTCCCCACCTGGCTACAGTCTTCAACAAATCGTTGGAGATGGGCCAGGTGCCTGGTGACTGGAGGGAAGCCAACGTGACCCCTATCTTTAAGAAAGGGGATCACGAAAGTCCAGGGAACTATCGTCCCATTAGCCTCACTTCAGTTGTAGGTAAATTATTAGAAGGGATAATAGCTGATAGGATCGTTGACCATCTGGATTCCTACAAGCTGCTTGGGGACTCCCAACATGGGTTTAGAAGGCATAGGTCGTGTCTCACCAACTTGCTCGAGTTTTTTCACGTCATGTTGAGTGAGTACGATAAGAGTAGGGCTATTGATATACTTTATCTCGACTTTCAGAAAGCCTTTGATAAGGTACCTCACCGCCGGCTAACGGCGAAAGTGCGCGCGCTGGGTATCGGTGGGGAAATAGGTAGGTGGATTGAAAACTGGCTGAGGAATAGGCGGCAGAGGGTGGTAATTAAAGGGGCTAGATCGGGTTGGGCCTCGGTCACTAGTGGGGTTCCTCAGGGTTCCGTTTTGGGGCCACTGTTGTTTATCATTTACATAAATGATATCGACGGTGGAATCATCAGTCGGATCGCCAAATTCGCTGATGACACCAAGCTTGGAGCCAATGTTGGGACGCCCGAAGCGATCGAGGAACTGCGTGCGGACCTAGGTAGGATAGGAGAGTGGTCCGAAAAATGGCAAATGCCGTTTAACTTGGGTAAATGCAAAGTGATGCACATTGGCTACGCCAATCCCAAGTCGGATTACTCAATGTTGGGTAGTAATATCGAGGTGACTGATTTAGAAAAGGACTTGGGTGTGCTAATTAGCAGCGACCTTAAGTTTACGAAACAGTGTGTAGAGATGGAAAAGAAAGCCCAGAAACTATTGGGTTATATCAGGAGGCAATTTCAGTTTCGGAACAAGGAGATTGTGCTCTCACTGTACAATTCCCTTGTTCGGCCGCACCTGGAGTATGCTGTGCAGTTCTGGTCGCCCACCCTCAGGAAAGATATTGAGAGGCCGGAGCGAGTGCAGGCGAGGGCCACAAAGTTAATCCCTTCCGTTAGGCATATGGGCTACAATCGACGGTTACGCGCCCTGAACTTGTTTTCGCTTGAAACTCGGAGGCTGCGCGGTCAACTGATCGAGGTTTTCAAGCTCTTACGCGGGTTCAACGATGTCGATTTTAGAAGTATGTTCAGTTTAAATGATAACCCAACTCGTAACAATGGTTGGAAGTTGGATTTGAAAAGGTTTAGGACTAGTGTGTGTGGGAATTACTTTACGTATAAGATCTGTGACACATGGAACAGGTTACCTTCGGAAGTTGTGAACAGTTCATCTGTGGATCAGTTCAAGAAAAGGTTAGACCAAATCTTGCACACTATTTGAGTGTGTACAAAATTTTCCCTGGCACCCGTTGCCATTGGTACCTCCTCGGTATGGGCCGCAAGGCCTTTTGAGGTACTTCTTTTCCTTGTAACTCCTCCTTGTAACTCTCTCTCTCTCTTCCTCACTGATTCACTTTCTATCTACCCATGAACGACAAAAACTAAGAACACTCCTTTATGATAAATTTATATTACTAAATCTTAGCCCAATTATTTTATACTGATGTCACGTTCTGAATACCCTTCTTAAAAATTCACCTCTTTGGATCGTGGAAAATAACCATGGAGAAGGAACAATTATGAGTTTTACCATAAATGTTTTATTTTTGCACCGTTACTTGCGTATATTGTTGCAATCCTTGAATCTTTCCGCAGTATTGTTGTCTTGTTAAATGCACCGCGATTATGCCATAAATCAACACTTGTTTAGAGACTGGTAGTCGCCAGATGTGTGTTGTTTAGTCAGTTTTGCGTCTTCATTCAGTATCGTTGTTATTTCTTTGCATCATTATTCTTACATTTTATTTTTTAATTTCGTTTCTTGTGGATTACAGTTTTTTATTCTGAGTGTTTGTGCCCTGCCAACGACATTTAGATAATGTAGTAATTATATTGTAATGTCTCTCATAGTTCAAGATCTATCGTTGTATCGTGCAAATCTTCGTTAAATTATCACTTACAGAAATTTTTTAAAAACCGACAAATAAACCCTTTAAAATTCAAAGTAGTATACAGTAATTTCACTACATTATGCGAGTACACGAGTGAATTAATAAAGTTGTCATTTGAAAGGAAATTATTTTGATTTATAGGAGTAATTTGTTCTATTTCACTACGTGTTGTAACATTCCCATTCATAAAAATACATCGAGCAAAGTTTTTTAAAAATGGCCACAACAAACACTCAGGAAACCTCTTCTGTCAAGCATTTTTTGTGTATCAAAAGGAAATCAGTCGATATAGAAATAAGCCGTCGACGACGATGGGCTATTTATATAATTGGAGTGATAGAAACCTTTCTTTTCGGGGGTTGTGTTTTCGGGTGGGCTCAACTTGTTTATGTTCTCAAGAACGAAGAAATATTCTCTGATCTCTGTCAGACAGAAAACGATACCCATTTTTCCCCTAATTCATCCAGAAATGAAGAACAAGTAAGTGTAGTTGTTGAGGAAACATTATAAATGGTTTTAGTTGTTCGTGTTATGTAGGAAGCTCGAGAATTAAAATTGCAACACTTTAATACCTACAGTGTTACTACAGTGTAGAGACAATCAAAATATTGTGACTGAAAATAATGAACTATGAAATGTTGCTCATAAAAATTGAATTCAATTGAATTCTGTTTAAAATACAGATTGTACACAGTCTTTACCAGACGTACACGCTTTACAGGCCGAAATCTACTTCCTGAATATAATTATAAAATTTTTATGAAAGGCTTAAAAATTAAAGGGGACTTACAGACTGACATATTGTTTTGTATTTTTGTAAAATTTCAATACATAACCTTCATATAGATTTTATAAGAGGCTTTAAAACGAAAGGGGATTTGCAAACTAGGACATACTGTACTGTGTTTTATTTTTAACACATCAATACAAGTGCTGTGGTTAGCACATCCCGTACCCCCCACCGTGGGGGATTGCCACAGACAGGACCCCCGCGACGCCGGGTCTGTGCCAACTGAACTCACGTAACAACGCTTTGTTGAAAGTTTTGTTGATTTTATTTCCTACATGTCGAAACGCGAGTGCATTCCTGATCAAACAACGCTTACATGCAAGGGATAATGATGATCATGATAATCCGTAATGAAGGTATATATTTTGGCGTCGTTATTGGCATATATGAAGAATCTTAGACGACAGATTAATTTATGAGTTATATCATTCAAAATTAGTTCAATTTTAAGTTGAAGAAATTTCAGATTTAAAATGCTGGTTTGCCTTTTATATATGTACCATTGCAAAACAGGCAGAGGTCCCTTAAACGTTTTTCGGGTAGGTGTTCACTGTTCAGTGCTCTTGGCCACGGTTCTGATCAATACATAAACTTCGAACAGAGATTTCACTATAAAAGGCTGTTACCACATTGTGCCAATTGATGTCTTTATAGACTATAACATGTACAATAGACCATTTCTCTATGAATTTTAAATTTCAAATATAACATCAATAATAAGCCTGTGTGTCAGATCTATATAACACATTTATGACGATACGGTACTCTCAAAACTTTAATAATCCGGCGGATATTTTTTGTATATATTAGAAACTCAGTAAAAAGAAATGAGGAAACCAGTATGAATATTAAATGAATAATAATAAGAGAAATAATTAGAAAGAGGATGAGAATTTTAATGATAACAACAGCATCAAGTAATAATAAATAATAACAGTATTAAAGAAAGTAGCACAGTACCTTCAGGAACTTTTGAAATTTAAGTTTTAATTGCTTTATAAAAGCTGTGTCACCATTAACTAATTTTAATTCATTTCTTAGACTGTTGTATAATTCCATTACTAAATAAGAATTGTCTATTATATTTTCGATTATTATAGACGAGGCAAACTGTTTTCTAACTCTGAACATTAAGGAGCACATCTGGACTTTAGATATATCTTCAGATTTTAATATATGCAATTGGTTAAATGGTTCTGATATATGAGCATAATATCTTTCATTTATTTTTCTCATAATTCTCTCTTGGTTTATTAAAGGGTTAATGAAATAATCACATACACTTTCGTATTCAGTAATATTTTATGTGGGATTAGATTAGATCAGAGAAAAATATAGTGTTTTGAGTGTATTTATGGGTAGGAAATGCAATTTTCCTTATGTAAATGATAATTTCAATGGTTTATGACCTATATTTTCAAGATGTTCACGAAAGGATAGTTTGTCATGAAATACAACTCCTATATAATGTATTTCTTTCAGTGATACGCGATATCGTGTGCAAGTCAAGAATAAATAACATTGAAATTTGGTGTGAACTTTTTTCTCTTTTGTGATTAATCGAAAGTTTGTTTTATTTTTATTTAGTGATAATTTACTGGCTTTCAGCCAATCACATACTGTCGCTATGTGTCTCTTTAGTAATTCATCAACGAATGCAAGATCGCTATTTGATTATGTTGGAGGGGACCCATCAACATGTTCGAGGCCTTTCCCATTATAAGAGTGGTGGAAGTAACTTATATAGATGAAAAATAGTAGTGGACCCAAAACTACTCCCTTGTGGAACTCTGTGTGTAATTTTTAACTCAGCAGTGATAATGTTTTGTTTAATATATTGGCATCTATTGCGCAGATATGATCTGAATTAATTTATTTCTTATGCCATAATGAGATAATTTAGTTATGATTATGTCTTAGGAATTTGTATGAAATACTTTTGATAGGTCCATAGGGAAGAGAACAGAAGACTCTTTATTATTAAATTTTTTATATAACACTTCTAATAAGAATGAAATCACGTCTCTTGGTTTATGGTCCTCCCTTAAAACAGAGTAGTTCTTAGATAAAAGGTTATTTTCTTCGAAATATTTTGAGAGCTGCGTGTACACAAGTAAATAAGGTAGATAAGGTAGATGAGTGGATAAAATTGGTATAGGTCGATAATTCGAAGGTGCTGATTTATCGCCTGATTTGAATATTGGACAAATTCGTGCCTTTAAAAAAATAAAAAATAAATCGTGGAAATTTTTAATTTTAATTTTAGTGAAAATAATATTAGCGGTGGCTAGGACACTCGGATCGTAAGATATAGAGAATATACCGTAAAAATGTGTGAAAACATTTGTTATATATAATTTTAAATAACTGTGGTGAGAAGAAAAACTTTATAAAATTTCAGATTAATGCTTGGTTTGGGATTTTTCTCTCTTGGCTACACAACGAAAGGTAAGACTATTATTTACGTTTATCATAAATAAAATGAAAGTTGATAAACAAAATGAAAAGTATATTCCAAAAAGAGAATCCTCTTCAAACAGATCTATTTCATTAGTGCAAGTTATGTAAACCCCTTATTTATGTACAGATAATACGGTATGGCTTTATGTCGCCATGATTTTATTAGCCCTCGGTGGAAACCAGTTAAGAATGGCAGGCTTGCAGTTCTGTAACCTCTTCCCAAAATATCGATCGACAGCCCTGACTATCATCAGCGGGTCCTACGCAGCTTCCGCCGCCCTATTTATGATATTCCAAGTTAGTATTAAAACAGACGGAAAATGTGATGCGACTCCATAAAACATTTAACACCGGAAATCATGATGTAAAAGAATTATATTCAAAAATTTTTGACACAAAGTATTGTCCCGTTTATTTTTGCAGATCGGCCAACAATTTAGATTGTCTTTGTGGACCGTGAGCATTTGTTTAGCAGGAATAGCTTTCCTCTCTCTTCCAGCAACAACAATTATGCCTCGGAACCACATACCGTACGAAACACCAGGTAATTAAAATTATTATTTCATTTAGGAAGTACGTGAGTTAGCATTCATTACACTGTGAAATAAACTTTAGAATTTCCCTTCACAATGACGGGGCACAGGATATGACTGCCTAAAAGAAAAAAGAATTTCTATAAATAGTCAGACAGTGGGGATCCCTTGGACCAATGCTTATACCTGGTGTACTCCAAATACTAATGTCTGCTCAACGGATGCTTTCTATCTGGGCGCAGGCAATATGTAGGCAAAACAGGGAACATATGGAACGCATTTTCCAACAGTGTTGGGGTGATTGTGCACCAAGGGTTACCAGAGATCGAGCATTAACAGGGTATGTGGCCTTCCAAACCAAATTAACGGTATAGTGAATTTTAAAATGCCTTTGTTTATTCTTTTCGCTTTCTTTTAATTATCACTCTTTCTTACTGTTTTACACTCGTTTTTCGCTATGTCTTATATGAATGTCGTAGACGGGTAAGCGTGATAGCGTGACCGCCATTAAGATTTCGAAGAACAAAGCGAGTTACCGGGAGAAATTAAAAACGATCATCACTGTTTATTGACGTTTTAGTTAGGCCGAAACAAGTTACAAGACATTAACCGAACCTACTGAAGGTCAGTGAGTATTCCACTTTTTACAGTGTGCAAAGCACTAAATCTAAACTGGGCGAATATTTTACAGTATAAAATTGTACAGCATTTCATTTTAAAGTATATCATTGTATAAATTTTATTTTATTTATTTCAGATAAAACTTCACGGAATATCTTTACTGAAAAGACACAAGTTTCGGTACTTGACAGTATCTTCTCAGTTTCTTTCTTCACTCAAATTTACTGGCAGTCTGCGAACTTATTTGTGATTACATATTTTAGCATATTTTTCAATTCCTGGATCAGCGAAATCTCTCAAACAAATGAAGAAGGTTGATGATATTTATTTATGTTTTTTGTTAAAACGGACACCTGAATTAAACTGAGAGAGAGAGAGAGAGAGAGAGAGAGAGATTTTAGGTAAAATAATCGTACAGTGTCTAATCATTCCTGGTCACAAATCAAGGTTTAATTTTAGTCTTGTAAATTTTATTCATTGTCTCAACTACACTTGAATATAAAGCAATTGATCAACTTCACAAACGTTATGAGCTATGTAGCCTTCAGTTTTCGAATAAATAGTGCTGCAATCCATTACGTTTAAAAAAACAAACTGGTTTAGTACCTGATTTAGACCGAAGCCAATTTCCTGAAAACTTCTAATTTACTGTACATACTGGGAATAATAATTTAACTTAGCCTATGGTTATTATATATATATATATATATATATATATATATATATTAGGGTGTCGCTTAATTGTATGGTAAGAATTGAACCATGAAGAAGTTTCAGTCTGACCGTCTAGAAATGTGGCATTGCATGTAAAAACGCTGATTATGAAGTTTCATGATAAAATATGAATATTTAGAGGTCGCTCAAGGCCATTAAAATTTTGATGACGCGTAGTTATTGAAATACGCTTCCTTTCTATACCTCACCCCAGTATCATTTCAGTCTCTTTAATGTGTGTTATTTTAGTCTTAATAGTAGGATATGTGTGTATTAATGTTTTTGATTGCATAATAACTATAACACTTATTTTTTATTTCCAGGTGTAAATTTATATAGCAAAATACATTTATTATCTAATGATAGAGACTTGAAACAACTCTAAGGTTTACTTGATTTACAAGTGTGAGAATGATATTAGAGGTGGTAAATTGCCATCAAATCTTCATGCTCTGTCCTTCTTCCTTCATTTACATATAAAAAAGAAGACGATAAGAGAGGCTTCGTCAATGACAGTTGGAAAAATTGAGGAGTTTTGGAATCGTGCCAGAATTCCAACTCAACACAAACAGGACACAATCGGCAAACTGGAAAAACTCTTCTCACGATGGAAAGTATTGAAGAAAAATGCATCCCGCAAGACGATGTCTTCCCTGATATCAAAAATCGCATGGTCAGATCTATGACTAGTGTTGATGGACAAGAGAACCCTCCAAAGCGTGTGGTTGTTGACCTGGATACTGTGAAAGAAAGAGACTGTAAAAACTCTAACTGTAACAAATGACTTTGCTGAACGTGGAGTTTCTCTCATCCAGGATTTTTCTGGATACCTAACCAAAGATGAAGAACAACTTCAGTTTCTTCTCCAGGTTGTTGAAGACCATCGCAAACATTGCACATGGGGACAAAAGCATACCTTGAGTGGAAATAATGATTAATCATAATAATTACGCTACTGTCTGATGTTAATGTACTTTATCTTAATATTATGATAACGTCTTGTGCACTTCCTGCTAATGTAGGAACATAATAAATTGTTTAAATACATTTGGAAATTGTTAATATTCACACTTTCTGAGAATCTCGTATCCAATACTTCGAAGCCGTTGAGCTACCTCTAAATATTAAAATATCTCAATAAAACTTTGTACAGTGTTTTTACATCATATGGCATACTTTGATGGGGTCAGAGCACGGAAACTTAAAAGTTGAAAAATAAGTGACACCTTAATATATATATATATATACTATAAAACTTTGAAAGTGTAAGAAATCTTTAATAAATTGGCAAAGGAGGGAAACGGAGTTGGCCTTTTTAACAAGTTTATTATGAAACATAAAAATAAGTACGACCAAGGCTTACCACTTCAAAGTATTATTAATATATGGTTTAAGAAACGATTACAAAAATTAATATATGGTTTCATTTCAGCTGGATCTTATTCGTTGCTGTACAGTATGAGTTCGTTCGTATGTCCTTTTCTGTCCCCTTTTCCGGGATTACTGACAGATTATCTTTCCAAGAAAGGGTCAAAAGGTTAGTTCCAATATTTTTCTAAACTCTAAAATAATCACAGAATTATTTATTGTATTTTAATGTATTGTAAAGAAGGTATCGGTATTGTACAACTGCCGATCCCAATTGCCAAATTTAAATTATGGGTGCATCAGAGAAATGTTATATCTTCGATTGTTTTTCGGTCTTTCCAAAAGGTTGCCCAAAATTATATTTTTTCAAAAATAATTCTAAGTCTAAGGTTTGTATTTGGTTTCGAACCTAAATTAATTTATGTACAGAAGGATTTTTTATAAATTTTAAACATTATTTTTAGTCGACATTCCCACGCATAAATGTGCAGGGAAAGGAAAAAGTATTTTCCTTTCGTGATATCTTGAAAAAATGAAAACTCCTACGAACGTGCAAAAGGTGACCAAATTATGAATCCATTTTGAGTTTTCGTTGAAAGCTGAAAACAACAGAAAAATATTGCAGAAATTTATCAACAAATATTATTCGACAAATCAGGTTTGATTATAAATGAAGACTATCATACTTTGTATGTCACCCTTTTGTGGGGAATACAGCAGCCACTCTTTATTTATGTTATCTCAGCTCATAATGTTCGAGCTTTGTTGTATCCCATAGATCAGTTAGAGCCTTCGCGCAGAGGTCGTGGCACGCACTTCGGTAAATATGTTGAAGACTAAATTGGACAGTTCATCTCGTAGGACAAATCTGCATTAAATGGATGGTAAATGGGATGTTATTTTACAGTATCTTGATTTTCCTTTTTGTAATAAATGTAGTACAAGGGTCTGATTGCGTCTGGTTGCGAGGCACTGGTAGTTCTCAGATGACACCCAGTTGGTAGAGATGGGGGGGCTTCATGGGAACTCTCGGAGCCAAAACTTGCGAATACCTAATTAAGTTAAAGAAGGCTACTGTTTAGGCATATAGTTTTTATATTTATGTGATATCCCTTTAAGCGTAGATTTAGTGGTCCAGTCTTGCTACAGAGCACTGAATGTTGACAGTTTAAGAACTGTAGGCAGACCAACTTTCGAGTAAACTTATAAAGGAGGGTTATAAGGAGAGTTGGGTGGAATATAGTTGGGGATGGTGATGTTCCCTTTTGCCCTGTTTTTTTACATTTTATTTCCTTTTATTAAATTGGGGGGAATTTTGGGGAATGAAGACCTCCGAAGAGCAATATTATGTTATTTTGGGAAGTCACTTCTTTCTTTCTTCTTTCTTTCCTTCGCTATCTACTTTTCCGTCATTATAAAGGGAGTTGTTCACAAGGAGGACTAGTTAATTAGAAGAAGTAATGTTCCCTTTGCCAATGAATGTTGTAGGAGGCGGTGGTCTGGTCTGGTTTCAGAACATTGGTAGAGAAGGGGAGCTTAATGAGAAATCTCGTAAATCAAAACCTCCGAATAGACGTTTTCAATTTCAAGCATGCTACTTGGGTGTATAGTATAGGATTGTTAGTACTTTTTAAGGAAATTGTGGTATATTTAACCCAGCTAGTTAGAGAATACGTTCATAGTTTTATGAAGAAGTAGTAAGGTTCTCTTTTTCCAATATATTTAGTAGGAAGCGCTGGTCTGGTCTGTTTCACAACACAGAGTTATCAAATCCCATTGGTAGAAATAGAAAACTTGATAGGAACTCTCGGAGGTAAAACCCACCTAATAGACATATTCAACTTCCGAGATGCTACTAGCTAGATCAGATTTTCGCTGTGCGATTTGAATTTCCCAGGAAAGATGGCTGGCTCCTCTTGCCTTCTCGCGGCAGAGCGACGCTCAACACACACACACACACATATATATATATATATATATATATATATATATATATATATATATATATATATATGCACACAGTATATTTGAAATCGATGATTTTTTTCTCTAAAAATCCATTATAAAAAATAGGAATTAAACAACTTTGATTTTTCTCGTTTTTGCACATGGGGAGGGGAGGTCGGGTCCACAGGGAAAGGTTGAAAAGACTGAAAAGGTTAAAGTCCCATTTCTGAACTATAGTTTATTTCGTTTGGTGTGAGTGAGGTGAGACAAATAAACCCAACAAACTATTTTGTAAGCAACAACAACAACAACAACATAATAATAATAATAATAATAATAATATAATATAATAATAATTAGTTGTTATATCAATTTCTTTCGCTAGTGAAATTGTATGTATTGTATAGACAAAATTATATACGGATGTGTTTCTGTCTGATGACGAATGTGTTGGAGCGTGTGCTCCAATAAGAAGGTATGTTGGCTATAGAGGTGTGTGTTAGGTCCCCGGTTGAAAATTTTGCTTCGCCCTGTAGGTATAATATAATGAATAAAATGATGTCACAGAAGCCTATTTTATTCATTCCTTTAACGAACGATATTTATCCTGCATTTTGGCAAAGTAGCGCTGTCCGCTTTGAATTAAAGCCGATGTTTGTGAAAAAGTTACATATCACTCCTGGTATATTTCGCACCTTCCTTTTCAAGAAAAACTGAAAGTGGTTGAAGAGAGGTTGGATGGGTAGCCAACTTCTTGTGTTCAGATACTGCAGCTATCAGTGGTTTGGATACCACGTAAAGCTGTAGGTTCCCGCTGCCATATGACCGGATTTTACGAAGAAAGTTAACTCGGACATTATAATTTTTGCACCTACAGAGTGTGTTGTTTGTGAAATATATAAATAACGGATAAATAAATACATTTTCATCAGAAAATAATACAATATTTTTGCTTTCTTAACAATTCGTAATCCATTTCTTAAATACATTTTAGATCGAAACCCTGAAAGTCAGTTGCAGCAAAAGCTTAGAAGCCCTGCTCTACCATTAGCAGTTATACTCATCATATCACTGATACAGACAGCGTGCCTTTCCTTCAACCATTACATAGCCATTTATTTCGCATTGGTGTTTGTGGTTATTTTGAAATCGGCAGTTCTTGGCATAGGACTGAGTTACATAAGAATCAGGTAACAGTGGACATGTTATAATGAAATATAGTGACTAATAATTATAAAGCGCACAGTACTAAACTAATTTAAATAAAAGAACAGAATCCATTACTGCATATTCTATTACTACACAGTAATTGAGACGCTCCCGACCACAACCTGCCAAGCGCCGGTGGGACCAGAATCTGAGTTATTTATACCACTATATTCCCCACCCTTCCTCTATCCCGTGGGTGAGTCAGGGAACAGATTGTGGACCTGTATGTATTTGTCGAAATCAATCAAATATCGTTATTGGTTCAAAAGTTATGGCATTTTGCAACTTAACAAACTTTAACTGCATTTTTTTCCATTTTTTAAATTTTGGCACTTGGCAGCTTGTGGTCCGAAGCGCCTCATTTTAACCCGTTACTACTCAGAGGTCTTTTCCGAGAGTGAATAGAATCGTCTGGCGTTAGCCAGAACAAAATCAGTAAAGTTAGCACTGTGCGCTAAAGGGTAAAATTTCTTTGAGTTACAGTCAGTCTTCTTATATATTTAGATTTCCTGCTGAACATTTCAACCAAATGATAGGCATTCAAGGACCAGTAGTTGCTCTGATAAGTACACTACAGTACCCATTATTTGTGTGGATTCAGAAGGATTTTTTAATGGCAAGTAACGCGATTCTATTTAACTTATATTTAACGTTAAAATAGCATAATATAAAAGAAAACTAGAAAACTGGCAGTCAAAATGTTTTTATTTTGTGATTTAAAAATTTTAGTAATGAAACACTTCACTCTTACTTCTAGGCAATGATATGCTTTATTTGTTTGTTGAGTCTGGCATTTATTCATCCTCTACATTTGTTGTCAAAATCGTATCTGAAGAAGGTTTCTAAGAAATTTCCTCAGGAGTCTCCGAAAGAACAAATTCCTCTTACTCAACCTGTACTCTAAAATGTCAAGCTCATTCAGAGGTCTGGAATTTTAGTGTATAACACAGAATTAATGTCATCGCTAGAAGAGAAAGCAACATAGAAAAGTATACACCATATGTTTTAAAAGTCTGTAAAATTTGATTAGTGCTTGCCTGCATGGCCATCTGAATAACGTGAAGACAGTAGGTAATAGAAATTAAAGCCATCCAGTGATGCATACAACACAGGGGTGGATCTCGTGCGGGTGCGACGTCTGGACCCCCTCTCAATTTCTTAAAAGTGCCCTTTTTTCAAGTGCAAGTGCCCTATTTGAATGATGTTTATGCCTCTGAAAACAAATTTTGTTTTTGTAAATAGATCATGGTTATTTTATTTTATTCTAATTCTATTTTGAGTTTTTATCTGTATACATCGTAATTCCAAATTTGTACAGCGTGGCAAATGATTGCTCCCCCTACACAGATGAAACTAATAGAGGTAAAAAAAATTGATTGTTGCATCTTTTAGACAATTTAATTCTACGTCTAAACCAGGGGTGGGGAACCTGCGGCCTTTTGGGGTACTAGTTGCGGCCTTCTGCCTACTTGACATTCAGAATTCATACCGTACGATAATGGACAGCAACTGATACCCTTTTAGGGCTTTAGGCTATTTCACTCTAAACAAACCCACTCAATAGTTGATGTTGCCTCCTTGTGCTTGGCGAACGGCTTCAAGTCGGCAAGGGTAGGAGGTGAGGAGAGACTCGAAAAGGTCAGTCGTACTCAAGATTTCGGACGATTGTTTCGATGTGCTGCTCCATGGTCCGGCGGCAGAATCTTTCAGATCCATCCTGAAAAACCGAGTGGAATCCCTGATGCTTGCTGAACCACCAGCCACCCGATTCTGCCACCGGACCATGGAGCAGCACATCGAAACAATTCTCCCAAATCTTGAGTACGACACTGACCTTTTCGAATCTCTCCTCACCTCCTACCCTTGCCGACTTGAAGCCATTCACCAAGCACAAGGAGGCAACACCAACTATTAAGTGGTTTTCTTTAGACGTAGAATTAAATTGTCTGAAAGATGCAACAATCAATTTTTTTGTACCTCTATTAGTTTCATAGGTGCAGGGGGAGGCAATCATTGTTTGCCATCCCTTAGTTGCAGTGGTTTTCATAGGTACCCTTAGTACTGGTGCAGCCATATCACTATTTTTATCTTCATCCTATTCTAATAGCAGGACCATAGCAAGGGGATGGGGTCGAACACCTCCCGTTCGAACCCCCTTGACAGGAAAGGTCCACTTTTGTAACCATAGTTATAACTTATGATGTAATATTATAATATATAACATCATTTAGTAAATAAACACTTGCATTTTTTTGCATTTTTTTGAAACTTCACAAACTTCTCTAAACCACTCTAAACCCCCTCTGCAGTGACTAGGTCGTTGCACCAAAAGGTCCACCTTTCTACAATTTCGACCCCCCACCCTTGGAAAGTTCTGGCTACGGGACTGGATAGTTCTTTTAACTGGCAAGAGATTTGTAATTGTTTGAACAATTTTCTGTGATAATTGTTGTATCCAAATTAGATTTTTATTTTGTATCATATTTGAATGAGACTGATCTAATAAAACAATACAATTGATTTTACACTGGCTCATTGATGGTCTATTTTAAGAAACAATTTTTTGTACTGTGCCCTTTTTTCTTTGGACCCCCCCCCCCCTTATTGAAGTGCCTAGACCCGCCCTTGCAACATAATACGTATACTTTGTTCACAACAGTTAAAATTACTTTCAGTCAGGAAAAGACGTTTTGTTTACTGTCCGAATAAAATTGCAAAGATTTCCTGAGTGCAGAAAATTGGCTTTAAAATTTAAATGATAATGCTTTAATCAAAATTCTAGCCAAGATCTTTCACACTCAGTAATTTTGTGATTATGGGGTGATCAGTTTGGTCATCACAAAAGATTCTTTATTCTTTTACTTATACGTGAAATATGATTTTTCCTGGAAGATTCTTAGTGCAGTATATAGAAGTATTACGCAGACCTATTGAATTTGTATTTGTGGTTACACAAATGTGGTTTGAGCAGACCCAAACACTGCTCAATTGAGTATATTCCAAGGACGATTGAACACCTACCTCTTTGCCCCCTCATTTTGATATTGGTTCGTATCAGTGATCATGTTTCGAGGATTTTGGTCTTCCACCACTCAAAGCAATACTGGCAAAAATGGCCCGATTTCAGGTCTACCACTTGCCTGTGTGGACGCAGTAGAACAACTTGTTCATCGACATCATCACTGAGGACCAAATACTTGGGGGTGAATCTCGACAGACGAAGTTGCATCTCCCTTCCTGGGCTGCAGAACTGTATAAAATTCGACACAAATTACTATCGCCTATAAACTCTCCTCGATGCTTTGTTTGAGTTTTCCAAAATTTGTCCAAGCTTTGCATTAAGCAAAAGAAAAGTAGTCATTTTCCACCAATCTTTATTCGGAATTACGACAAAGTATACCTCACTGTGTCCAAAGCCATGCAGGACGAATACATACAAAAAACAATGTAAGGTGTATATATAATATGGGTAATTTTCCGTTATCGGCCCCCTTGACGATTGGTTAGGTTAAGTCGTGATATTTTTGTTAAAACTAACGAAAATATCACGACTTAACCTAACCAATCGTCAAGGGCGTACAGTTGACCTAACCGGGCAGTGACGATTGGTTAGGTTGAGTCGTGATATTTTCGTTAGTTTTAACGAAAATATCATGACTGAACCTAACCAATCGTCAAGGGGGCAGATAAAAATATTGTAATGATGGTTCTAAATAAATCTTTATAATTTTTTATTGTTTCAATTGTTTATATATTTTAAATATTAAGTCCTGAGTGTAGACCTGGGGGCGGCGCCAAACCGGCTCCGCGCCCAAACTGTGGCGGCCAAACGGCGGCGCCCAAACGGCTCAGCGCCCAAACGGCGGCGCCAAATCGTCCCATTTCGCTTCAGAAGACCCGTCTACGTCAGTGCGTTCAGCAGGCCCACAGCTTCAGGACATGCAATTAATGACATTGGTTTGTGGCCACAAGTGCTGACCGATGACTTTAGAGAGTTCTGGATAGAGCCGGGAACATCAGATTGCCGAAATTATGACAGCGACTTCGGTAACTCTTCAACTACTGAAAGTGGTACAACACGCCGATGTACGAGGACATTATTTGTTAAGAAACATAGCCTGATGAATGAGAGGATTGAGGTGTCATGGCTGTGCTATTCTGAGTCCACAGGCTGTGTTTACTGTTTTGTCTGTAAATTAATGTCGAGGGCGGACAGCAAATTCACAATCGGGTTCAACGACTGGAAGCATGGTAGACAATCGGTCGAAGCACACGGAAAATGTGAGCAACATATGGAGTCGATGAGATATTTGTTGGTTAGAAAGTCTGTCTCCGGCCGTCTTGATTCGAAACTGGTGAACCAGTTTGAAAAAGAGTGCAACTACTGGCAGGAAGTTTTGCGCGCTGTGTCGACGTTATCAAGTATATCACGTCACGAGGACTAGCAATTCGAGGACACGGCTCCCGTTTCGGTTCACCAAACAACGGCAACTATTACGGAATTTTGGAACTTTTAAGTATGACAGTTTTCTAGCTGCGCATATAAGCCAGCATGCCAACAAAGGTAGCGGACACACCTCGTATCTCTCTCATTTCATTTGCGAGGAACTCATACTGTTGATGGCCGATAAAGTACTTCAGACGGTTATCCGAGAAATCCAGCAGTCAAAATACTACTCTCTATCCGTCGACTCTACGCCTGATGTTTCCCACACCGATTGAGTCTGGGTCCGTCGAGCGATTTCTACAGTTCATACCTATGAACACACATACAGGGAAAGGAATCGCCATAGAGGTCCTGAACTTTCTGGAGACGCATGTCATTCGAATTGGAGACTGCAGAGGACAGTCTTATGATAAGCCAAGCAATATGGCATGGAAATACAACGGCGTAAAGAGCCACATCAAGTCAAAATCTCCGTATGCTGAGTTTGTGCCATGCATGTGCCACTCACTAAATCTTGTGGGTAAATCAGCAGTGGACAGTTGCACAGCAGCCGTTGAAGAGTTTATGATCATTCAGAATGTCTACACGGTTCTCGTCTCCTCGACATACCGATGGCATCGACATGTAGAGGTTCTCGATAGTAGTTCCCGTAGTGAGAAACTAAAGGTCGACAAAGGTCTCTCCGATACCCGCTGGTCAGCCAGATCAGATGCCGTCCAATCTTTAACCGAAGGCTACGCTGAGAATATCGTGGTACTGGATGAGCTAGCAGCAGATACCAGCCAAACTGCGGGAGCCAGGATCGAAGCCAGGGGATTGTCTAAACAGCTTCAACAACTCGAAACAGCCATTTTATTGGTTTTATGGAACACTATTCTCAAACGATTTCAAAAAACGAATGCATCTCTGCAAAAACAAGGAATGTCGTTAGACTCAGCCACCCTCTTGCTGAAATCACTACTGCAATTTGTTGAAGATCTCAGATCAAGATTTGACGAATTCGAGGACCAGGGCATCGGAAAGTGTGGTCATCGAGTATATAAGGAATCGACTCAACGCACAAAGAAGAGAAAGCGCCATCATGATGAAATCGGAACTGCCGAAGATACGAACCTGACACCAAGAGATTCATTTCGGACCACTGCATTTCTACCGATAATTGATAAACTGTGTACCACTCTGAACACTCGTCTAGAAGCGTGCGCTGTCCTGCAGAAAAGATTTGGATTTTTGTATTTCCTTCTAGTCCTGAACATCGACAGTCTTCGACGGTGAGCTGAACATCTAGTAGAATGCTATGCGGCTGATCTGGAGAAAGAGCTGGTAACAGAAGTTGTGCAGGTCACTGCCCTAATGAAACTCAGCGAAAGTGAAACAGAATCCCAGACGGAACGTGAAGACATGTGTAACAGATTTTATCGGCATATGAACACAAACGAACTGAAAGGAACATTCCCAAACATGGAAATAGCAATGAGAATATACCTGTGTATGTTTGTCACGAACTGTTCTGGTGAACGTTCATTCTCGAAACTCAAACTGATCAAAATTACCTTCGCTCCACAATGGGCCAGGAGCGCCTTTCGTCCCTGGCGCTGTTGAGTATAGAGCATGAGGTGTTGCAGTCGGTGAGTTTCGAGACACAATCACGCAGTTTTCCAAACAAAAAGCCAGGAAGTGTCCTATGTAATATTCATTACAAATCTACACTCTATCTACAGTACAGTAGGCTGTACAGTTTAGCTGTTTATTAAGTGCATGACAACTGTGTAGCTGTTTATTAAGTGCATTACAATAACTGTGTAGATGTTTATTAAGTGCATTACAACTGTGTAGCCTACTAGTGTAGCTGTATATACTGTATGTGTACATAGTTAAGTTATAGTCTTTAATATCACATTAATAAGCCGAATGGCTTCCGCATGTGTGTTTTGTGTGTGTTAAAAAAATATATCTGTTATATGCATTACAAAATATTGTCATTCATTAACACACTAAAATAATACATCCCGAGAAATAGTTTGCCCAAGGCCCCGAACACTAAATGCGCCCCTGATCCTTGGTATAAATTATAAAGTACCAATTTATATGGAATTATTATTAATATAGAGTAGGAGATGACAACAGTTTATAATATTTAGAGATTAGTTAGTTAGAGAAAATGTAAATTTATGGGCAACTCAAATTATTTATTACGCTTTGCCGTTTTCGTGAATGTGAAATATTTTTATATAATTAACACTTTGAAATGAGTATAAATGGGTAATTATATCGCAAATGACATGGCCTGAAGTTGAAATAAAAATAAATTTTTCTAGTGTATTTTGGTGTGCTCTGTTCAAATATAAACTTCATTTCTTGTGCAAATGAACAGAAATACGTGTTTGGGCTATGCAATGACAACTGTATTTCTGTTCATTTGCACAAGAAATGAAGGTCATATTCGAACAAAGCACACCAAAATACACTTGAAAATGTATTTTTGACTACATTTTATACAATAAAGCATAACCTAACATGTTCATGTTACGAGATCTCGTAAACGACCGCATTACCACAGGAAACGTGCAAAACACCTCTAAATTAACCAGAAAAGTTTGCTCTCGTCATTTTCGTTTAAACTAACGAAAATATCACGACTTAACCTAACCAATCATCAAGGGCGTACAGTTCACCTAACCGGGCATTCAATTAACCTAACCAGGCATTCAGTTGAACTAACCGGGCATTCAATTAACCTAACAGGTTAATATTGGTTATTTCACCTAAATATCTTCTGATCTTTTCGTATTAGGCACTCACTGTCACATTTCGGGCAAGTTAAAGATGAGAGAATAACGCCGTAATTGATAAAAACATCCAACGCTTTGTCTTTATGGAGGGCACATGACGAATCAAGTTCTCAAAGTCGAAACCTCACGAACGGCATGTCATAATTCTATCATAAACACCACCAAACTAAATCCAATTAGAAAAAAAATAGCCAGAACAGAAACCAACAAACTAATTAAGTCGCAGAGTTGAGAAAAAATAGCCCAAAATGAGTGACAAATTTGAATAAAGCGACTAAAACTACCTCATAAAAAGTTATTTTGATTTACAGGTCCTGCCTATGTCATTTAAAACATATTAACCCTTAAATGATCATAAACAGCGGCTTTTTTTCTCTGTTCAATTTTCTATAAATATAGATTTTGTTTTGTAATGACATTTTTTAAATTTCAAAGAATCGGTGAGAGAATTGGCTAAATTTGCCCGATGCAGATTCTTCCGATGCCGACTAATCAGTACACCACTAATATATATAAATTCCTTCACTAACACGATAGTTGCGTTCCAGAAAAGTCTCGTGTAAGCCAAAATTGTGTTAGTCAAGCACGAATTTCGCATAAGAAATAATGTAAATACGGGGGTTGCTCCAAGTCCCAACACGATAGACAAATTTATATTTTTACTCCTTTATTATGACTATATTTTGGTTGCTGCTTTTGTTTTAACCTATTTTTATGTATATGTTATGAGTGAAAGTTATTTACAGAGAAAAGAACAAAGTTAGTTACAGAAAACGGGTAAGTACAATACAGTAGAAACGGCAAACGACTAAACACCTATCAGGATTTTAACAGTTTTAATCAATTGTAAACACTTGTGCATAAATAACACACTTACAATATTAACCCTTTTACCTGTAAATGAAATATTTCAGTCACGTTTTCTCCCCCTCACTTCCTCTCGCCCATAGGACACTCGTGCAAAAATTGTGTTAAACCAAGCGAGTTTGTCAAGAACTAGCCCTTTTTCAGACTTCGTGTTAGTCAAAGTAAGTCGTGTTAATCGAGGAATTAATGTGTGTGTATATAGTTGCGCTCATAAGTATTCATAGAAGGAAATATTTCAAATATATTCAATCAAAAAATTACCATTCAGCTCAAATGACGAGAGCATACGATTCCCAAGTTCCACACTGGTGAACTACACATCAGCGATATACGAAAATGAAAAAAAAAATTGAAGCAGAAGAAGAAGAATTTATGAGATCAATAAATTGTTTAATTATTTTTAAAAATAACACTACAGTTTATGCTTAGATAACGACCAAGTTACATTTGAGGGAGGAGACTGTAGACACCAATCGACTAGGGAAGTATCACGAGTTGGGGGACGTCAGGCAGGAGACAGGGAGTAATGGAACTCCAGTTTCTCCTGCAACTGTCCCCTTCAGCTGATCTTTTTCCGTCTCTTATCTACCATGTGACCAGTCCAGCATTCGCCCAAACACACACTTCTCCTTCTATTCTTCAGTACTCATATATTCATTTCACGCACTACACAATCTTTCAAAATGTCTATATAAAAAAAATGGCCTTGTGAGTCACATAGACTTTAAGAAATTCTCATCGCACCCTCCCTTGGCCATTTCTTCCTGCGTAGAAAAAAATTGGGCTGATCAATATGCGTTGAATACCTTAAGCTAAGAGAAATTGCCATATTGCATTTCCTGAATGTAGCACTTCACACGAAATGGAAAACTCTAATCAGTAACGGTTTATACATGCTCTACGAGTACATTATCTGTAAGTATGGATGTGAGAAGAGGAGTCAAAGCCCTCTGTCGTGACCTTCACTTGCCTTAGTGCCATCTCTCTCTCTCTCTCTCTCTCTCTCTCTCTCTCTCTCTCTCTCTCTCTATCCACGGTTGCTAGATGTGTATGATGAAAAGTCACATGATTGTTTGCAAACAGTAGTATCAGGACATTCCCTGACGACCTGTAATATTAAATACACGAAAGTCCTTACAATCGCTTTTTCTTTTTCCTTGTCGGTTTAATGCTGAAATTTATCCCATATATATACTGTGTATATATATTCTTACTGCATGTTATAGAGGCTATTTTTATCGAGCCCACAATAATATTGAAGTCTGGTATTAATTTCTTTTTTGTCATTAGATGATTTTTATTTAAGGATAATTTGTTGACTTTCAGACAATCACATACTATAGGGATATCTCTACTTAACATTTTATTGAGGGATACGAGATCGCTGTTTGAGTACATCACGGAGGTCCAATCCACATATTGGAAGCCTTTACCATTAGGAGAGTTTTGAAAGTTATTTAAATAAATCAGATGTAGTAGGGGGCCCAAAATGTTTCCTTGTGAAACTCCATGTGTAATTTGTAGTTCGGCGGTGATAATGTTTTTAGCTTTGATGTATTGACTTTTGTTGCACAGATATGATCTGAAGCCATTTAGAGCAACATTATTTATGCCATAATGAGATAATTTATAAATAAGTATGTCGTGGAAGATTGTATAAAAGGCTTTTGATAGGTCAATAGGCAAGAAAACACAAGACTCTATATTATTAGTTTTTTATATAGCTCGTCTAATACGGTTGAAATCGCACGGCTTGTTTCATGGGCCTCCCTGAAACCAAACTGATACTTCGATAAGAAGCTGTTTTCTTCGAAATATTTTGAGAGCTGCATGTACACAAGTTTTCCAGATATTTTTCCTAATATATGTAAGGTGGATATAGGTTGATAATTCGGAACCCTGATTTGAGTATTGGACATACTACTGCTTTTTTAAGTATAGCAGGAAAATGCATTCACAAAGAGATCAGTTGAATAACATTAATAAAGAGAGAAATAAAGTATCTGAACAAGACTTAAAGACTGCGTTTAGAATAGAATTGACGTCACACGATTTGTTTTTAAGGATTGAAATAACCGCTTTGACATCTCTGAGAGAGATAGGAGAGAATAGGAAAATATGAGCTGTGGTTTGCCAAGATATTTTTCGTAGCAGCGTATCGAAGGCGCTATGAGATAAACTGTTTTTTTCTTACAGCAGGAAAATAATTATTTAGATGAGTGGCTGTATCTAGTGCTTCATTATAAATTGTATTATTAACAGTTTTATTTGTGGGAAAACAATTTTGTTCTTACTTTCTATATAAAGTTTCATTGATAAATTTTGTTGGTTTTTACCAATCGCTTTTATATGAAAATAAAAACCCACTCTAATAGACAGAGTTTATTTCCACGACAGTTTCGACGCCCACTGGCATCCTCCTCGGGTGGATACAGAAACACGAATGAACCAAAACAAGAGGGAAAACAGTCCAGGGACCGACCGTTAAGAAATTCGCACCTAGGTTAGATCCCATTCTCCCGACACCGGAAGGGCATTTTCATTAAGTACATTCGCGCAAATTTAAAACTATCTTCCTGTTCTAAACATACAGATTCTATTATATTTTTCTTACATAATTATTGAATTTATTATTAATTTTATTACATTTAATATTGCATAATTATTTATTACAGAAATTATAAATTTATTATTACATTGGTTATTACATTATTGTTTATTATACAGAACTTATAAACCGAAAAACGAATGAAAAAAGCCGATTCGGAAACAATCCAGAGAAATTCGCACTTAGGTTAGATACCGTTCTCCCGACACTGGAAGGGCATTTTATTACAGGGTCCGCTTATAAGTACATTCCCACAAATTAAAACTATCTTCTTGTTCTATACATACAGATTCTAATATTTTGACATAATTACTGCATTTATTATTACATTTACATTTTTTTAACATTTATTATTATTACCTTTACCCTAATTATTAAATTGATAATATTACCTTTATTATTACATCTGTTGCATTTATATTTATTTCCACATTTATTACTTCCATTACTACATTTACTAAAGGCGAGTAAGGAAACATTCCAATCCAGAGACATTTAAGAAATTCACACTTAGGTTCGAACACGTTCCCACGACTCCGTAAGGGATTTTTTGACCAAGAATCTCATTAAAGGGTCTAACTTATAAGTACCTTCGCACAAATTAAAATTATCTACTTTTTCTATACACACAGATTCTATTATTTTTCTTTTGACATAATTATTACATTTATAAAGTACCTTACTTGATTCCCAATCTATAGCATGATTATTTTGGCTGGCGTGATAAAAAATGGCATTATTAGTATTACAACTTCTGAAGGCATATTTGTTCTTTAATATGGGTTTCAATATTTCTTCCAGTTTCTCCCACGTATACTAAATCACAACTTTTACAGGGAATGCTGTAGATACAGGCTTGTTCCTCTTTTGCCACGTTATTCCTAACCAATTTACTTTTCACGGTAGACGAATATTTGAACGCCAAAGCAAACTTAAAATCTTTCGTCAACGGTTTTACTCTTTCTAAGCCGGCAATGTAAGGCAAACTCACATATTGTTTTTGGTTAACTGAAGGTTCCCGAGGGGCATAAAAAGATTTTCTGGCTTTAAAATACGCCTTTCTGATAAACAACTCGGGATATTTTAAATCCTTAAAAATGTTCCAAATCTTTGAATTTTCCGGGTCCAACAAATGTGGGCTACAAATCCTGATATGAGTGCTCTTAGAAACATGGAAGAAATAATTGAGCTTTTAACCCCTTCATCATGATATGAAAAATAATGAATGTACGAATTACAATGAGTAGGTTTTCTATAAACCGTGAAATTGGGCTTTCCGCTTTCGTTAATGACCAAAACATCTAGAAAAGGTAATTGTTTGTCGTTCTCCCATTCATATTTAAATTTAATAGAGGGAACAAGATTATTTAATGACTGAAAGAAAGTGTCAAAGTTGTTCCAGTGGTCAGGCCAAAATGAGAAAATATCATCTACATAACGAAACCAAATTAGATTCCTGGGACATATTGTTTGCAACAATTCCGACTCATAGTATTCCATGTATAATGTACTCAGTCTTGGGGATAAAGGAGACCCCATTCCCATACCATTCCCATTCCCATTCGTTTTTCGGTTTATAAGTTCTGTATAATAAACAATAATGTAATAACCAATGTAATAATAAATTTATAATTTCTGTAATAAATAATTATGCAATATTAAATGTAATAAATTTAATAATAAATGTAATAACTATGTAAAAAAATATATTAGAATCTGTATGTTTAGAACAGGAAGATAGTTTTAAATTTGCGCGAATGTACTTAATGAAAATGCCCTTCCGGTGTCGGGAGAATGGGATCTAACCTAGGTGCGAATTTCTTAACGGTCGGTCCCTGGACTGTTTTTCCCTCTTGTTTTGGTTCATTCGTGTTTCTGTATCCACCCGAGGAGGATGCCAGTGGGCGTCGAAACTGTCGTGGAAATAAACTCTGTCTATTAGAGTGGGTTTTTATTTTCATATTTTGACCTTCACGTGGAAAAAAGTGAAGTTTTTTGCAATCGCTTTTATATTGCTCAAATTTAGTGAATTTATTTAGATTTTTTTGTTATTTAGTCTGTAGCTGTAACTGGTGTAAATTTCTTCAGACAATGTACAATACAGTACGTTTTGTAACGTGTTTATAGTAGGTATGGTTTATTTTGCCTTCATGAGTCGAGTTTTTCGTGGTCACAGGACAGAGTTTGTTGAATGCCTCATACCGTGAATGTCCGCGTAATCTCAAGGAAATGTTCGATAGAGAAGCTCTCTTGAGGGACTCGAAGAATTTCCGGTTATCATTGCTCAATTGTGTTAACATTTTTTGGTGTTCACTGTGCCCTTCCAGAACGACAGTACTACGCGTGGGGGCAGGTGAAGAAGAGAGAGATGTGGCGCCACCGCTGTAATTCAGCAGTTGGTTATAATGTTCAGGGTAGAGGAACTGACACCGTCGCCCATGCATTTTGGTGGGAGGAGTTTAGGCGTTCGCTCCTCCTTTTTTTTTACAATGGTTCGCTAGATTCGCGGTTCTTGCCCCCTTTACCCATTTTCATTTGCATTCAATTCATTGAATTTCTAGGAAAATTACTGCTTTGCTGGTTGTGAAACCAAAGTTTATATATTACCTTCAATGTGAAATAAAATAATATACATTTATTAATTTAAAATTTTTCTTTAAAACAATATTCGCTTGGTCCCAAGATAAGTGGAACCAACTCTCTCTCTCTCTCTCTCTCTCTCTCTCTCTCTCTCTCTCTCTCTCTCTCTCTTCCTCACTGATTCACTTTCTATCTACCCATGAACGACAAAAACTAAGAACACTCCTTTATGATAAATTTATATTACTAAATCTTAGCCCAATTATTTTATACTGATGTCACGTTCTGAATACCCTCTTAAAAATTCACCTCTTTGGATCGTGGAAAATAACCATGGAGAAGGAACAATTATGAGTTTTACCATAAATGTTTTATTTTTGCACCGTTACTTGCATATATTGTTGCAATCCTTGAATCTTTCCGCAGTATTACTGTCGTGTGAAATGCATCGCGATTATGTCATAAATCAACATTTGTTTAGAGACTGGTAGTCGCCAGACGTGTGTTGTTTAGTCAGTTTTGCGTCTTCATTCAGTATCGTTGTTATTTCTTTGCATCATTATTCTTACATTTTATTTTTTAATTTCGTTTCTTGTGGATTACAGTTTTTTATTCTGAGTGTTTGTGTCCTGCCACGACATTTAGATAATGTAGTAATTATATTGTAATGTCTCTCATAGTTCAAGATCTATCGTTGTATCGTGCAAATCTTCGTTAAATTATCACTTTCAGAAATTTAAAAAAAAACCGACAAATAAACCCTTTAAAATTCAAAGTAGTATACAGTACTTTCACTACATTATGCAAGCACACGAGTGAATTAATAAAGTTGTCATTTGAAAGGAAATTATTTTGATTTATAGGAGTAATTTGTTCTATTTCACTACGTGTTATAACATTCCCATTCATAAAAATACATCGAGCAAAGTTTTTTAAAAATGGCCACAACAAACACTCAGGAAACCTCTTCTGTCAAGCATTTTTTGTGTATCAAAAGGAAATCAGTCGATATAGAAATAAGCCGTCGACGACGATGGGCTATTTATATAATTGGAGTGATAGAAACCTTTCTTTTCGGGGGTTGTGTTTTCGGGTGGGCTCAACTTGTTTATGTTCTCAAGAACGAAGAAATATTCTCTGATCTCTGTCAGACAGAAAACGATACCCATTTTTCCCCTAATTCATCCAGAAATGAAGAACAAGTAAGTGTAGTTGTTGAGGAAACATTATAAATGGTTTTAGTTGTTCGTGTTATGGAGGAAGCTCGAGAATTAAAATTGCAACACTTTAATACCTACAGTGTTACTACAGTGTAGAGACAATCTAAATATTGTGACTGAAAATAATGAACTATGAAATGTTGCTCATAAAAATTGAATTCAATTGAATTCTGTTTAAAATACAGATTGTACACAGCCTTTACCAAGCGTACACGCTTTACAGGCTGAAATCTACTTCCTGAATATAATTATAAAATTTTTATGAAAGGCTTAAAAATTAAAGGGGACTTACAGACTGACCTATTGTTTTGTATTTTTGTAAAATTTCAATACATAACCTTCATATAGATTTTATAAGAGGCTTTAAAACGAAAGGGGATTTGCAAACTAGGACATACTGTGTTTTATTTTTAACACATCAATACAAGTGCTGTGTTAGCACATCCCGTACCCCCACCGTGGGGGATTGCCACAGACAGGACCCCCGCGACGCCGGGTCTGTGCCAACTGAACTCACGTAACAACGCTTTGCTGAAAGTTTTGTTGATTTTATTTCCTACATGTCGAAACGCGAGTGCATTCCTAATCAAACAACGCTTACATGCAAGGGATAATGATGATCATGATAATCCTAATGTAGGTATATATTTTGGCGTCGTTATTGGCATATATGAAGAATCTTAGACGACAGAGTAACTTATGAGTTATATCATTCAAAATTAGTTCAATTGTAAGTTGAAGAAATTTCAGATTTAAAATGCTGGTTTGCCTTTTATATATATATATATATATATATATATATATATATATATATATATACATTTGCAAAACAGGCAGAGGTCCTTTAAACGTTTTTCGGGTAGGTGTTCAGTGCTCCTGGCCACGGTTCTGATCAATACATAAACTTCGAACAGAGATTTCACTATAAAAGGCTGTTACCACATTGTGCCAATTGATGTCTTTATAGACTATGTCACTATAACATGTACAATAGACCATTTCTCTATGAATATTAAATTTCAAATATAACATCTATAATAAGCCTGTGTGTCAGATCTACAGCGTGTCCCAAAGAAATGTATACCCAATTTGTTCGATAATTCCAGCTATGAGGATAATAAATATATTACTTTTTATATGTTTTTTAATAAAGAATTTTCTCATGAATCTAAATATGTAATTATTTTTTATTAAAATTGAAAAACAAAAAAGTTACAGATGTTTAAATTATAATTATTATTTTCGAGACTTCATGTGCGATATTTTCTAATATTTTAACCGACTGTTTTGAGATACTTATGTTTAGTGTTGATATTGAAGCATAAATGTTGTAATTATTAGTTAATTCAAAAAATTTACAAATTCCATGGTTAAATGACACTTTATCTAAGATGTTCGACGTCTTCCAGAACGTTGTTTTTGTAAGTTTTGCACAGTGCCGTCGGTTTCAAACTTATGTCGTATACGTGCAATTGTAATCCGCGTTGGTGGTTCCGTTTCAAATTCCCGTCTCCACTGTCTTTGGACTTCTTTTATGTTTTCTGATTTCAAGTACCACTTTAATACAAACTTACGTTGGTCGAATGTTAGTCTTAAGTTGGCCATTTTTAAGGGCAATTCTCACTTACAGTAGAAAAGAACAAACGTCGCAGAGTTATAAGATGTTAGATAAGGTTAGAGCAAAACTGTAGTCTTGCTAATTAGAACTCAACGAAATGCTAGGCTAAGCTAGGCACTAAACATAAGTATCTCAAAACAGTCGGTTAAAAGGCAGGCCAGGCCATAAAAAAAATATTAGAAAATATCGCATATGAAGTCTCGAAAATAATAATTCTAATTTAAACATCTGTAACTTTTTGTTCTTCAATTTTTAATAAAAATAATTACATATTTAGATTCAGGAGAAAATTCTTTATTAAAAATCATATAAACAGTAATATATTTATTATCCTCATAGCTGGTATTATCGAACAAAGTGGGTATACATTTCTTTGGGACACGCTGTATATAACACATTTATGACGATACGGTACTATCAAAACTTTAATAATCCGGCGGATATTTTTTGTATATATTAGAAACTCAGTAAAAAGAAATGAGGAAACCAGTATGAATATTAAATGAATAATAATAAGAAAAATAATTAGAAAGAAGATGCGAATTTTAATGATAACAACAGCATCAAGTAATATTAAATAATAACAGTATTAAAGAAAGTAGTACAGTACTTTTAGTAACTTTTGAAATTTAAGCTTTAATTGCTTTATAAAAGCTATGTCACCATTAACTAATTTTAATTCATTTCTTAGACTGTTCCATAATTCCATTACTAAATAAGAATTGTCTATTATATTTTCGATTATTATAGACGAGGCAAACTGTTTTCTAACTCTGAACATTAAGGAGCACATCTGGACTTTAGATATATCTTCAGATTTTAATATATGCAATTGGTTAAAGGGTTCTGATATATGAGCATAATATCTTTCATTTATTTTTCTCATAATTCTCTTTTGGTTTATTAAAGGGTTAATGGAATAATCACATACACTTTCGTATTCAGTAATATTTTATGTGGGATTAGATTAGATCAGAGAAAAATATGGTGTTTTGAGTGTATTTATGGGTAGGAAATGCAATTTTCCTTATGTAAATAATAATTTCAATGGTTTATGACCTATATCTTCAAGATGTTCACGAAAGGATAGTTTGTCATGAAATACAACTATATAATATATTTCTTTCAGTGATACGCGATATCGTGTGCAAGTCGAGAATAACAGTGAAGTTTGGTGTTAACTTTTTTCTCTTTTGTGATTAATCGAAAGTTTGTTTTATTTTTATTTAACGATAATTTACTGGCTTTCAGCCAATCACATACTGTCGCTGTGTGTCTCTTTAGTAATTCATCAACGAATGCAAGATCGCTATTTGATTATGTTGGAGGGGACCCATCAACATGTTCGAGGCCTTTCCAATTATAAGAGTTGTGAAAGTAATTTATATACATGAAAAATAGTAGTGGACCGAAAATACTCCCTTGTGGAACTCCGTGTGTAATTTTTAACTCAGCAGTGATAATATTTTGTTTAATATATTGGCATCTATTGCGCAGGTATGATCTCAACTAATTTAATTCTTATGCCATAATGAGATAATTTAGTTATGATTATGTCTTAGGAATTTGTATGAAATGCTTTTGATAGGTCCATAGGCAAGAGAACAGAAGACTCTTTATTATTAAATTCTTTATATAGCACTTTTAATAAGAATGAAATCACGACTCTTGGTTTATGGTCCTCCCTTAAACAGAGTAGTTCTTAGATAAAAGGTTATTTTCTTCAAATATTTTGAGAGCTGCGTGTACACAAGTAGATAAAGTAGATAAAGTACATAAGGTGGATAAAATGGGTATAGGTCGATAATTCGAAGGTGCTGATTTATCGCCTGATTTGATTTGAATATTGGACAAATTCGTGCCTTTAAAAAAATAAAAAATAAGACGTGGAAATTTTTAATTTTAATTTTAGTGAAAATAATGCATCCAAATTAAAGCTGATATTTGCGTGTTGTGTTTGATCAGATTATTCTTCAAGGCTGTGACGAACAAGACAAAAGATTTGCTTTCATTTACACCATCGCGTCTACGGCATTCTCGCTTCCTGCTTTCTTAATGGGACTACTGCTCCATTATTGTGGATTAGCGGTGGCCAGGACACTCGGATCGTAAGATATAGAGAATATACCGTAAAATGTGTGAAAACATTTGTTATATATAATTTTAAATAACTGTGGTGAGAAGAAAAACTTTATAAAATTTCAGATTAATGCTTGGTTTGGGATTTTTATCTCTTGGCTACACAACGAAAGGTAAGACTATTATTTACCTTTATCATAAATAAAATGAAAGTTGATAAACAAAATGAAAAGTGTATTCCATTCCAAAAAGAGAATCCTCTTCAAACAGATGTATTTCATTAGTGCAAGTTATGTAAACCCCTTATTTATGTACAGATAATACGGTATGGCTTTATGTCGCCATGATTTTATTAGCCCTCGGCGGAAACCAGTTAAGAATGGCAGGCTTGCAGTTCTGTAACCTCTTCCCAAAATATCAATCAACAGCCCTGACTATCATCAGCGGGGCCTTCGCAGCTTCCTCCGCCCTATTTATGATCTTCCAAGTTAGTATTAAAACAGACGGAAAATGTGATGCGACTCCATAAAACATTTAACACTGGAAATCATGATGTAAAAGAATTATATTCCAAAATTTTTGACACAAAGTATTGTCCCGTTTATTTTTGAAGATCGGCCAACAATTTAGATTGTCTTTGTGGACCGTGAGCATCTATTTGGCAGGAATAGCTTTCCTCTCTCTTCCAGCAACAATAATTATGCCTCGGGATCACATACCATACGATACACCAGGTAATTAAAATTATTATTTCATTTAGGAAGTACGTGAGTTAGCATTCATTACACTGTGAAATAAACTTTAGAATTTCCCTTCACAATGAAGGGGCACAGGGTATGACTGCCTAAAAGGAAAAAGAATTTCTATAAATACTCAGACAGTGGGCATCCCTTGGACCAATGTTTATATTTAGTGTACTCCAAATACTAATGTCTGCTCAACGGATGCTTTCTATCTGGGTGCAGGCAATATGTAGGCAAAACAGGGAACATATGGAGCGCATTTTACAACAGTTTTGGGGTGATTGTGCACCAAGGGCCACCAAAGATCGAGTATTAACAGGGTATGTGGCCTTCCAAGCCAAATTAACGGTATAGTGAATTTTAAAATGCCTTTGTTTATTCTTTTCGCTTTCTTTTAATTATCACTCTTTCTTACTGCTTTACACTCGTTTTTCGCTATGTCTTATATGAATGTGGTAGACGGGTAAGCGTGATAGCGTGACCGCCATTAAGATTTCGAAGAACAAAGCGAGTTACCGAGAGAAATTACAAACGATCATCACTGTTTATTGACGTTTTAGTTACGCCGAAACAAGTTACAAGACGTTAACCGAACCTACTGTAGGTCAGTGAGTATTCCACTTTTTACAGTGTGCAAAGCACGAAATTTAAATTGGGCGGATTTTTTACAATATAGCATTGTACAGCATTTCATTTTAAAGTATATCATTGTATAAATTTTATTTTATTTATTTCAGATAAAACTTCACGGAATCTCTTTACTGAAAAGACACAAATTTCGGTACTTGACAGTATCTTCTCAGTTTCTTTCTTCACTCAAATTTACTTGCAGTCTGCGAACGTATTTGTTATTATATATTTTACCATATTTTTCAATTCCTGGATCAGCGAAATCTCTCAAACAAATGAAGAAGGTTGATGATATTTATTTATGTTTTTTGTTAAAACGGACACCTGAATTAAACTGAGAGAGAGAGAGAGAGAGAGAGATTTTAGGTAAAATAATCGTACAGTGCCTAATCATTCCTGGTCACAAATCAAGGTTTAATTTTAATCTTGCAAATTTTATTCATTGTCTCAACTACATTTGAATATAAAGCAATTGATCAATTTCACAGACGTTATGAGCTATGTAACCTTCAGTTTTCAAATAAATAGTGCTGCAATCCATTACGTTAAAAAAAAAATGATTTAGTATCTGATTTAGGCCGAAGCCAATTTCCTGAAAACTTCTAATTTACTGTACCTACTGGGAACAATAATTTATTAACTTAGCCTATGGTTATTATTAAGATATATACGGTGTATATATATATATATATATATATATATATATAATATTAGGGTGTCGCTTAATTGTATGGTAAGAATTGAACCATGAAGACGTTTCAGTCTGACCCTCTAGAAATGTGACATTGTAGGTAAAAACGCTGATTGTGAAGTTTCATGAGAAAATATTAATATTTAGAGGTCGCTCAAGCCATTAAAATTTTGATGATGCGTCGTTATTGAAATGCGCTTCCTTTCTATACCTCACCCCAGTATCATTTCAGTCGCTTTAATGGTGGGATGTGTTTGCATTAGTGTGTGTTATTTTAGTCTTAATAGTAGGATATGTGTGTATTAGTGTTTTTGATTGCATAATAACTATAACACTTATTTTTTATTTTCAGGTATAAATTTATATAGCAAAATACATTTATTATCTAATGATGGAGACTCGAAAGAAATCTAAGGTTTACTTGATTGACAAGTGTGAGAATGATATTAGAGGTGGTAAATTGCCATAAAATCTTCAGGCTCTGTCCTTTTTCCTTCATTTACATATAAAAAAGAAGAAGACGATAAGAGAGGCTTTGTCAATGACAGTTGAAAAAATTGAGGAGTTTTGGAATCGTGCCCGAATTCCAACTCAACACAAACAGGACAGAATCATAAAACTTGAAAAACTCTTCTCACGATGGAAAGTATTGAAGAAAAATTCATCCCGTAAGACGATGTCCTCCCTGATATCAAAAATCGCATGGTCATATCTATGACTAGTGTTGATGGACAAGAGAACCCTCCAAAGCGTGTGGTTGTTGACCTGGATACTGTGAAAGAAAAAAGCTTGGAAAACTTTGTAGCAAAAAACACAAAATCATTGTTCACGAAGCTCAACCTCCCAAATGAATTCTTGGAGAAAATTGCTGAGCAATGAGAAGAGGATATCCATTACCAGACTGCGAAAGAGACTGTAAAATCTCTAACTGTAACAAATGACTTTGCTGAACGTGGAGTTGCTCTCATCCAGGATTTTTCTGGATATCTAACCAAAGATGAAGAACAACTCCAGTTTCTTCTCCAGGTTGTTGAAGACCATCGCAAGCATTGCACATGTGGACAAAAGCATACCTTGAGTGGAAATAATGATTAATCATAAAAATTACGCTACTGTCTGATGTTAATGTACTTTATCTTAATATTATGATAACGTCTTGGGCACTTCCTGCTAATGTAGGAACATTATAAATTGTTTAAATACATTTGGAAATTATTTATATTCACACTTTCTGAGAATCTTGTCTCCAATACTTCGAAGCCGTTGAGCGACCTCTAAATATTAAAATATCTCAATAAAACTTTGTACACAGTGGTTTTACATCATATGGCATACTTTGATGGGGTCAGAGCACGGAAACTTAAAAGTTGAAAAATAAGTGACACCCTAATATATACAGTATATATACTATAAAATTTTGAAAGTGTAAGAAATCTTTAATAAATTGGTAAAGGAGGGAAACGTAGTTGGCCTTTTTAGCAAGTTTATTATGAAACCTAAAAGTAAGTATGACCAAGGCTTACCACTTCAAAGTATTATTAATATATGGTTTAAGAAACAATTACAATAATTGATATATGGTTTCATTTCAGCTGGATATTT
This sequence comes from Bathynomus jamesi, assembly GCA_023014485.1. Classification (NCBI taxonomy): domain Eukaryota; kingdom Metazoa; phylum Arthropoda; class Malacostraca; order Isopoda; family Cirolanidae; genus Bathynomus; species Bathynomus jamesi. Next base: position 734,724 of record JAJOZX010000310.1, on the reverse strand, counting down.
TTCGTTGCTGTACAGTATGAGTTCGTTTGTATGTCCTTTTCTGTCCCCTTTTCCGGGATTACTGACTGATCATCTTTCCAAAAAAGGGTCAAAAGGTTAGTTCCAATATTTTTCTAAACTCTAAAATAATCACAGATTATTTATTGTATTTTAATGTATTGTAAAGAAGGTATTGGTATTGTACACCTGCCGATCCCAATTGCCAAATTTAAATTATCGGTGCATCAGAGAAATGTTATATGTTCGATTGTTTTTCGGTCTTTCCAAAAGGTTGCCCAAAATTATATTTTTTTAAAAATAATTCTAAGTCTAAGGTTTGTATTTGGTTTCGAACCTAAATTAATTTATATACAGAAGGATTTTTTTATAAATTTTAAACATTATATGGTGCTACTATAGCGTGATTCCTACCGGTGACTTCGATGCTATAGGGTGATTCCTACCCGTTTTGGTTCGAAACTACAGTACTGTACAGTGTGATTCCTATCCAAGGTATAAATGAAAATATAATAAATATAAAATGCTATTTATTAATCAATTTTATTTATTTAAAAAATAGTTTCGGTGCTACTATAGTATGTGGTCTACCTACGATTGGTTAGGTTTAGTCACGATATTTTCGTTAAAACTAACGAAAATATCATGACTAAACCTAACCAATCGTCAAGGGCGATGGACATTGGAATGTAAACAAGCAATTAGTAAACAAGGTAAGAAGCTATAATTAAAAGGTAGACCGCCGAATCGAGGTAGGAATCACGCTATAGTAGCACCCATTATTTTTAGTCGACATTCCCACGCATAAATGTGCAGGGAAAGGAAAAAGTCTTTTCCTTTCGTGATATCTTGAAAAAATGAAAACTCCTACGAACGTGCAAAAGGTGACTAAATTATGAATCCATTTTGAGTTTTCGTTGAAAACTGAAAACAACAGAAAAATATTGCGGAAATTTTTCAACAAATATTATTCGACAAATCAGGTTTGATTATAAATGAAGACTATCATACTTTGTATGTCACCCTTTTGTGGGGAATACAGCAGCCACTCTTTATTTATGTTATCTCAGCTCATAATGTTCGAGCTTTGTTGTATCCCATAGATCAGTTAGAGCCTTCGCGCAGAGGTCGTGGCACGCACTTCGGTAAATATGTTGAAGACTAAATTGGACACTTCATCTCGTAGGACAAATCTGCATTAAAGGGAGGGTAAATGGGATGTTATTTTACAGTAACTTGATTTTCCTTTTTGTAATATATGTAGTTGAAGGGTCTGATTGCGTCTGGTTGCGAGGCACTGGTAGTTCTCAGATGACACCCAGTTGGTAGAGATGGGGGGCTTCATGGGAACTCTCGGAGTCAAAACTTGCGAATACCTAATTAAGTTAAAGAAGGCTACTGTTTAGGCATATAGTTTCTATGTGTATGTGATATCCCTTTAAGTGTAGATTTAGTGGTCCAGTCTTGCTACAGAACACTGTAAACTTATAAAGGAGGGTTATAAGGAGAGTTGGTTGGAATATAGTTGATGATGGTGATGTTCCCTTTTGCCCTGTTTTTTTACATTTTATTTCATTTTATTAAATTGGGGGGAATTTTTGGGAATGAAGACCTCCGAAGAGCAATATTATGTTATTTTGGGAAGTCACTTCTTTCTTTCTTCTTTCTTTCCTTCGTATTCTACTTTTCCGTGATTATAAAGGGAGTTGTTCACAAGGAGGGCTAGTTAATTAGAAGAAGTAATGTTCCCTTTGCCAATGAATGATGTAGGAGGCGGTGGTCTGGTCTGGTTTCAGAACATTGGTAGAGAAGGGGAGCTTAATGAGAAATCTCGTAAATCAAAATCTCCGAATAGACGTTTTCAATTTCAGGCATGCTACTTGGGTGTATAGTATAGGATTGTTAGTACTTTTTAAGGAAATTGTGGTATATTTAACCCAGCTAGTTAGAGAATACGTTCATAGTTTTATGAAGAAGTAGTAAGGTTCTCTTTTTCCAATATATTTAGTAGGAAACGCTGGTCTGGTCTGTTTCAGAACACAGAGTTATCAAATCCCATTGGTAGAAATAGAAAGCTTGATAGGAACTCTCGGGGGCCAAACCCACCTAATAGACATATTCAACTCCAGAGATGCTACTTAGCTAGATCAGAATTTTGCGGTGCGATTTGAACTTCCCAGGAAAGATGGCTGGCTCCCCTTGCCTTCTCGCGGCAGAGCGACGCTCAACATATATATATATACAGAGTATATTTGAAATCGGTGATTTTTTTTCTCTAAAAATCCATTATAAAAAATAGGAATTAAACAACTTTGATTTTTCTCGTTTTTGCACATGGGGAGGGGAGGTCGGGTCCACAGGGAAAGGTTGAAAAGACTGAAAAGGTTAAAGTCCCATTTCTCAACTATAGTTTATTTCGTTTGGTGTGAGTGAGGTAAGACAAATAAACGCAACAAACTATTTTGTAAACAACAACAACAACAACAACAACAACATAATAATAATAATAATAATAATAATAATAATAATAATTAGTTGTTATATCAATTTCTTTCGCTAGTGAAATTGTGTGTATTGTATAGACATAATTAATTATATACGGATGTGTTTCTGTCTGATGACGAATGTGTTCAAGCGTGTGCTCCAATAAGAAGGTATGTTGGCTATAGAGGTGTGTGTTAGGTCCCCGGTTGAAAATTTTGCTTCGCCCTGTAGGTATAATATAATGAATAAAATGATGTTACAGAAGCCTATTTTATTCATTCCTTTAACGAACGATATTTATCCTAGATTTTGGCAAAGTAGCGCTGTCCGCTTTGAATTAAAGCCGATGTTTGTGAAAAAGTTACATATCACTCCTGGTATATTTCGCACCTTCCTTTTCAAGAAAAACTGAAAGTGGTTGAAGAGAGGTTGGATGGGTATTGGGTAGCCAACTTCTTTGTGTTCAGATACTGCAGCTATCAGTGGTTTGGATCCCACGTAAAGCTGTAGGTTCCCTTCGCCATATGACCGGATTTTACGAAGAAAGTTAAACAACTCGGACATTATAATTTTTGCACCTACAGAGTGTGTTGTTTGTGAAATATATAAATAACGGATAAATAAATACATTTTCATCTGAAAATAATACATACAAAAATATTTTTGCTTTCTTAACAATTCATAATCCATTTCTTAAATACATTTTAGATCGAAACCCTGAAAGTCAGTTGCAGCAAAAGCTTAGAAGCCCTGCTCTACCATTAGCAGTTATACTCATCATATCACTGATACAGACAGCGTGCCTTTCCTTCAACCATTACATAGCCATTTATTTCGCATTGGTGTTTGTGGTTATTTTGAAACCGGCAGTTGTTGGCATAGGACTGAGTTACATAAGAATCAGGTAACAGTGGACATGTTATAATGAAATATAGTGACTAATAATTATAAAGCGCACAGTACTAAACTAATTTAAATAAAAGAACAGAATCCATTACTGCATATTCTATTACTACACAGTAATTGAGACGCTCCCGACCACAACCTGCCAAGCGCCGGTGAGACCAGAATCTGAGTTATTTATACCACTATATTCCCCACCCTTCCTCTATCCCGTGGGTGAGTCAGGGAACAGATTGTGGACCTGTATGTATTTGTCGAAATCAATCAAATATCGTTATTGGTTCAAAAGTTATGGCATTTTGCAACTTAACAAACTTTAACTGCATTTTTTCTCCATTTTTTAATTTTGGCACTTGGCAGCTTGTGGTCCGAAGCGCCTCAGTTTAACCCGTTACTACTCAGAGGTCTTTTCCGAGACTGAATAAAATCGTCTGGCGTTAGCCAGAACAAAATCAGTAAAGTTAACACTGTGCGCTAAAGGGTAAAATTTCTTTGAGTTACAGTCAGTCTTCTTATATATTTAGATTTCCTGCTGAACATTTCAACCAAATGATAGGCATTCAAGGAACAGTAGTTGCTCTGATAAGTACACTACAGTACCCATTATTTGTGTGGATTCAGAAGGATTTTTTAATGGCAAGTAACGCGATTCTATTTAACTTATATTTAACGTTAAAATAGCATAATATAAAAGAAAACTAGAAAACTGGCAGTGAAAATGTTTTTATTTTGTGATTTAAAAATTTTAGTAATGAAACACTTCACTCTTACTTCTAGGCAATGATATGCTTTATTTGTTTGTTGAGTCTGGCATTTATTCATCCTCTACATTTGTTGTCAAAATCGTATCTGAAGAAGGTTTCTAAGAAATTTCCTCAGGAGTCTCCGAAAGAACAAATTCCTCTTACTCAACCTGTACTCTAAAATGTCAAGCTGATTCAGAGGTCTGGAATTTTAGTGTATAACACAGAATTAATGTCATCGCTAGAAGAGAAAGCAACATAGAAAAGTATACACCATATGTTTTAAAAGTCTGTAAAATTTGATTAGTGCTTGCCTGCATGGCCATCTGAATAACGTGAAGACAGTAGTGCGACGTCTGGACCCCCCTCTCAATTTCTTAAAAGTGCCCTTTTTTCAAGTGCAGGTGCCCTATTTGAATGATGTTTATGCCTCTGAAAACAAATTTTGTTTTTGTAAATAGATCATGGTTATTTTATTTTATTCTAATTCAATTTTGAGTCTTTATCTGTATACATCGTAATTCCAAATTTGTACAGCGTGGCAAATGATTGCTCCCCCCTACACAGATGAAACTAATAGAGGTACAAAAAAATTGATTGTTGCATCTTTTAGACAATTTAATTCTACGTCTAAACAAAACCACTCAATAGTTGATGTTGCCTCCTTGTGCTTGGCGAACGGCTTCAAGTCGGCAAGGGTAGGAGGTGAGCAGAGACTCGAAAAGGTCAGTGTCGTACTCAAGATTTCGGACGATTGTTTCGATGTGCTACTCCATGGTCCGGCGGCAGAATCTTTCAAGATCCATCCTGAAAAACCGAGTGGAATCCCTGATGCTTGCTGAACCACCAGCGACCCGATTCTGCCACCGGACCATGGCAGCACATCGAAACAATTCTCCCAAATCTTGAGTACGACGCTGACCTTTTCGAATCTCTCCTCACCTCCTACCCTTGCCGACTTGAAGCCATTCACCAAGCACAAGGAGGCAACACCAACTATTAAGTGGTTTTCTTTAGACGTAGAATTAAATTGTCTGAAAGATGCAACAATCAATTTTTTTGTACCTCTATTAGTTTCATAGGTGCAGGGGGAGGCAATCATTGTTTGCCATCCCTTAGTTGCAGTGGTTTTCATAGGTACCCTTAGTACTGGTGCAGCCATATCACTATTTTTATCTTCATCCTACTAATAGCAGGACCATAGCAAGGGGATGGGGTCGAACACCTCCCGTTCGAACCCCCTTGAGAGGAAAGGTCCACTTTTGTAAAAATAGTTATAACTTATGATGTAATATTATAATATATAACATCATTTAGTAAATAAACACTTGCATTTTTTTGCATGTTTTTGAAACTTCACAAACTTCTCTAAACCACTCTAAACCCCCTCTGCAGTGACTAGGTCGTTGCACCAAAAGGTCCACCTTTCTACAATTTCGACCCCCCACCCTTGGAAAGTTCTGGCTACGGGACTGGATAGTTCTTTTAACTGGCAAGAGATTTGTAATTGTTTGAACAATTTTCTGTGATAATTGTTTTATCCAAATTAGATTTTTATTTTGTATCATATTTGAATGAGACTGATCTAATAAAACAATACAATTTATTTTACACTGGCTCATTGACGGTCTATTTTAAGAAACAATTTTTTGCACTGTGCCCTTTTTATTTTAAGGGGTGCCCTTTTTTCTTTGGACCCCCCCGCCTTGTTGAAATGCCTAGACCCGCCCTTGCAACATAATACGTATACTTTGTTCACCACAGTTAAAATTACTTTCAGTCAGGAAAAGACGTTTTGTTTACTGTCCGAATAGAATTGCAAAGATTTCCTGAGTGCAGAAAATTGGCTTTAAAATTTAAATGATAATGCTTTAATCAAAATTCTAACCAAGATCTTTCACACTCAGTAATTTTGTGATTATGGGGTGATCAGTTTGGTCATCACAAAAGATTCTTTATTCTTTTACTTATACGTGAAATATGATTTTTCCTGGAAGATTCTTAGTGCAGTATATAGAAGTATTACGTAGACGTATTGAATTTGTATTTGTGGTTACACAAATGTGGTTTCAGCAGACCCAAACACTGCTCTATTGAGTACATTCCAAGGACGATTGAACACCTACCTCTTTGCCCCCTCATTTTGATATTGGTTCGTATCAGTGATCATGTTTAGAGGATTTTGGCCTTCCACCACTCAAAGCAATACTGACAAAAATGGCCCGATTTCAGGTCCACCACTTGCCTGTGTGGACGCAGTAGAACAACTTGTTCATCGACATCATCACTGAGGACTAAATACTTGGGGGTGAATCTCGACAGAGGAAGTTGCATCTCCCTTCCTGGGTTGCAGAATTGTATAAAATTCGACACAAATTACTATCGCCTATAAACTCTCCTCGATGCTTTGTTTGAGTTTTCCAAAATTTGTCCAAGCTTTGCATTAAGCAAAAGAAAAGTAGTCATTTTACACCAATCTTTATTCGGAATTACGACAAAGTATACCTCACTGTGTCCAAAGCCATGCCGGTTGTAGGAAACTGCAGGACGAATACATACAAAAAACAATGTAAGGTGTATATATAATATGGGTAATTTTCCGTTATCTGCCCCCTTGACGATTGGTTAGGTTAAGTCGTGATATTTTTGTTAAAACTAACGAAAATATCACGACTTAACCTAACCAATCGTCAAGGGCGTACAGTTGACCTAACCGGGCAGTGACGATTGGTTAGGTTAAGTCGTGATATTTTCGTTAGTTTTAACGAAAATATCATGATTGAACCTAACCAATCGTCAAGGGGGCAGATAAAAATATTGTAATGATGGTTCTAAATAAATCTTTATAATTTTTTATTGTTTCAAATGTTTATATATTTTAAATATTAAGTCCTGAGTGTAGACCTGGGGGCGGCGCCAAACCGGCTCCGCGCCCAAACGGCGCCCAAACCTAACCAATCGTCAAGGGGGCAGATAAAAATATTGTAATGATGGTTCTAAATAAATCTTGATAATTTTTTATTGTTTCAATTGTTTATATATTTTAAATATTAAGTCCTGAGTGTAGACCTGGGTGCGGCGCCAAACCGGCTCCGCGCCCAAACTGTGGCGGCCAAACGGCGGCGCCCAAACGGCTCAGCGCCCAAACGGCGGCGCCAAATCGTCCCATTTCGCTTCAGAAGACCCGTCTACGTCAGTGCGTTCAGAAGGCCCACAGCTTCAGGACATGCAATTAATGACATTGGTTTGTGGCCACAAGTGCTGACCGATGACTTCAGAGAGTTCTGGATAGAGCGGGGAACATCAGATTGCCGAAATTATGACAGCGACTTCAGTAACTCTTCAACTACTGAAAGTGGTACAACACGCCGATGTACGAGGACATTATTTGTTAAGAAACATAGCCTGATGAATGAGAGGATTGAGGTGTCATGGCTGTGCTATTCTGAGTCCACAGGCTGTGTTTACTGTTTTGTCTGTAAATTAATGTCGAGGGCGGACAGCAAATTCACAATCGGGTTGAACGACTGGAAGCATGGTAGAGAATCGGTCGAAGCACACGGAAAATGTGAGCAACATATGGAGTCGATGAGATATTTGTTGGTTAGAAAGTCTGTCTCCGACCGTGTTGATTCGAAACTGGTGAACCAGTTTGAAAAAGAGTGCAACTACTGGCAGGAAGTTTTGCGGCGCTGTGTCGACGTTATCAAGTATATCACGTCACGAGGACTAGCAATTCGAGGACACGGCTCCCGTTTCGGTTCACCAAACAACGGCAACTATTACGGAATTTTGGAACTTTTAAGTATGACAGTTTTCTAGCTGCGCATATAGGCCAGCATGCCAACAAAGGTAGCGGACACACCTCGTGTCTCTCTCATTTCATTTGCGAGGAACTCATACTGTTGATGGCCGATAAAGTACTTCAGACGGTTATCCGAGAAATCCAGCAGTCAAAATACTACTCTTTATCCGTCGACTCTACGCCTGATGTTTCCCACACCGATTGAGTCTGGGTCCGTCGAGCGATTTCTACAGTTCATACCTATGAACACACATACAGGGAAAGGAATCGCCGACGTGGTCCTCAACTTTCTGGAGACGCATGTCATTCAAATTGGAGACTGCAGAGGAGAGTCTTATGATAAGGCAAGCAATATGGCATGGAAATACAACGGCGTAAAGAGCCACATCAAGTCAGAATCTCCGTATGCTGAGTTTGTGCCATGCATGTGCCACTCACTAAATCTTGTGGGTAAATCAGCAGTGGACAGTTGCACAGCAGCCGTTGAAGAGTTTATGCTCATTCAGAATGTCTACAAGTTTCTCGTCTCCTCGACATACCGATGGCATCGACATGTAGAGGTTCTCGATAGTAGTTCCCGTAGTGAGAAACTAAAGGTCGACAAAGGTCTCTCCGATACCCGCTGGTCAGCCAGATCAGATGCCGTCCAATCTTTAACCGAAGGCTACGCTGAGAACATCGTGGAACTGGATGAGCTAGCAGCAGATACCAGCCAAACTGCGGGAGCCAGGATCGAAGCCAGGGGATTGTCTAAACAGCTTCAACAACTCGAAACAGAAATTTTATTGGTTTACTGGAACACTATTCTCAAACGATTTCAAAAACGAATGCATCTCTGCAAAAACAAGGAATGTCGTTAGACTCAGCCACCCTCTTGCTGAAATCACTACTGCAATTTGTTGAAGATCTCAGATCAAGATTTGACGAATTCGAGGACCAGGGCATCGGAAAGTGTGGTCATCGAGTATATAAGGAATCGACTCAACGCACAAAGAAGAGAAAGCGCCATCATGATGAAATCGGAACTGCCGAACATATGAACCTGACACCAAGAGATTCATTTCGGACCACTGCGTTTCTACCGATAATTGATAAACTGTACCACTCTGAACACTCGTCTAGAAGCGTGCGCTGTCCTGCAGAAAAGATTTGGATTTTTGTATTTCCTTCTAGTCCTGGACATCGACAGTCTTCGACGGTCAGCTGAACATCTAGTAGCATGCTATCCGGCTGATCTGGAGAAAGAGCTGGTAACAGAAGTTGTGCAGTTCGCTGCACTAATGAAAATCAGCGAAAGTGAAACAGAATCCCAGACGGAACGTGAAGACATGTGTAACAGATTTTATCGGCATATGAACACAAACGAACTGAAAGGAACATTCCCAAACATGGAAATAGCAATGAGAATATACCTGTGTATGTTTGTCACGACCTGTTCTGGTGAACGTTCATTCTCGAAACTCAAACTGATCAAAAATTACCTTCGCTCCACAATGGGCCAGGAGCGCCTTTCGTCCCTGGCGCTGTTGAGTATAGAGCATGAGGTGTTGCAGTCGGTGAGTTTCGAGGCCACAATCACGCAGTTTTCCAAACAAAAAGCCTGGAAGTGTCCTATGTAATATTCATTACAAATCTACACTCTATCTACAGTACAGTAGGCTGTACAGTTTAGCTGTTTATTAAGTGCATGACAACTGTGTAGCTGTTTATTAAGTGCATCACAATAACTGTGTAGATGTTTATTAAGTGCATTACAACTGTGTAGCCTACTAGTGTAGCTGGTTATTAAGTGCATTACAATAACTGTGTAGATGTTTATTAAGTGCATTACAACTGTGTAGCCTACTAGTTTAGCTGTATACACTGTATGTGTACATAGTTAAGTTATAGTCTTTAATATCACATTAATAAGCCGAATGGCTTCCGCATGTGTGTTTTGTGTGTGTTAAAAAAATATATCTGTTATGTGCATTACAAAATATTGTCATTCATTAACACACTAAAATAATACATCCCGAGAAATAGTTTGTCCAAGGCCCCGCACACTGTAAATGCGCCCCTGATCCCTGGTATAAATTATAAAGTACCAGTTTATATGGAATTATTATTAATATAGAGTAGGAGATGACAACAGTTTATAATATTTAGAGATTTGTTAGTTAGAGAAAATGTAAATTTATGGGCAACTCAAATTATTTATTAAGCTTTGCCGTTTTCGTGAATGTGAAATATTTTTATATAATTAACACTTTGAAATGAGTATAAATGGGTAATTATATCGCAAATGACATGGCCTGAAGTTGAAATAAAAATAAATTTTTCTAGTGTATTTTGGTGTGCTCTGTTCAAATATAAACTTCATTTCTTGTGCAAATGAACAGAAATACGTGTTTGGGCTATGCAATGACAACTGTATTTCTGTTCATTTGCACAAGAAATGAAGGTCATATTCGAACAAAGCACACCAAAATACACTTGAAAAATGTATTTTTGACTACATTTTATACAATAAAGCATAACCTAACATGTTCATGTTACGAGATCTCGTAAACGACGCATTACCACAGGAAACGTGCAAAACACCTCTAAATTAACCAGAAAAGTTTGCTCTCGTCATTTTCGTTTAAACTAACGAAAATATCACGACTTAACCTAACCAATCATCAAGGGCGTACAGTTGACCTAACCGGGCATTCAATTAACCTAACCAGGCATTCAGTTGACCTAACCGGGCATTCAATTAACCTAACAGGTTAATATTGGTTATTTCACCTAAATATCTTCTGATCTTTTCGTATTAGGCACTCACTGTCACATTTCGGGCAAGTTAAAGATGAGAGAATAACGCCGTAATTGATAAAAACATCCAACGCTTTGTCTTTATGGAGGGCACATGACGAATCAAGTTCTCAAAGTCGAAACCTCACGAACGGCATGTCATAATTCTATCACAAACACCACCAAACTAAATCCAATTAGAAAAAAAAATAGCCAGAACAGAAACCAACAAACTAATTATGTCGGAGAGTTGAGAAAATTAGCCCAAAATGAGTGACAAATTTGAATAAAGCGACTAAAACTACCTCATAAAAAGTTATTTTGATTTACAGGTCCTGCCCATGTCATTTAAAACATATTAACCTATAAATGATCATAAACAGCGGCTTTTTTTCTCTGTTCAATTTTCTATAAATATAGATTTTGTTTTGTAATGACATTTTTTAAATTTCAAAGAATTGGTGAGAGAATTGGCTAAATTTGCCCGATGCAGATGCCAAAAAATGGCCGATTCTTCCGATGCCGACTAATCAGTACACCACTAATATATATAAATTCCTTCACTAACACGATAGTTGCGTTCCAGAAAAGTCTCGTGTAAGCCAAAATTGTGTTAGTCAAGCACGAATTTCGCATAAGAAATAATGTAAATACGGGGGTTGCTCCAAGTCCCAACTCGATAGACAAATTTATATTTTTACTCCTTTATTATGACTATATTTTGGTTGCTGCTTTTGTTTTAACCTATTTTTATGTATATGTTATGAGTGAAAGTTATTTACAGAGAAAAGAACAAAGTTAGTTTCAGAAAACGGGTAAGTATAGTACAGTAGGAACGGCAAACGACTAAACACCTATCAGGATTTTGACAGTTTTAATCAATTGTAAACACTTGTACATAAATAACACACTTACAATATTAACCCTTTTACCTGTAAATGAAATATTTCAGTCACGTTTTCTCCCACTCGCTTCCTCTCGCCCATAGGACACTCGTGCAAAAATTGTGTTAAACCAAGCGAGTTTGTCAAGAACTAGCCCTTTTTCAGACTTCGTGTTAATCAAAGTCGTGTTAACCGAGGAATTAATGTGTGTGTATATAGTTGCGCTCATAAGTATTCATAGAAGGAAATATTTCAAATATATTCAATCAAAAAAATACCATTCAGCTCAAATGACGAGAGCATACGATTCCCAAGTTCCACACTGGTGAACTACACATCAGCGATATACGAAAATGGAAAAAAATAATTGAAGCAGAAGAAGAATTTATGAGATCAATAAATTGTTTAATTACACTAGGCAACAAAGATTTTGTTACAGAAGACCAAATAGGTGCTCCTAGCTAATTTCGGTATGCTGATTTCAAATCTAGAATTAGATTTTCTCTATCACGTCTAGATTTTGTGTAAAATGTAAATCACTTTTAGTAAAATTTTCTACCACGTCCAGATTTTGGTTTTAATCGGCTTAATGCCAGTAATATGAAACTTGCTTTTCAAGGTTAAAGCAATTTTTTTTGCCAACTATATACAAATTCGAAACAATTTTGATAAATAAAATTTATCCCGAGTTGGCAACACTGAGTCAAGAGCATAGTAACGGGCAACGGCCCAACGGTCAGTCGCTACGTGACAGTCAAGCAGAACGGTTGTTGAAGCTCTCTGCTGATGAGCAAGTGACAGGTTGTGGTGACTTGTGTGTTTTTATAGCATTTGTTTTGTACTACGGTGTGTATTTCTTTTTATTTTGCACATCGTAATAATTACTTTCTACGTTTTTTCAGATATTGTATGGTAATTCAAAATGGCATCAAATAGACGTGCTTGTGTAAATCACCCAGACAACTTCTGCTTTGTCTGTGGACAATATACACCTAAGCCACAACGTAGAAACATAACAACAAAGATTAAACTTGCCTACAAGTGTTATTTTGACTGTAAGTTAGGAGACCAACAGAGGGACTGGGCACCACATATTTGCTGTGCACAGTGCAATGCAATGTTAATAGCTTGGATGAATGGTAAAAGAAAAGCTATGCCGTTCTCAGTCCCCATGGTTTGGCGTGAGCCGAAAAATCACTTCAATGATTGTTATTTTTGTTTGACAAAGATTGCTGGTTTCACAAAGAAAAACAAATCAAAGATCACGTACCCAAACTGCGAATCAGCAATGAAACCAGTACCACATGATGAAACAAATCCACCACCAGTTCCACCAGCAATGATAACAGACAGCAGTTCATCTGAAGATTCTGCTAGTGATATAGAAACAGGGAAAGATGGCATATATGTTCCAGATGCAAAGATTTCCCCACATTTGTTAAGTCAAGCGGAGTTAAATGACTTAGTGCGCGATTTGGAATTACCAAAAGAAAAGGCAGAGTTGCTTGGTTCAAGACTTCAAGAATTTAATCTTCTCCAACCAAACACCAAAGTTTCCCATTTCCGCCATCGCCATTTGCAGTTTTCATCATTTTACTTACAGGAAGAAAACGTTTGTTTCTGCCACGATATCAGTGGTCTGATGCAAGGGATTGGCTGTCGCTATGATCCAAAAGAATGGAGACTGTTCATTGACTCTAGTAAAGCTAGCCTTAAAGCTGTATTACTGCACAACGGCAATGAAAAACCTTCAATACCTGTAGCACATGCCACTGGCCTTAATGAGACTTATGAATCGATGAAACTGCTGCTAAGACTCATCAAATATAAGGACCACACATGGAATATTTGTGGCGACCTTAAAGTTGTATCATTACTTCTTGGGTTACAGTTGGGCTACACAAAGCATATGTGCTTTTTGTGTCTATGGAACAGCAGAGATGACAAGAACCACTACAAAAAACATGATTGGCCATCTAGAACTGAACATGTTGTTGGTAAATACAATGTGAAACACCCAGCACTTATTGACCCTCAGAAAGTACATCTTCCACCACTTCACATTAAACTTGGCCTTATGAAAAATTTCGTGAAGGGTATGGATCATCAAGGTAGTGGTTTCCAATATTTAAAGGATAAATTCAAAGGAATATTGACAGATGCTAAGCTAGAAGCTGGAGTTTTCACTGGACCACAGATCCGCAGTGTCATCCACGACTCATCGTTTCCATCTAACCTAAATGAGAATGAACTAGGAGCATGGACATCTTTCGTTGAAGTTGTCAAAAATTTTCTTGGAAACCACAAAGCTGAAAACCACCGTAAACTCGTAGAAAACATGCTTAAATCTTATGAAATAATGGGATGCAGAATGTCTTTGAAAATTCATTTTTTACATTCTCATCTTGACTTCTTCCCGGCCAACCTTGGGGCTGTAAGTGACGAGCATGGTGAGCGCTTCCACCAACAGATCTCAGTTATGGAAAACAGATACCAAGGTAATTTCAACCCAAATATGATGGGAGATTATTGTTGGTTCCTGCAGAAGGAGAGCTCGTCATCCTACAAGCGACAAAGGAAGAGGACACACCAAAGTTTCACTTAAGAACAGGAATTTGCCTTTCAGTAGTAACAACAAAATACTAACGCGTTTGGGTGGATGGTTGGGCGCAGGGGTGGTAACTCCGCCAGCAGAATTCCGCTGTCTGTCTTAAGCCAGAATAAAGGAGGAAAGACACTAATTATTTAAGTATGCTTAACATAAAACGTGGCACGGAAAAGTAGCTTAGATGGCTTTCGTAATAGAAGCGGGTGAGAAAAAAAATGAAAAATAGGGGTTTTTGGTTACACAAAATCTGGACGTGATAGAGAAATTTTGATATCAGATCTGAAATCAGCATCAGCGCTTTAGTAGGAATCAGTAGTTCACGTGTCTGTAACAAAAAAAAAGTTGAAATTTGTTGCCTAGTGTTATTTTTAAAAATAACACTACAGTTTATGCTTAGATAACGACCAAGTTACATTTGAAGGAGGAGACTGTAGACACCAATCGACTAGGGAAGTATCCCGAGTTTGGGGACGTCAGGCAGGAGACAGGGAGTAATGGAACTCCAGTTTCTCCTGCAACTGTCCCCTTCAGCTGATCTTTTTCCGTCTCTTATCTACCATGTGACCAGTCCAGCATTCGCCCAAACACACACTTCTCCTTCTATTCTTCAGTACTCATATATTCATTTCACGCACTACACAATCTTTCAAAATGTCTATATAAAAAAAATGGCCTTCTGAGTCACATAGACTTTAAGAAATTCTCATCGCACCCTCCCTTGGCCATTTCTTCCTGCGTAGAAAAAATTGGGCTGATCAATATGCGTTGAATACCTTAAACTAAGAGAAATTGCCATATTGCATTACCTGAATGTAGCACTTCACACGAAATGGAAAACTCTAATCAGTAATGGTTTATACATGCTCTACGAGTACATTATCTGTAAGTATGGATGTGAGAAGAGGAGTCAAAGCCCTCTGTCGTGACCTTCACTTGCCTTAGTGCCATCTCTCTCTCTCTCTCTCTCTCTCTCTCTCTCTCTCTCTCTCTCTCTCTCTCTCTCTCTCTCTCTACGGTTGCCAGATGTGTATGATGAAAAGTCACATGATTGTTTGCAAACAGTAGTATGAGGACATTCCCTGACGACCTGTAATATTAAATACACGAAAGTCCTTACAATCGCTTTTCCTTTTTCCTTGTCGGTTTAATGCTGAAATTTATCCCATATATATACTGTGTATATATATTCTTACTGCATGTTATAGAGGCTATTTTTATCGAGCCCACAATAATATTGAAGTCTGGTATTAATTTCTTTTTGTCATTAGATGATTTTTATTTAAGGATAATTTGTTGACTTTCAGACAATCACATACTATAGGGATATCTCTACTTAACATTTTATTAAGGGATACGAGATCGCTGTTTGAGTACATCACGGAGGTCCAATCCACATATTGGAAGCCTTTACCATTAGGAGAGTTTTGAAAGTTATTTAAATAAATCAGATGTAGTAGGGGGCCCAAAATGTTTCCTTGTGAAACTCCATGTGTAATTTGTAGTTCGGCGGTGATAATGTTTTTAGCTTTGATGTATTGACTTTGTTGCACAGGTTTGATCTGAAGCCATTTAGAGCAACATTATTTATGCCATAATGAGATAATTTATAAATAAGTATGTCGTGGAAGATTGTATAAAAGGCTTTTGATAGGTCAATAGGCAAGAAAACACAAGACTCTATATTATTAGTTTTTTATATAGCTCATCTAATACGGTTGAAATTGCACGGCTTGTTTCATGGGCCTCCCTGAAACCAAACTCATACTTCGATAAGAAGCTGTTTTCTTCGAAATATTTGAGAGCTGCATGTACACAAGTTTTCCAGATATCTTTCCTAATATATGTAAGGTGGATATAGGCTGATAATTCGGAACCCTGATTTGAATATTGGACATACTACTGCTTTTTTAAGTATAGCAGGAAAATACCTTCACAAAGAAATCAATTGAATAACATTAATAAAGGGAGAAATAAAGTATCTGAACAAGACTTAAAGACTGCGTTTAGAAGAGAATTGACGTCAAACTATTTGTTTTTAAGGACTGAAATAGCCGTTTTGATATCTCTGAGAGAGACAGGAGAGAATAGTAAAATATGAGCTGTGGTTTGCCAAGATATTTTTCATAGCAGCGTATCGAAGGCGCTATGAGATCAATTGTTTTTTCTTACAGCAGGAAAATAATTATTTAGATGAGTGGCTGTATCTAGTGCTTCATTATAAATTGTATTATTAACAGTTTCATTTGTGGGAAAACAATTTTGTTCTTTCTTTCTATATAAAATTTCATTGATAAGTTTTGTTGGTTTTTACCAATCGCTTTTATATTGCTCGAATTTAGTGAATTTATTTAGATTTTTTTGTTATTTAGTCTGTAGCTGTAACTGGTGTAAATTTCTTCAGACAATGTACACTACAGTACGTTTTGTAACGTGTTTATAGTAGGTATGGTTTATTTTGCCTTTATGAGTCGAGTTTTTCGTGGTCACAGGACAGAGTTCGTTGAATGCCTCATATTGTATGTTTGAAAACTTACTAAATTTTTTTTGTTGGCAGTATTTTATTCTTTGTTCCAGTTTTTTCAGGTTGTCAGCTCTCTCCTTGTGATCGACTTTCTGATAAGGGATCCTACTTGTAACGTGAATGTCCGCGTAATCTCAAGGAAATGTTCGATAGAGAAGCTCTTGAGGGACTCGAAGATTTTCCGGTTATCATTGCTCAACTGTGTTAACATTTTTTGGTGTTCACTGTGCCCTTCCAGAACGACAGTACTACGCGTCGGGACAGGTGAAGAAAAGAGAGATGTGGCGCCACCGCTGTAATTCAGCAGTTGGTTATAATGTTCAGGGTAGAGGAACTGACACCGTCGCCCATGCATTTTGGTGGGAGTTTAGGCGTTCGCTCCTCCTTTTTTTTTACAATGGTTCGCTAGATTCGCGGTTCTTGCCCCCTTTACCCATTTTCATTTGCATTCAATTCATTGAATTTCTAAGAAAATTACTGCTTTGCTGGTTGTGAAACCAAAGTTTATGTATTACCTTCAATGTGAAATAAAATAATATACATTTATTAATTTAAAATTTTTCTTTAAAACAATATTCGCTTGGTCCCAAGATAAGTGAAACCAACTCTCTCTCTCTCTCTCTCTCTCTCCTCTCTCTCTCTCTCTCTCTCCTCTCTCTTCCTCACTGATTCACTTTCTATCTACCCATGAACGACAAAAACTAAGAACACTCCTTTATGATAAATTTATATTACTAAATCTTAGCCCAATTATTTTATACTGATGTCACGTTCTGAATACCCTTCTTAAAAATTCACCTCTTTGGATCGTGGAAAATAACCATGGAGAAGGAACAATTATGAGTTTTACCATAAATGTTTTATTTTTGCACCGTTACTTGCGTATATTGTTGCAATCCTTGAATCTTTCCGCAGTATTACTGTCGTGTTGAATGCATCGCGATTATGCCATAAATGAACACTTGTTTAGAGACTGGTAGTCGCCAGACGTGTGTTGTTTAGTCAGTTTTGCGTCTTCATTCAGTATCGTTGTTATTTCTTTGCATCATTATTCTTACATTTTATTTTTTAATTTCGTTTCTTGTGGATTACAGATTTTTATTCTGAGTGTTTGTGCCCTGCCCACGACATTTAGATAATATAGTAATTATATTGTAATGTCTCTCATAGTTCAAGATCTATCGTTGTATCGTGCAAATCTTCGTTAAATTATCACTTTCAGAAATTTAAAAAAAAACGACAAATAAACCCATTAAAATTCAAAGTAGTATACAGTAATTTCACTACATTATGCAAGTACACAGTGAATTAATAAAGTTGTCATTTGAAAGGAAATTATTTTGATTTATAGGAGTAATTTGTTCTATTTCACTACGTGTTATAACATTCCCATTCATAAAAATACATCGAGCAAAGTTTTTTAAAAATGGCCACAACAAACACTCAGGAAACCTCTTCTGTCAAGCATTTTTTGTGTATCAAAAGGAAATCAGTCGATATAGAAATAAGCCGTCGACGACGATGGGCTATTTATATAATTGGAGTGATAGAAACCTTTCTTTTCGGGGGTTGTGTTTTCGGGTGGGCTCAACTTGTTTATGTTCTCAAGAACGAAGAAATATTCTCTGAACTCTGTCAGACAGAAAACGATACCCATTTTTCCCCTAATTCATCCACAAATGAAGAACAAGTAAGTGTGGTTGTTGAGGAAACATTATAAATGGTTTTAGTTGTTCGTGTTATGTAGGAAGCTCGAGAATTAAAATTGCAACACTTTAATACCTACAGTGTTACTACAGTGTAGAGACAATCAAAATATTGTGACTGAAAATAATGAACTATGAAATGTTGCTCATAAAAATTGAATTCAATTGAATTCTGTTTAAAATACAGATTGCACACAGTCTTTACCAGACGTACACGCTTTACAGGCTGAAATCTACTTCCTGAATATAATTATAAAATTTTTATGAAAGGCTTAAAAATTAAAGGGGACTTACAGACTGACATATTGTTTTGTATTTTTGTAAAATTTCAATACATAACCTTCATATAGATTTTATAAGAGGCTTTAAAACGAAAGGGGATTTGCAAACTAGGACATACTGTACTGTGTTTTATTTTTAACACATCAATACAAGTGCTGTTGTTAGCACATCCCGTACCCCCCACCGTGGGGGATTGCCACAGACAGGACCCCCGCGACGCCGGGTCTGTGCCAACTGAACTCACGTAACAACGCTTTGTTGAAAGTTTTGTTGATTTTATTTCCTACATGTCGAAACGCGAGTGCATTCCTAATCAAACAACGCTTACATGCAAGGGATAATGATGATCATGATAATCCGTAATGAAGGTATATATTTTGGCGTCGTTATTGGCATATATGAAGAATCTTAGACGACAGATTAATTTATGAGTTATATCATTCAAAATTAGTTCAATTTAAGTTGAAGAAATTTCAGATTTAAAATGCTGGTTTGCCTTTTATATATGTACCATTGCAAAACAGGCAGAGGTCCCTTAAACGTTTTTCGGGTAGGTGTTCACTGTTCAGTGCTCTTGGCCACGGTTCTGATCAATACATAAACTTCGAACAGAGATTTCACTATAAAAGGCTGTTACCACATTGTGCCAATTGATGTCTTTATAGACTATAACATGTACAATAGACCATTTCTCTATGAATTTTAAATTTCAAATATAACATCAATAATAAGCCTGTGTGTCAGATCTATATAACACATTTATGACGATACGGTACTATCAAAACTTTAATAATCCGGCGGATATTTTTTGTATGTATTAGAAACTCAGTAAAAAGAAATGAGGAAACCAGTATGAATATTAAATGAATAATAATAAGAGAAATAATTAGAAAGAGGATGAGAATTTTAATGATAACAACAGCATCAAGTAATAATAAATAATAACAGTATTAAAGAAAGTAGTACAGTACTTCAGGAACTTTTGAAATTTAAGTTTTAATTGCTTTATAAAAGCTGTGTCACCATTAACTAATTTTAATTCATTTCTTAGACTGTTGTATAATTCCATTACTAAATAAGAATTGTCTATTATATTTTCGATTATTATAGACGAGGCAAACTGTTTTCTAACTCTGAACATTAAGGAGCACATCTGGACTTTAGATATATCTTCAGATTTTAATATATGCAATTGGTTAAATTCTGATATATGAGCATAATATCTTTCATTTATTTTTCTCATAATTCTCTTTTGGTTTATTAAAGGGTTAATGAAATACACATACACTTTCGTATTCAGTAATATTTTATGTGGGATTAGATTAGATCAGAGAAAAATATAGTGTTTTGAGTGTATTTATGGGTAGGAAATGCAATTTTCCTTATGTAAATGATAATTTCAATGGTTTATGACCTATATTTTCAAGATGTTCACGAAAGGATAGTTTGTCATGAAATACAACTCCTGTATAATGTATTTCTTTCAGTGATACGCGATATCGTGTGCAAGTCAAGAATAAATAACATTGAAATTTGGTGTGAACTTTTTTCTTTTGTGATTAATCGAAAGTTTGTTTTATTTTTATTTAGTGATAATTTACTGGCTTTCAGCCAATCACATACTGTCGCTATGTGTCTCTTTAGTAATTCATCAACGAATGCAAGATCGCTATTTGATTATGTTGGAGGGGACCCATCAACATGTTCGAGGCCTTTCCCATTATAAGAGTGGTGGAAGTAACTTATATAGATGAAAAATAGTAGTGGACCCAAAACTACTCCCTTGTGGAACTCTGTGTGTAATTTTTAACTCAGCAGTGATAATGTTTTGTTTAATATATTGGCATCTATTGCGCAGATATGATCTGAATTAATTTATTTCTTATGCCATAATGAGATAATTTAGTTATGATTATGTCTTAGGAATTTGTATGAAATACTTTTGATAGGTCCATAGGGAAGAGAACAGAAGACTCTTTAT
The DNA here is from genome assembly GCA_023014485.1 of Bathynomus jamesi. Taxonomy (NCBI): domain Eukaryota; kingdom Metazoa; phylum Arthropoda; class Malacostraca; order Isopoda; family Cirolanidae; genus Bathynomus; species Bathynomus jamesi. The sequence continues at coordinate 714,032 of JAJOZX010000310.1, read as the reverse complement.
TATTAAATTTTTTATATAACACTTCTAATAAGAATGAAATCACGTCTCTTGGTTTATGGTCCTCCCTTAAAACAGAGTAGTTCTTAGATAAAAGGTTATTTTCTTCGAAATATTTTGAGAGCTGCGTGTACACAAGTAAATAAGGTAGATAAGGTAGATGAGTGGATAAAATTGGTATAGGTCGATAATTCGAAGGTGCTGATTTATCGCCTGATTTGAATATTGGACAAATTCGTGCCTTTAAAAAAATAAAAAATAAATCGTGGAAATTTTTAATTTTAATTTTAGTGAAAATAATGCATCCAAATTAAAGCTGATATTTGCGTGTTGTGTTTGATCAGATTATTCTTCAAGGCTGTGACGAACAAGACAAAAGATTTGCTTTCATTTACACCATCGCGTCTACGGCATTCTCGCTTCCTGCTTTCTTAATGGGACTACTGCTCCATTATTGTGGATTAGCAGTGACTAGGACACTCGGATCGTAAGATATAGAGAATATACCGTAAAAATGTGTGAAAACATTTGTTATATATAATTTTAAATAACTGTGGTGAGAAGAAAAACTTTATAAAATTTCAGATTAATGCTTGGTTTGGGATTTTTCTCTCTTGGCTACACAACGAAAGGTAAGACTATTATTTACGTTTATCATAAATAAAATGAAAGTTGATAAACAAAATGAAAAGTATATTCCAAAAAGAGAATCCTCTTCAAACAGATCTATTTCATTAGTGCAAGTTATGTAAACCCCTTATTTATGTACAGATAATACGGTATGGCTTTATGTCGCCATGATTTTATTAGCCCTCGGTGGAAACCAGTTAAGAATGGCAGGCTTGCAGTTCTGTAACCTCTTCCCAAAATATCGATCGACAGCCCTGACTATCATCAGCGGGTCCTACGCAGCTTCCGCCGCCCTATTTATGATATTCCAAGTTAGTATTAAAACAGACGGAAAATGTGATGCGACTCCATAAAACATTTAACACCGGAAATCATGATGTAAAAGAATTATATTCAAAAATTTTTGACACAAAGTATTGTCCCGTTTATTTTTGCAGATCGGCCAACAATTTAGATTGTCTTTGTGGACCGTGAGCATTTGTTTAGCAGGAATAGCTTTCCTCTCTCTTCCAGCAACAATAATTATGCCTCGGGATCACATACCATACGATACACCAGGTAATTAAAATTATTATTTCATTTAGGAAGTACGTGAGTTAACATTCATTACACTGTGAAATAAACTTTAGAATTTCCCTTCACAATGACGGGGCACAGGATATGACTGCCTAAAAGAAAAAAGAATTTCTATAAATAGTCAGACAGTGGGGATCCCTTGGACCAATGCTTATACCTGGTGTACTCCAAATACTAATGTCTGCTCAACGGATGCTTTCTATCTGGGCGCAGGCAATATGTAGGCAAAACAGGGAACATATGGAACGCATTTTCCAACAGTGTTGGGGTGATTGTGCACCAAGGGTTACCAGAGATCGAGCATTAACAGGGTATGTGGCCTTCCAAACCAAATTAACGGTATAGTGAATTTTAAAATGCCTTTGTTTATTCTTTTCGCTTTCTTTTAATTATCACTCTTTCTTACTGTTTTACACTCGTTTTTCGCTATGTCTTATATGAATGTCGTAGACGGGTAAGCGTGATAGCGTGACCGCCATTAAGATTTCGAAGAACAAAGCGAGTTACCGGGAGAAATTAAAAACGATCATCACTGTTTAGTGACGTTTTAGTTAGGCCGAAACAAGTTACAAGACATTAACCGAACCTACTGAAGGTCAGTGAGTATTCCACTTTTTACAGTGTGCAAAGCACTAAATCTAAATTGGGCGAATTTTTTACAGTATAAAATTGTACAGCATTTCATTTTAAAGTATATCATTGTATAAATTTTATTTTATTTATTTCAGATAAAACTTCACGGAATATCTTTACTGAAAAGACGCAAGTTTCGGTACTTGACAGTATCTTCTCAGTTTCTTTCTTCACTCAAATTTACTGGCAGTCTGCGAACTTATTTGTGATTACATATTTTAGCATATTTTTCAATTCCTGGATCAGCGAAATCTCTCAAACAAATGAAGAAGGTTGATGATATTTATTTATGTTTTTTGTTAAAACGGACACCTGAATTAAACTGAGAGAGAGAGAGAGAGAGAGAGAGAGAGAGAGAGAGAGAGAGAGAGAGAGAGAGAGATTTTAGGTAAAATAATCGTACAGTGTCTAATCATTCCTGGTCACAAATCAAGGTTTAATTTTAGTCTTGTAAATTTTATTCATTGTCTCAACTACACTTGAATATAAAGCAATTGATCAACTTCACAAACGTTATGAGCTATGTAGCCTTCAGTTTTCGAATAAATAGTGCTGCAATCCATTACGTTTAAAAAAACAAACTGGTTTAGTACCTGATTTAGACCGAAGCCAATTTCCTGAAAACTTCTAATTTACTGTACATACTGGGAATAATAATTTAACTTAGCCTATGGTTATTATATATATATATATATATATATATATATATATATATATATATATATATATATTAGGGTGTCGCTTAATTGTATGGTAAGAATTGAACCATGAAGAAGTTTCAGTCTGACCGTCTAGAAATGTGGCATTGCATGTAAAAACGCTGATTATGAAGTTTCATGATAAAATATGAATATTTAGAGGTCGCTCAAGGCCATTAAAATTTTGATGACGCGTAGTTATTGAAATACGCTTCCTTTCTATACCTCACCCCAGTATCATTTCAGTCTCTTTAATGTGTGTTATTTTAGTCTTAATAGTAGGATATGTGTATTAATGTTTTTGATTGCATAATAACTATAACACTTATTTTTTTATTTCCAGGTGTAAATTTATATAGCAAAATACATTTATTATCTAATGATAGAGACTTGAAAGAACTCTAAGGTTTACTTGATTTACAAGTGTGAGAATGATATTAGAGGTGGTAAATTGCCATCAAATCTTCATGCTCTGTCCTTTTTCCTTCATTTACATATAAAAAAGAAGACGATAAGAGAGGCTTCGTCAATGACAGTTGAAAAAATTGAGGAGTTTTGGAATCGTGCCAGAATTCCAACTCAACACAAACAGGACACAATCAGCAAACTGGAAAAACTCTTCTCACGATGGAAAGTATTGAAGAAAAATGCATCCCGCAAGACGATGTCCTCCCTGATATCAAAAATCGCATGGTCAGATCTCTGACTACAGTGCCCGCGAAAAGTATCCGATCACCCTTGAAATTTGTATTTTTTACATAAAAAACAATGTTTAAATGTATACTAACCTTATATTAGTATTTTGTCATCTGTCCTTTGGTTTGGATGACTTGTTCTAGACGTTTTGGCATGGATTTAATCAAGTTTTGACAAACTTCCACTGATATTTCCTTGCACCATACCTTTTTGATGGCCTCTTGTAATTTTTCGACTGAGCCAGTGTCGTGGCATTCAACCTTATTTTTTATTATTAGCCACAGATTTTCTATCGGATTGAGATCTGGACTATTACCAGGCCAATCCAAAATATCAAATTTATTGTCAGTAATCCATTTTGTCACTATTTTGGCCCTGTGACATGGTGCACCATCATGCATGTATGTTTTTGTCCTTTGGATTGCCATTGCCATTAGAAGTTTATCCTGTAGCATTGCTAAATACCGTGCACCATTCATAGTTGTGTTCTTCGGAAGAAAATATAAGTTTCCACGCCCATAGTAACCGAAACAACCCCAAACCATCACACTTGGAGGGTGTTTCATTGTCTTTAGGGTGTATTTAGGGTCCATCCTATTTGAGCCAATAGGCCGGCGAACCTTTTTTGGACAACTTCTGAATGTCAAAAATGTCGACTCATCGCTAAATAAAACCTTCTTCCAGTCATCAACAGTCCAATGAATGTATTTTTACAAAATGCGACACGTTTTTTACGCATTTTTTCATTAATGAACGGTTTCTTAGCAGCATGGCGAGATGGTAATCCGAGTTCTTTTTGGAGCCGCTCCTGGATAGTTCGTTCAGAAACACCAGATAACAAATTATTCATATTAAATTTTATTTCTTTCGCAGTTATTGTTGGGTTTTTCAATACTAAACGTTTCATAAGTTTGTCTGTTCGCGAATTTGTTTTTCTCGGTCTGCCAGATCGTTTTTTAGGGACTGGCGTGGTTAGGCCACCATTGTTCTTAGCCCGTGAAACCCATAAATTAACGGTACTTTGGGATATGTTTAATTCCTTAGCTATCTGTCTCTGTGATTTCCCACATGCATGCAAAGCAACAATAGCACCTCGACAATCACTCTTAAGTTGTTTTTTAGCACACATTATATATAAATTTTATTTACACCACTTTCTGTAAAAAAAAAAAAATATCAAGAAATTTACACAAACAGTGAAATCTGACAAATTTGAGACACAGCCACCCGCAACGAAGGCTACCAGAACACTAATTTGAATGCGTTGGATAGCTCTCATATCAGCGAGCAACCTCAAAGTTACCAGATGTCGCTAGAACAAATAGAAAGTGAATTATGTGTCTCTGAATATTAAGGGAAAATATTGTATTTTCTTGAGTGATCGGATACTTTTCGCGGGCACTGTAGTGTTGATGGACAAGAGAACCCTCCAAAGCGTGTGGTTGTTGACCTGGATACTGTGAAAGAAAGAGACTGTAAAAACTCTAACTGTAACAAATGACTTTGCTGAACGTGGAGTTTCTCTCATCCAGGATTTTTCTGGATACCTAACCAAAGATGAAGAACAACTTCAGTTTCTTCTCCAGGTTGTTGAAGACCATCGCAAACATTGCACATGGGGACAAAAGCATACCTTGAGTGGAAATAATGATTAATCATAATAATTACGCTACTGTCTGATGTTAATGTACTTTATCTTAATATTATGATAACGTCTTGTGCACTTCCTGCTAATGTAGGAACATAATAAATTGTTTAAATACATTTGGAAATTGTTAATATTCACACTTTCTGAGAATCTCGTATCCAATACTTCGAAGCCGTTGAGCTACCTCTAAATATTAAAATATCTCAATAAAACTTTGTACAGTGTTTTTACATCATATGGCATACTTTGATGGGGTCAGAGCACGGAAACTTAAAAGTTGAAAAATAAGTGACACCTTAATATATATATATATATATATACTATAAAACTTTGAAAGTGTAAGAAATCTTTAATAAATTGGCAAAGGAGGGAAACGGAGTTGGCCTTTTTAACAAGTTTATTATGAAACATAAAAATAAGTACGACCAAGGCTTACCACTTCAAAGTATTATTAATATATGGTTTAAGAAACGATTACAATAATTGATATATGGTTTCATTTCAGCTGGATATTATTCGTTGCTGTACAGTATGAGTTCGTTCGTATGTCCTTTTCTGTCCCCTTTTCCGGGATTACTGACAGATTATCTTTCAAGAAAGGATCAAAAGGTTAGTTTTTCCAATATTTTTCTAAACTCTAAAATAATCACAGATTTATTTTACTTTAATGTATTGTAAAGAAGGTATCGGTATTGTACAACTGCCGATCCCAATTGCCAAATTTAAATTATGGGTGCATCAGAGAAATGTTATATCTTCGATTGTTTTTCGGTCTTTCCAAAAGGTTGCCCAAAATTATATTTTTTCAAAAATAATTCTAAGTCTAAGGTTTGTATTTGGTTTCGAACCTAAATTAATTTATATACAGAAGGATTTTTTTATAAATTTTAAACATTATTTTTAGTCGACATTCCCACGCATAAATGTGCAGGGAAAGGAAAACGTCTTTCCCTTTCGTGATATCTTGAAAAAATGAAAACTCCTACGAACGTGCAAAAGGTGCCCAAATTATGAATCCATTTTGAGTTTTCGTTGAAAACTGAAAACAACAGAAAAATATTGCGGAAATTTATCAACAATTATTATTCGACAAATCAGGTTTGATTATAAATGAAGACTATCATACTTTGTATGTCACCCTTTTGTGGGGAATACAGCAGCCACTCTTTATTTATGTTATCTCAGCTCATAATGTTCAAGCTTTGTTGTATCCCATAGATCAGTTAAAGCCTTCTCGCAGAGGTCGTGGCACGCACTTCGGTAAATATGTTGAAGACTAAATTGGACAGTTCATCTCGTAGGACAAATCTGCATTAAATGGATGGTAAATGGGATGTTATTTTACAGTATCTTGATTTTCCTTTTTGTAATAAATGTAGTACAAGGGTCTGATTGCGTCTGGTTGCGAGGCACTGGTAGTTCTCAGATGACACCCAGTTGGTAGAGATGGGGGGGCTTCATGGGAACTCTCGGAGCCAAAACTTGCGAATACCTAATTAAGTTAAAGAAGGCTACTGTTTAGGCATATAGTTTTTATATGTATGTGATATCCCTTTAAGCGTAGATTTAGTGGTCCAGTCTTGCTACAGAACACTGAATGTTGACAGTTTAAGAACTGTAGGCAGACCAACTTTCGAGTAAACTTATAAAGGAGGGTTATAAGGAGAGTTGGGTGGAATATAGTTGGGGATGGTGATGTTCCCTTTTGCCCTGTTTTTTTACATTTTATTTCCTTTTATTAAATTGGGGGGAATTTTGGGAATGAAGACCTCCGAAGAGCAATATTATGTTATTTTGGGAAGTCACTTCTTTCTTTCTTCTTTCTTTCCTTCGCTATCTACTTTTCCGTCATTATAAAGGGAGTTGTTCACAAGGAGGACTAGTTAATTAGAAGAAGTAATGTTCCCTTTGCCAATGAATGTTGTAGGAGGCGGTGGTCTGGTCTGGTTTCAGAACATTGGTAGAGAAGGGGAGCTTAATGAGAAATCTCGTAAATCAAAACCTCCGAATAGACGTTTTCAATTTCAAGCATGCTACTTGGGTGTATAGTATAGGATTGTTAGTACTTTTTAAGGAAATTGTGGTATATTTAACCCAGCTAGTTAGAGAATACGTTCATAGTTTTATGAAGAAGTAGTAAGGTTCTCTTTTTCCAATATATTTAGTAGGAAGCGCTGGTCTGGTCTGTTTCACAACACAGAGTTATCAAATCCCATTGGTAGAAATAGAAAACTTGATAGGAACTCTCGGAGGTAAAACCCACCTAATAGACATATTCAACTTCCGAGATGCTACTAGCTAGATCAGATTTTCGCTGTGCGATTTGAATTTCCCAGGAAAGATGGCTGGCTCCTCTTGCCTTCTCGCGGCAGAGCGACGCTCAACACACACACACACACACATATATATATATATATATATATATATATATATATATGCACACAGTATATTTGAAATCGATGATTTTTTTCTCTAAAAATCCATTATAAAAAATAGGAATTAAACAACTTTGATTTTTCTCGTTTTTGCACATGGGGAGGGGAGGTCGGGTCCACAGGGAAAGGTTGAAAAGACTGAAAAGGTTAAAGTCCCATTTCTGAACTATAGTTTATTTTTTGGTGTGAGTGAGGTGAGACAAATAAACCCAACAAACTATTTTGTAAACAACAACAACAACAACAACAACAACATAATAATAATAATAATAATAATAATAATAATTAGTTGTTATATCAATTTCTTTCGCTAGTGAAATTGTATGTATTGTATAGACATAATTATATACGGATGTATTTCTGTCTGATGACGAATGTGTTGGAGCGTGTGCTCCAATAAGAAGGTATGTTGGCTATAGAGGTGTGTGTTAGGTCCCCGGTTGAAAATTTTGCTTCGCCCTGTAGGTATAATATAATGAATAAAATGATGTCACAGAAGCCTATTTTATTCATTCCTTTAACGAACGATATTTATCCTGCATTTTGGCAAAGTAGCGCTGTCCGCTTTGAATTAAAGCCGATGTTTGTGAAAAAGTTACATATCACTCCTGGTATATTTCGCACCTTCCTTTTCAAGAAAAACTGAAAGTGGTTGAAGAGAGGTTGGATGGGTAGCCAACTTCTTGTGTTCAGATACTGCAGCTATCAGTGGTTTGGATACCACGTAAAGCTGTAGGTTCCCGCTGCCATATGACCGGATTTTACGAAGAAAGTTAACTCGGACATTATAATTTTTGCACCTACAGAGTGTGTTGTTTGTGAAATATATAAATAACGGATAAATAAATACATTTTCATCAGAAAATAATACAATATTTTTGCTTTCTTAACAATTCGTAATCCATTTCTTAAATACATTTTAGATCGAAACCCTGAAAGTCAGTTGCAGCAAAAGCTTAGAAGCCCTGCTCTACCATTAGCAGTTATACTCATCATATCACTGATACAGACAGCGTGCCTTTCCTTCAACCATTACATAGCCATTTATTTCGCATTGGTGTTTGTGGTTATTTTGAAACCGGCAGTTGTTGGCATAGGACTGAGTTACATAAGAATCAGGTAACAGTGGACATGTTATAATGAAATATAGTGACTAATAATTATAAAGCGCACAGTACTAAACTAATTTAAATAAAAGAACAGAATCCATTACTGCATATTCTATTACTACACAGTAATTGAGACGCTCCCGACCACAACCTGCCAAGCGCCGGTGGGACCAGAATCTGAGTTATTTATACCACTATATTCCCCACCCTTCCTCTATCCCGTGGGTGAGTCAGGGAACAGATTGTGGACCTGTATGTATTTGTCGAAATCAATCAAATATCGTTATTGGTTCAAAAGTTATGGCATTTTGCAACTTAACAAACTTTAACTGCATTTTTTTCCATTTTTTAAATTTTGGCACTTGGCAGCTTGTGGTCCGAAGCGCCTCAGTTTAACCCGTTACTACTCAGAGGTCTTTTCCGAGAGTGAATAGAATCGTCTGGCGTTAGCCAGAACAAAATCAGTAAAGTTAGCACTGTGCGCTAAAGGGTAAAATTTCTTTGAGTTACAGTCAGTCTTCTTATATATTTAGATTTCCTGCTGAACATTTCAACCAAATGATAGGCATTCAAGGAACAGTAGTTGCTCTGATAAGTACACTACAGTACCCATTATTTGTGTGGATTCAGAAGGATTTTTTAATGGCAAGTAACGCGATTCTATTTAACTTATATTTAACGTTAAAATAACATAATATAAAAGAAAACTAGAAAACTGGCAGTCAAAATGTTTTTATTTTGTGATTTAAAAATTTTAGTAATGAAACACTTCACTCTTACTTCTAGGCAATGATATGCTTTATTTGTTTGTTGAGTCTGGCATTTATTCATCCTCTACATTTGTTGTCAAAATCGTATCTGAAGAAGGTTTCTAAGAAATTTCCTCAGGAGTCTCCGAAAGAACAAATTCCTCTTACTCAACCTGTACTCTAAAATGTCAAGCTGATTCAGAGGTCTGGAATTTTAGTGTATAACACAGAATTAATGTCATCGCTAGAAGAGAAAGCAACATAGAAAAGTATACACCATATGTTTTAAAAGTCTGTAAAATTTGATTAGTGCTTGCCTGCATGGCCATCTGAATAACGTGAAGACAGTAGGTAATAGAAATTAAAGCCATCCAGTGATGCATACAACACAGGGGTGGATCTCGTGCGGGTGCGACGTCTGGACCCCCCTCTCAATTTCTTAAAAGTGCCCTTTTTTCAAGTGCAAGTGCCCTATTTGAATGATGTTTATGCCTCTGAAAACAAATTTTGTTTTTGTAAATAGATCATGGTTATTTTATTTTATTCAAATTCTATTTTGAGTTTTTATCTGTATACATCGTAATTCCAAATTTGTACAGCGTGGCAAATGATTGCTCCCCCCTACACAGATGAAACTAATAGAGGTACAAAAAAATTGATTGTTGCATCTTTTAGACAATTTAATTCTACGTCTAAACAAAACCACTCAATAGTTGGTGTTGCCTCCTTGTGCTTGGCGAACGGCTTCAAGTCGGCAAGGGTAGGAGGTGAGGAGAGACTCGAAAAGGTCAGTGTCGTACTCAAGATTTCGGACGATTGTTTCGATGTGCTGCTCCATGGTCCGGCTGCAGAATCTTTCAAGATCCATCCTGAAAAACCGAGTGGAATCCCTGATGCTTGCTGAACCACCAGCCACTCGATTCTGCCACCGGACCATGGAGCAGCACATCGAAACAATTCTCCCAAATCTTGAGTACGACACTGACCTTTTTGAATCTCTCCTCACCTCCTACCCTTGCCGACTTGAAGCCATTCACCAAGCACAAGGAAGCAACACCAACTCTTAAGTGGTTTTGTTTAGACGTAAAATTAAATTGTCTAAAAGATGCAACAATCAATTTTTTTGTGCCTCTATTAGTTTCATAGGTGCAGGGGGAGGCAATCATTGTTTGCCATCACGTAGTTGCAGTGGTTTTCATAGGTACCCTTAGTACTGGTGCAGCCATATCACTATTTTTATCTTCATCCTATTCTAATAGCAGACCCGTAGCAAGGGGATGGGGTCGAACACCTCCCGTTCGACCCCCCCTTGACAGGAAAGGTCCACTTTTGTAACCATAGTTATAACTTATGATGTAATATTATAATATATAACATCATTTAGTAAATAAACACTTGCATTTTTTTTGCATTTTCTTTTGAAACTTCACAAACTTCTGTAAACCACTCTAAACCCTTTCTGCAGTGACTAGGTCGTTGTACCAAAAGGTCCACCTTTCTACAATTTCGACCCCCCACCCTTGGAAAGTTCTAGCTACGGGACTGGATAGTTCTTTTAATTGGCAAGAGATTTGTAATTGTTTGAACAATTTTCTGTGATAATTAATTGTTGTATCCAAATTAGATTTTTATTTTGTATCATATTTGAATGAGAATGATCTAATAAAACAATACAATTGAATTTACACTCGCTCATTGATGGTCTATTTAAAAAAAAAAAATTTGTACTGTGCCCTTTTTATTTTAAGGGTGCCCTTTTTTCTTTGGACCCCCCCCCCTTATTGAAATGCCTAGTCCCGCCCTTGCAACATAACACGTATACTTTGTTCACCATAGTTAAAATTACTTTCAGTCAGGAAAAGATGTTTTGTTTACTGTCCGAATAGCATTGCAAAGATTTCCTGAGTGCAGAAAATTGGCTTTAAAATTTAAATTGTAGTGAATACTCTTATTTTAGTTTCAAGATAAATGTTAATTTTACCGTCTTGAATTTCGGAATAGTATAAATTCATTTTAAATTAGTTACCCCATTATAATTCAATTGTGAACCACATTAATACTAATTTTATGTATACTATATTATTTTATTGTATGTAAACATAATTAATTATATATCACAATTGTCAGTTAATTATTTATATTCAAATATTTATTTTAATCTAATACCATGTCCATTTTACAAATAAATAATAGAAATCCAAGGGTTATATTTTCCACCTTTGGTACTGTCGCAGTTTCGCCTAACGGACTCAATACGGCTAGTGAGATAATCACTGGTTGGCACTTAACTAGCGGCAGTGCTTATGGCTACATCATCCAGGTTAACCTATACCGGATAGATGCGCTACGGTCCCAAGCCGTAGCTTGCCTAGGCCCAACGACGACGACGTAAACCAACAATTGGTGACTCCGGAGTTGGATTCCCCCCTTTTACCCGAATGACTAGGACTAGACTGTAATGTCGTTCGTGCCCATCACCCCCTTCACCCGAGCGACTAGGACCAGACTGTAACGTCGTTCGTGCCCATCACCCCCTTCACCCGAGCGACTAGGATCAGACTGTAATGTCGCTCGTGCCCTCTACCCTCACCCCTGCCCGTGCGCTCTGTGCCTGCGCTCGTCTCAACCTCCACTCCTTCGTTGGTAACTTGTCGTCTTGCTTGTACGTCAGCAAGCCTAGGAGAAGATGCCTGACGACGCTGGTGCCATCTCCCACTTGAGCGTAAAGCTCCCCGTCTTCTGGCCGGGTGATCCATTTATTTGGTTCCACCAAGTGGAATCACAATTCAACTTGGGAACGATCACCGCTAGCAGGACGAAATACGATCATGTTTTGTCCTCTCTACCAGCGAGCATCATCTCTGAAGTCCGTGACGTCATCGTGTGTACTTCCACGAGTGAGGACCCATACAACGATCTGAAGTCTGCCATCCTGTGCCGCACCACTGTCTCCGAGCGTGAGAAACTACATCAGTTAATCTCAAAAGAAGAACTTGGAGACCGTAAGCCCACTCAAATGCTGAGGGCTATGCAGTGCGCTCTAGGCGAACGCGCACAAACCTTCGATAAGGACATCTTTAGACAGTTGTTCTTGCAGAAACTTCCTCCATCAGCTCAGCGTGTCTTGGCCACTATGGATCCTGCTACTCCAGTTGATAAACTAGCAGAAACTGCCGACAAAGTAGTGGAGATTGACACAGCTCCGGTCAACAACGTGAACACACAATCGGAACTGGAGTTGAAAGTGAAAGAGTTAGTCAACAACTCAACCACGTTTGTTCTCTGCTACAAAATCAACGGCAAAGAAGCCATTCTCGGTCAAGATTTACGAAGAGGCATCGTTCGAGTTCCGGGAAGATCTGCTTCTACCACTCGAAATTTGGAAAGAAGGCTAGGAAGTGCATCTCCCCTTGCAATTTTTCGTCGGAAAACCCCAGCAGCGAGTCCTAATGGCGTCTAGTACTCGCACTGCCAACCTGTTATTCATAAAGGACAGGAACTCTGGTGTCAATTTCTTGGTTGATACCGGAGCGTCAGTCAGTGTATTCCCTCAAAAATCTGGTCATAAGCACTCGGAATCTCCGCCTCTATACGCTGCTAACGGTTCACGCATACCCACGTACGGTACTCAGTCGCGTGAACTAAACTTGGGCCTTCACCGATCCTTCAATGGATTTTCATCTGTGCTCAAGTGCGGCATCCCATAATCGGCGCTGACTTCCTCCAGCATTTCAAACTCCTGGTGGATCTTGACAAGCGACGCTTATGCGACCAGGCCACACTGCTTTCTGTTCTTGCCAAACAGGTTGCCCTTCCGGACGCCTCGAACTCTGCACTTTCCCTCGTTCCCCTAATTCCATGTACCAGTGCCTTTTCCAGCGATATCCAGGAATTCTTCAACCGATGCAGATGGGTGATACCATTAAGCACACCATTACCCATCACATTACAACAAAAGGTCCCCCTGTGTTTGCAAAACCCAGACGTCTTGCCCCGGACAAACTGAAAGCTGCCAAATCGGAATTCCAGCTTATGATAGATCTTGGTATAATAAGACCTTCCAAAAGCAGTTGGTCCTCTCCCCTACACCTGGTCCAGAAGAAGTCAGGAGACTGGAGACCATGTGGGGATTACCGGTTTTTAAATTCGACAACCATCCCGGACCGATATCCGGTACCAAATGTCCAAGACTTTACTTCTCTTCTCCACGGCAAATCTATCTTCAGTAAAATAGACCTCGTTAAGGCTTTCCACCACATTCCCGTAGAGCCTTCGGATATTCCCAAGACTGCAGTTTGTACACCATTTGGGTTATTCGAATTTGTGAAGATGCCGTTCGGGCTACGGAATGCTGCGCAAACCTTTCAGAGGTTTATAGATGAGGTCACCAGAGGCTTAGACTTTGTTTATGCCTATATCGATGATTTGCTTGTGGCCAGCTCAACGGAAGAGGAACATAAGGAACATCTTTCACTCCTCTTTCAACGCTTAGAACAATACGGTGTTACTATTAATGCATCTAAGTGTGTGTTTGCACAGCCAACCTTGGAATTTCTTGGTCACACGATTTCGCAGCACGGAATTACCCCCTTCAGGACAAGTGTGAAGTGATAAAAAATTACCCTATGCCAAATAATCAGCGTGAGTTACGTCGGTTTCTAGGTTTGGTAAATTATTACCACAAGTTCATTAAAAACTGTGCCAGTGTTCTTGCTCCTCTACACGCTATGATCACACACAAACGCAAGGTAACGAAATTGGTATGGTGTAGCGATAGTTTACAGGCGTTCGACAATGCCAAAAATGCTATCAATAGTGCATTGTCTCTGTCATTTCCTATCAGTAATGCCCCCCTAACTCTGACGGTCGATGCATCAGATGTTGCGATCGGTGGGGTGTTGGAACAAACCATTAACGGTCAACAAGCACCCATCGCGTTTTACTCGAAAAAGCTGCAGCCAGCCCAAACGCGTTATAGTGCTTTCGGACGTGAACTTCTTGCTATTTACTTAAACGTGAAGCATTTTCAACATTTCCTTGAAGGCCGAGAGTTTTGTGTTTTTACCGACCACAAACCTTTGGTCACTGTCTTCAATAAAAACAGCTGTAACCACTCTCCCAGAGTCATCAGGCAACTCGATTATATCTCGCAATTTACCACAGATATCCGCCACATCAAAGGTGTCTTGAACACTCCAGCGGATGCACTTTCAAGAATAGAGATTACTTCTGTTACCCTCAGCTCTACACTGTGGAATGCTATTGCACAGGATCAAGATAAGGATACGGAACTACAAGAACTGCTCAGAGAAGACTCCACTCACTCACTTTCCCTCAAGAAAATGAGTATGCCAGGATTGTCTGTGCCCCTCTGCGACGTATCAACAGCTGCTATTCGCCCTTATGTCCCTCCATGTCACAGAAAAGCAGTCTTCACGGATCTTCATAAGCCCTCCCATCCTGGTATCCGTGCTTCGCAACACCCGGTTACCTCTCGCTTTGTTTGGCCCTCGATGCGGAAGGATGTCAAACATTGGACCAAAACGTGCCTTGCCTGCCAGCGTGCCAAAGTCCAAAGGCACACCAGGTCCCCCTTTGACGCATTTCCGCCCCCATCCCAGCGATTTGAGGTAATTCATGTAGACATTGTTGGCCCTCTTCCAGTGATTCAAGGCCAACGTTATCTGCTCACCTGTCTCGACCGCTTTTCCAGATGGCCTGAAGCCATCCCACTTCCTGATATCCAAGCGGACACTGTTGCAAGAGCCTTTCTTCATGGATGGGTATCAAGATTTGGATTGCCGACAAAAGTCATCACTGACCAAGGTCGCCAATTTGAGTCTTCGCTTTGGAAGAAGTTTACCAGCTTGTTGGGTACAGTACATGCGCATACCTGTGCGTATCATCCGCAAGCTAACGGCCTCGTCGAACGCTTCCATCGCCAGCTGAAGTCATCCCTTATGTGTCACGAAGACTCCCATTGGATGGATAAGCTTCCACTCGTGTTGCTTGGTATTCGCTCTGCATTTAAGAGTGATCTGAAGACTACAGCGGCTGAACTAGTCTATGGAACAACACTGCGGCTACCAGGTGGCTACTTCACTGCAGGGGATAAGTCATGTGATCCTACGGAATTCGCTCAAACACTTTCCTCTCACATGCAGTCCCTTCAGCCTGTTCCCCCTCGATTGACTAGCCAACAGAACATCTTTGTTTCCCAGCCCTCCAATCTTGCACCCACGTTTTCGTTCGTGTACCTCTCCAAAACGGCCTCTCCAATGTCCATATGACGGGCCCTATGAAGTTCTCCGACGTACGCGCAAATCATTCCTCATCCAGCGCGGTTCCAAGGTCGACAAGGTTTCTATCGATCGTCTTAAGCCTGCGTTTTTGGAATCAACCTTCAGCGAGGTACATGTAGCTACCAAAAAGGTTCAGCGGAAATCTGTGTCGTTCGGAACTCTTTGAACTTCCTCTCTGGTGGGGGAGTGTGTAGTGAATACTCTTATTTTAGTTTCAAGATAAATGTTAATTTTACCGTCTTGAATTTCGGAATAGTATAAATTCATTTTAAATTAGTTACCCCATTATAATTCAATTGTGAACCACATTAATACTAATTTTATGTATACTATATTATTTTATTGTATGTAAACATAATTAATTATATATCACAATTGTCAGTTAATTATTTATATTCAAATATTTATTTTAATCTAATACCATGTCCATTTTACAAATAAATAATAGAAATCCAAGGGTTATATTTTCCACCTTTGGTACTGTCGCAGTTTCGCCTAACGGACTCAATACGGCTAGTGAGATAATCACTGGTTGGCACTTAACTAGCGGCAGTGCTTATGGCTACATCATCCAGGTTAACCTATACCGGATAGATGCGCTACGGTCCCAAGCCGTAGCTTGCCTAGGCCCAACGACGACGACGTAAACCAACAAAATGATAATACTTTAATCAAAATTCTAGCCAAGATCTTTCACACGCAGTAATTTTGTGATTATGGGGTGATCAGTTTGGTCATCACAAAAGATTCTTTATTCTTTTACTTATACGTGAAATATGATTTTTCCTGGAAGATTCTTAGTACAGTATATTGAAGTATTACGCAGACCTATTGAATTTGTATTCGTGGTTACACAAATGTGGTTTGAGCAGACCCAAACACTGCTCTATTGAGTACATTCCAAAAACGATTGAACACCTACCTCTTTGCCCCCTCATTTTGATATTGGTTCGTATCAGTGATCATGTTTAGAGGATTTTGGTCTTCCTACCACTCAAAGCAATACTGACAAAAATGGCCCGATTTCAGGTCCACCACTTACCTGTGTGGACGCAGTAGAACAACTTGTTCATCGACATCATCACTGAGGACCAAATACTTGGGGGTGAATCTCGACAGACGAAGTTGCATCTCCCTTCCTGGGCTGCAGAACTGTATAAAATTCGACACAAATTACCATCGCCTATAAACTCTCCTCGATGCTTTGTTTGAGTTTTCCAAAATTTGTCCAAGCTTTGCATTAAGCAAAAGAAAAGTAAAGTCATTTTCCACCAATCTTTATTCTGAATTACGACAAAGTATACCTCACTGTGTTCAAAGCCATGCCGGTTGTAGGAAACTGCAATTATCGTCCTGTGAGAAGACTCGAGCTAAACCAAACAGGATATTTGTGGTTCGTGAGGAATGCATAGATATTTCGGATACCCTCCAAATTCCATACTTAACCAACTACTTCAACCCCAGAAATATTTCATGATCCAGCTTTCAAGCATCCTTGGCTATGATCCTACGATGAACTTTCTACTCAAATACTCTTCTACTCATCTGCTCATACGACCTTTTACCGTACGGTATTTTCTTGTAAAAATTCTAGGCAATTGGTCTACGTTTTCGTTACAACTTTATATACTCGGATGTGTCTTCAAAAGTTGTCTTTGTTGCTTATAATAATATTTTCCGTATGCTATGTAGGGAACCAAAATGGTGCAGTGCCAGTTTTATGTTTACTACACGTAACCTACCTACGTGCCAAATGTTAATCCGGAAGAATATATATAATTTCATTACTAGCGTCCAAAACAGCTCTAATGTGTTATTGTGCAATGTTCTGTCTTCAGGTACTGTGTACCTATCACCTATATGGCAGTCTTGGTTCAGACAACTGCTGGTTTACAATACCTTATTTCTGTAATGTAGCAAAGATTATATATGCATATTAAGTTGTTATAATAAGACTGTATTTGTATGTTTGGTTAAATGGCTATACTGGTCTTATTTTTGTACTTGATTGTTAGGTTAAGTGGCTATGTTGGCCTTATTTTTGTATTACGTTCAGTGTATATACGTAAGACTGTACTTGTATATTAGCTTAAGTGTCTATGGATTGTGAATGATCCGTGATAAAAATGTTTTTTATTTTTGTTTTGTTTGTTTGTTTGTTGTTAAGTTGTTTTTATTGAGTTAGATCAGTTTGCCTTTAGTCTTAAGGAGGATCCTGGCTTTGAGTAAATACAGATACCTACCTTTTGTTATGTTAATCGTATCGTACCAGTTAGGTCTCGCGATCCTTCGTTGTTGTCATTTTCGTCTGTTGTTATTTTTAGTCACTCACTATAGGCAAGCCATTGTACCTAATTGAGTTTTGGGATAGGCCTACCTAATTATGTTTTCCAAATGAAAACAGTTTTAAAGTAAAGAGGAGGGAATCCGATGAAAATTGTACAATATTTCTACTCGCTAACGAATGCTTCTAAATTTAATGGGGGTTTAAGCCAAGATAAGCATCTAGTTTCTTTTTAACGGATTCGATCGAATTACTTTGAACCGTAGTGGCTGGCAATCCATTCCACAAATTAACTATACGATTAAAGAAAAAATGTTTAGCTTCATTAGAATTAAAATGTTTACCCACTAATTTGAAACCATTACCGCGAGTTCTATCTGCATTTCTGAAGGGGAAATATTTTTTGGCGTCGACATTATCCAAACCTTTAATCATTATAAACACCTGCCTTTAATCATTATAAACACCTGGATTAAATCTCGAATACGCATTTTTACGAGTGAGAATAAATTTAACGTTTCTAAATATGCAGCGTATGATTTGTTTCTAAGTCTAGGAATCATGTTTGAAGCCCGTTACTGCACTCTCTCTATTCTGTCTATGTCCTGCCGTAAATATGGGGACCAGAAGTGAACGCAGTATTCCAGGTGGGGGCGTACTAAGGAATTATATAATGTTAGCATTGTTTTCTCCGACTTAAATTCAAATGATCTACCAATAACTCTTAAGATTTTATTTGCTTTTCTGACCGCTTCGATAGATTCCTTACTCGGTTTAAGAGTGTCGGCAACAATAATACCTAACTCTTTCTCTTCCGTAAAACTTGTTCGTGTCTTGTCTCGCATAAAATACTTTTCATTAATATTGGTTCCACGAATATGCAACGTTCGACATTTATCTATATTAAAGTTCATTTGCCAAATTTCCGCCCAATCGAGTAATTTATTAATATTTTCTTGAATCTACAAACATTCTTCCGCTGATTTTGTTCGCCCCCCCTAGGAGGCAATCGTTCACTGTAAGGAAAATTTATGTTAGGCTGATCGCTTTTAGGAGTTACGCCGTTTTTTGCTTGAAAAGCCATCGCAGAGCCATACAATAGTCTACCAAGACGAACTGCTCCGACGCCATTCAGGTGAAGATCATCACGCAAAAATAAATCCTTTTTATTAGAAAAATTACTTCACAACTCGACGAATTCAGCATTTTCCTGTTTGCAAAAAGACTTAAGAATATTATTTATGTAGGTAGCTCTGCTGAAAAGTTATCGGATCCTGCTATTCTTGGGAGAATTCCTGAAAAAAATTAACTTATTAGTCCTATCCTTCAGAGTCCGCATCAGCCGCTTGTATTTCTCTGTCAGCTCCTTTGATCTGGAAATCTTAACGTCGTTAGTTCCAACATGCACCATAAATATCGTACTATCATCAGCATCTTTACCAAACTTGTCTATGGAGTCCGTGATGTCGTTAACACGAGCTCCAGGACAGCAGTACTTCCTTCTCCGAGTTGGGTTCCTGTCGCAGAACTCCTGTAATTGCTCTCCAATAATGGAATTGCCAACCAGCCTAATTTCCTGCGTGTCATTCTGCTCTGGCTCTAAGACAGAAAATCTATTAGTTGTAACTACTCTTAAGCGAGGTTTATTATTATTATTATTTCTGTTTCCAAAGAAAGTTGATGTTTTAATGCGGAAAGACATTGTTGCGAACCTTCAGACAGCTATAACTCTGTTTGTAATTATATTATTTGAATAAAAATGTTATGGAACTTATTTGGATATGTTGTTATTTAATTGCAAAATTTTCAGATGTCTACTAATCATATTAACGGAACAGCAGCTCTTCAAACAGGACGCGTATTTTCCGCGCCACCCGATATATATTTATTTATTTTATTTTTTTTTTTTTATTCAGGGAGGAGTGGACAAGGGTGAATGCCCGCAAAAATGCCCCTTCCATAGAGAAAGAAGAGCCAAAATTAAGGTCCAGGGTTTTCGAGATGCCTGGACACTCTGGGTTTGAAAGAGTGGAGGTCATACAGGGGAGAAAGATGGATTGAGGAAGAGTGTTCCAGAGTTGACCGGTTGAGTAGATGAAAGGTTGAAAATACCGATTAACCCTTGCTTTAGAAAATCGGGCAGAGAAGAAATGAGAATGTGTAGAAAGTTTTGTACTGCGTGCTCTCCTTAAAGAAGGAGGCATACAGTTTGAGAGTTCAGAAGTGCAGTGTCGGTTATAATAGCGATAGTAAAGAGAGAGTGAGGCAAACTGCGGTGAAGAGAGAAGGATTGAAGATAGTCAATAAGAGGCAAGGAATTGATGAGACGAAAAGCCTTTGAATCCACCCGGTCAGGTAGAGCTGTGTGGGTTGAGCTACCCCACACATGAGAACTATACTCTATACAAAGGCTGACAAGACCCCTGTAGGGACAGCAACTGAGCGGGGGCTAAGAAACTATGGAGCCGGTACAGCTCACCTAACTTCTTAGAAGCTACTTTGGAAAGAGAGTATATGTGATCTTTCCAGGAAAGATCACGAGAAAGGGAAACGTCAAAAATGTTAAGAGAAGAGGAAGGATTGAGTTGTATGTTGTTGAAGGTAAGGGGATAGTCGTGAGGAAGACTGTGACGAGTAGACAGATGAAAAAACTGAGTTTTTGAGGCATTGAAAGCCACAAGGTTTTCTCTGTCCCAATTAGAGATAGTAAAAAAATCAGAGGTCAGGTGCACCATAGTCATCCTACGCGAATCATGGAGTGACTGTTGAGAGGGACGCTTTGTGAAGCGGGTGGAAAAGTGAAGAGTGGAATCATTGGCATGGGAGTGAATAGGACAGGAAGTGCTACTTAACACATCACTGATAAATAAAAGGAAAATAGTGGGTGACAGGTCAGAACCTGAGAAACACCACTGTTAATAGCTTTAGGAGAAGAACAGTGGCCATATACAACCGCAGCTATACATCTGCCAGAAAGGAAATCAGAGATGAAGGCAAGCTAGAAGTATAAAAACGAAGGAAAGCACAGTGTGGAAATTAAAGATTTGTGCCAGACCATATCAAAAACTTTTGATATGTCAAGCGCAATAGCGAATGGGCGCCGACCTCCATTTGTCTCACTGGATGCCGCTATGCTACTGAGGTTAATTTTTTCTGCGTTAAATGTACAGAAGAAAATAACGAAGAGTGTAACCATTATGACGGCTTGCGAATGATTTGTGAAGCGAATGCTTCACTCGAACTGAAGCTCGGTCCTGAGTATGGTTACACCATTCAAAGAATCCAGGAAATTTGGGCATTCAAAACTCATGCCGATATGTGTACACCCTATAATAAGAAGATTATAAGTGACAAACAGTGAAGTATCTGGTTTGTCTTCTTCAGTAGACCTCAGCTCAGATTAAACAATTAACGATGACATCTCCTGCACTGACTAGTATGACAACATTCAACTGGAAAAGAACAAAATCAAGTACACTGCGCCCGACATTTCAGTGCAAAACAAACTCATGCTCCCTACGTACAAGTTCATATTTTATTTACTATATTAATGAACACACCTTTCAATGCCAATTACTCATCATATACTTGTTGTAAACAAAATTAAGGGGTAAAATATTTGTAAGTAAAAAATGTAAAATTTTTGTGAAGATAATATTAAATTGAGCTTCATTTTTTTCCTTCATTTACAGTACTGTTACAAATAATTAATATAAAAAGTGCTCCCAAGAAAATATTGGAAAAACCATATGGAATTATACCTTAAGAAGGTGTGATAATCGGGAAACCCGCCAGAATGGTTCAATGGTTTACTTTAAAGTCATAGGTTTGAGTCTTAGTTCGAACGCTAGATTTTGGGGATTAAATGTCTAGCTGGGTTTCTCATGGAGAGATACTGATCGGGATCTCACAGTAAGGAGTAGGTCCTCTCCGTTATACGACCTTACACGTTACGAATAAGGTTAACCAATTCCCTAGAAACGTAAACATTGACATAGTAATGTAATACTCCGAAAAGAAAATTAGTCTATTGTTAATTTAAGTGGATGAAAACTCATCACGTAATGATAGCAACCAAGAGAGAGTATGGCATGTAGAAATACACTTATTGCTGAGTGGAAATTTTGACTACGCTTCCTTCCAAACGCTGTTTCGTGGTTAATAAAAACGAGTGAAGGAGTCCCCGGTTGAGTTATAAGATTTACGTTCCATTTGAACATTTGAACCTCGACTGTTAAACAGATCATTGATTAAGTTTTCACGCTTTTCGTCCCTTTGAAAAATATATACAGTATATATATATGTATAATTGACTCTACCTTCTTCCGGTTGCATTAGTGATCATTAGGAAAGGAGGCCAACGTTCGTAGTTCAGTGGGTAACGCCGTTTCCTCAAAAGCAAAGTGAAGAAACTGAGGTCGGGGGTTCGACTCTCAATAATGCTGGTAATAATAATACAAGAGTTAGAGCAATGGCCACTTTTGTTGGCCTGAGCGCTGTATCAGTTACTAGCCCGTCTGACTGATTATTACCAGGGAAGGGACCGGAATCACAGATCCGGATCTATGCGAGTGGGGGGAGGGAAATTGAGGCTTGCAAATGTAGGGGATGCAACACCGGGACACTGCAACGGATGGAGAAATGAGATTCCAAATAAAAAAATGGTGACAAATTTTTTTCGTCTACTCTTCCACGACCATATTAGTCACATCCAAAGAGAATTTAGGAGCAGGTATGTTCAATCATATTTTGATGCAGGGAAGGCACACAGAGGCACAATTTAGGTCCTTCATTATATATATATATATATATATATATATATATATATATATATATCGTCTTTTCAACTCCACGAAATCTATAAGCTAAACTTATTCATTTCTGGGTGTCTTCTATTCCTCCCAAGTACTTTATCACCAGGTTATTTGGCGCGTTTTCTCTATTATATTTACAGAGTTCCATTCTCAATTTGTTCCTTCATCTGCCTTCCGCCGAGTACCTGTCTATCAACTAATTTTGTGTTCTTTCCTCTTGTTATTTTTCTTTATATTTACATACTTATCCATACACGCTGTTTGGTGCTTTACACTATCTGGATATCAGCGTTTCTCTAAATACTCTTCTATGTTTATTATTCTAGCCATCTATTTATATTTATCTGCATCTAATATGCTTCTGCTCCTGTTTATCATACTATAACTTAAAATATTTTCCCACCAACTTGTATGTCTATCTGGTTACCTGTTTTACTGACTATCTATATCAGGGGTGGGGAACCTGCGGCCTTCTGCCTGTTTGACATTCAGAATTCATACCGTACGATAATGGACAGCAACTGATACCCCTTTAGGGCTTTAGGCTATTTCATTAGATCATGGTTTCAGCTTCACTGCTTCTTACACATACAAGCCTTCTTTATGGCTTGAACAATAGGAAATATGGCAACGCTGCCATTTGAAACTGGCAGCGTTGCCTTACGGCTTACGCCCTTACCTATCAACGATCAACTCAACTGGCTGACTGGATGACAGTTACTGACGATTCTCCGATAGTGACACGCACGCTTGTTTCCTTTAAAACTGTAAATCTTTGATCAATTCGTGTACCATTTTTATTTATAAATCTTCTGGTACCCCAATCATGTCAAAAACTGTGAAAAGAAAATTAAAGGAAGAGAACAGAGTATTTCATGAAGAATTAGAATTGCAGTATTTCATAGTTGCTGAAAAAGATAAAATGATGTGTTTGCTCTGCAACGCCATAATTGCAACAGTGAAGAAACACAATGCATATCAGCATTATGCAACTCATAAGAACCACAAGTATGTTATATTGGAAGAACCCCGAAAGTCTGCACTTACGAAGATGAAACTTCAAAAGCAGCAACAACAGCAAGTATTTAAAACGATGTCAGGCCTAGGGACTGAAATCACTGAAGCAACTTATAAAGTAGCATATATACTTGGAAAAAGAGGTAAGCCAAATAGTGATGTGGAAATCATAAAAGAATGCATTGTTGAAGTTGTAGCCTCTTTAGATTCAGACAAAGTTAACAAATACAAACAACTACCTCTTTCAAGAAGGACCATAACTGATCGGCAACATGAATTAGCCCTCACTGTAACTGAACAACTTCATACAATATGCCAAAGCGAAAATACTTATTATTCGATTGCCTTGGATGAGTCCACTGATATTACTGACTCAGCGCAAGTGTCATTTTTTATTCGTGTTATAACTGCAGATTTTCAATGCTACGAGAAGTTACTGGCTTTGAGTACCCTTACGGGGAAGACACGTGGAATTGACGTCTTGTCTCTCTTCAAAGAAAAATGCCGTGAAGCGAAACTGAATTTATGTAATTTAGTAAGTGTATGCACAGATGGTGCACCTTCCATGAGAGGAAAATGTGCAAGATTTGTTGTGCTACTACAAAAAGTACTGCCAAATCCAGATAGCTTGATTCCTTCCACTGTATTTTGCATCAACAGAATCTCTGCCAAATCTACTGTTTTAAGTGACACATTAAGTAAAGTTATACGTATTGTGAACTACATTAGAGCAAATGCATCACAACATCGCCAGTTTCGCAATATGCTTATGCTTGATGATGAAACATTCACTGTGGATCTTCCGTATCATTCTAAAGTGCGCTGGTTGTCACAAGGGCAAGTCTTTGAAAAACTTTTGTCTTTGCGAAAACAAATCACAAGATTTTTTGAGGATCTCAATGAACCATGTGAATTGTCAAAAAAGGATTTCTGCAGAAATGCTGCATTTTTGTATGACGTAATGTCAAAGCAAAATGACCTGAATATTTCTTTGCAAGGTAAAACTAAATCCATATTTGAAATGTGACAAAAAATCCAGGCTTTTCGGAGGAAGCTGCGCTTTTTCAAAACTATCCTTACCCGATCGGAACTTTCAGCTGAACACTTCCCTGAACTGGCAAGGGTAATTGATGAAGAAGATACAAGCAAATCATTAAGGGAATGCGATGTGAAAGAATACACAGCTGTCCTAGACTCCCTGATTGAAGAATACGATGAAAGATTTGAAGATTTTGAGAAACATGACTTCACACTGAAACTAGCTTTCGAACCACACCTGGTTGATGTCTCCAAAGCACCTGAAGATTTACAGACGGAGTTGATTGAGCTATTAGAAGATAATATCCTTGTCTCTATTTGATACTAAGAAGGATCCTGTTGAAATATGGAAAAGTGCCGTTGAATACCCACGTCTGCGCCAACATGCTCGTCGAATGTTGTCTTGTTTCGGCATAACCTACTGTTGTGAATCAACGTTTTCATATGTGACTCAAATCAAAACGCGCTTGAGATCTCAGATGACGAATATTCACCTGGAGGACCAACTAAAACTACGGTCAACGATGTTGGAACCAAATGTACGACTCCCGTCCCGCAATAAGCAGTCACAAAAAAGTCATTAAATGGTTTATCACTTTTTCACTTAATATCATATTAACATCATTTCACTTAATATCATTTTTCACTTAATATTAGTTCTGTTAATTATTCCCCCAAAAAATAAATGTGCACTTGCTGAATTTTTTTATTTATTATAAAAGCCCTCACGTATTATCAACTTTGATTTAAAATTAGTAAATATGTAGACTGTAGACTAAAATATGACATTTTGTTGTACTGTATATATTAAATTCTCAGCATGCGGCCTAATAGGGTCTTGGTTAAATGAAATGCGGCCTTCCAATGAAAAAAGGTTCCCCACCCCTGGTCTATATGGTTGACTTTCCTCTTGGAGTATTTCCATATCTGTCCAAGAACATCCCTTAATTTGTTTCTAAATGTCTCTTCTTGAAGTCTGCCTTTCTACGCATAGCCTATTCTATTTTTCCTTTATCGGATGTCTGACTATTTGTTTCTGATTATCTCGATGTAAGTCTATCTCTTTATTTCATATCATTTTCTCTTATGGTGCAATTATTTCTTTACTATCGTATGAAAGTATTATATTCCTAATGGCATAAATAAAATTTAATGAAAAAGGAAATTTACAGTCAGTTTTCTTTTCCCTAAAAAATTAAATTTAATGTACGCCATTAGAAGTGTAATATTTTTAATATTTTGGTAGGATGTCAAGGAAAAACTACACCGTAATTTGGTGACAGGTAAACATCTATTTAATTTTTGCAGTGTAACTACAAATACAGACGCAAATAGGTCTGCGTAATACTCTCATATACTAAGAAACTTCCAGGAAAAATCATATTTCACGTATAAGTAAGAGAATAAAGAATCTTTTGTGATGACCAAACTGATCATCTCATAATCACAGAATTACTGAGTGTGAAAGATCTTGGCGAGAATTTTGATTAAAGCTTTATAATGTCAATTTTAAAGCCAATTTCCTACACTCGGGAAACCTTTGTAATTCTATTCCAACATGCATTGCTTCGGACAGTAAAAAAAAAACGTCTTTTCCTGACTGAAAGTAATTTTAATGATGATAAAGAAACTATACGTATTATGATATATGCATCACTGAATGGCTTTTGTTTCTATTGCCTATTGTCCTCATGTTATTCAAACGACCATGCAGGTAAGTACTAATCAGGTTTAACAGACTTTTAATTCACAGAGTGTATATTTTTTTTGTTGCTTTCTCTAATAGCGATGAAATTCATCCTGTGTTACACACTAAAATTCCAGACCTCCAAATCAGCTTGATATTTTAGAGTACAGGTTGAGTAAGAGGGCTTTGTTCTTTCGGAGACCCCTGAAGAAACTTCTGAGAAATCTTTTTCAGATACGATTTTGACAACAAATGTAGAGGATGAGTAAATGCCAGACTCAACAAACAAATAAGGCATATCATTGCCTGGAAATAAGAGCGAAATGTGTCATCACTAAAAGTTTTTAAATCACACAATAAGAACATTTTGACTGCCAGTTATCCATTTTTCTTTTATATTATGCTATTTTAAGGTTAAATATAAGTTAAATAGAATCGCGTTACCATTAAAAAATCCTTCTGAATCCACACAAATGATGGGTACTGTAGTGTAGTTGTCAGAGCAACTACTGTTCCTTGAATACCTTCCATTCGGTTGAAGTGTTCAGCAGGAAATCTAAGTATATAAGAAGTCTGATTGTAACCCGAAGAAATTTAAATTAGTTTACAATAATAAAATATGCAGTAAAACATGTCTTTTTTACCTAAATTAGTTTAGTGCTGTGCGTTATACAATTATTACACAATATATTTCATTATAACATGTTCACCATTACCTGATTCTTATGAAAGTATTTCCTACGGCAACAACAGACGGTCTCAAAATAATCACAAACACCAATGCGAAATAAATGGCTATGTAATGGTTGAAGAAAAGGCATGTTCGTAGTATCAGTGATAAGATGACTACAATTGTTAATGGTAGAGCAGGACTTCTAAGCTTTTGCTGCAACTGACTTTCAGGGCTTCGGTCTAAAATGTATTTAAGAAATGGATTACAAATTTTTAAGAAAGCAAAAATATTTTTATATGTATTATTTTCAGATGACAATGTATTTATTTATCTGTTATTTATATATTTCAGAAACAAAGCTCTCTGTACGTGCAAAAATTATAGTGTCCGAATTGTTTAACTTCTTTCGTAAAAGCCAGTCATGTGACAGAGGGAACCTACAGTTTTACGTGGGATCCAAACCATTGGTCTCTACAGCATCTGAACGTAAAGGAGTTGGTCACCGACCCAACTTAAAGTTCTCCTTTTCAGTGTAAATAATTATCTAATAAATCCAGTTAAATTTCACAGCCTTCATTCTATTGAGCCGGAGTAAGTTTTTGCCATTGTTCGACTTTATTTCAAATTTTTTCATGAACCAGTATTTGTTCATCTAAATTGCTTGAAATAAATCTGAAAAATATTATTTGCTCCGGAAATATCTCTGAAGAATACTTGGTCTACCACTTCACCCTCTTCAAACACTTCTTTAAAATTTTCTTCAAAAGGAACATACCGGCAGTGGTATGTACTTTTTTTCATAGGCATCAACTTTAACTCCGAGCGGACAGTGATAATTATTTGCCACCATCAGGGATAAATATCACACGACGAAGGAATGAATTGAACATGATTCTGCAACATCATTTTATTCATCGTAGTGTATTACACTTCCAAAGTGTTTTAAACTTTTAAAACATTCCTGCCTACAAAGCCAAGTAAAGTGAAAATTATCTTCAACCGGAGACCTATTACTTCATTCTGTAGCCAACATACCTTCTTACAGCAGCACACGTGTAAACATATTTGTCATCAGCCAGAAACACAAACAACTGCAGTCATGTACATACATACATATAATTTTACTAGCTAAACAACCCGACATAACCAATTATTATTATTATTATTATTATTATTATTATTATTATTATTTATAAAATAGTATACTGGGTTTATTTTTTTTCAACTCATTAGCACCAAACGAAATAAACTATACAGTAGTTCAGAAATGGTACTTCAGACTTTAGACAATAAATTTGTCTTCATTCAGAATTGGAATTCCGAGTTCAGTCGGTGTTTATAATACAGGGTGTACATACGTAAAGTCAGGATCTATTTTTGTGAAGCACTTGGAAATTATATGGAATTCAATCATAAAATGATAAAGTGGTAACATTTATTAAATAATTAAGAGTAGGATTCGACGTGACGCCCATCAGTATCCCTGCACAGCTCAAATCGTTCCGCAGTATTTCTAAACACATTCTGGAGCATTTGCGGGGTTATGTTATCTGCAGCAGTTCGTATACGTGTACGTAAGTTTTCAAGACTCGTAATCTTCGTCTGATAGACGTGCGATTTGATAAAGCCCCATGCAAAGAAATCTAAAGGGGTTAAATCTGGTGATCTCGCTGGCCAAGGTCTTTGGTTGCTTCCGCGTCCGATCCAGCGATTTGGAAAACGTCCATTTAGATAATCCTGAACAATTTTGGCATAGTGACAAGGGTTCCATCTGGTGGATTCTAAGGGGATAGGATTCTTGTCATAACATGACGTAAACAGAATCTATAAATAGACCCACAAATTGTTTAAACTTCATTCTCTTCATTGCAATTGCTTCGGATTGACGTGTATTAATTACTGTTCAAGATGTATCGTCGTGGTTACTTTCGTCATCATAATCGAAGAAGGAAGTTTGTTCGGACTTTTCCTCGAAAGATTTTTAGAAGGCGTTCAAAGAAGATATTTAAAGCTTCAATGAAATTTGTTTTTTTGTCTAAAAATACTTTTGATGTTAATGCAGATGGATATTATACCTTGTGTTTGGATCTTTTAACTAATGAGGCTAAATCTACCATTTTAAAATTTAATTATTATCAAGTAACAGGTGTATCATTCCATAGTATTCCAGAATTGAATATGTCTGGATATGTTATTAATTATGAAGATTCATTTAGTCGTAAGAAGGAGGGTAGGGAAAGGATAGAGGGACCTAATGTAGGGATATCTCCATCTCCATATTTAATTGTTCCACATTGTGTTTTGTTTGAACCTAATCTTGACTCCACTCATAGTGCAGAGCAAGTAATGCATCATCCAAGAACGAAGTGGTACTCACCTTTTAAAGAGTTTAGAATGTATCGTAGACTTAAGCAGGTGTGTGAATTAGGTGAACAAGTTACTGCCCAATTCCCTAATACTTTAATTAAGATATCAACGAATGATTTAACTAAACCATTAGGTCGTATTTATGTTGGTAAATATACACCTGACGGATCTCAAAAAAATGAATATGCATTTACATATGTTAATCGAATTGTATTTTACGTTAAGCTGTATGGTATAAAACAATAAAGAAATAAAACAAGTAAAGTTTATTTCCCAACTGAAGCAAATTTCGCCTAGTATTACCTAAGCGAAATTTGCTGCTGCTTCTGGTGGTGGGATAGATAAAACAGATGATGTTATAATGCGTGGATAACTCACCAGACAAAAATAGATTGTAAGAAGCTAAAAGTAAATGATATCCCTCCCACGTTGGTTTGGACCATCTAGCCACTGATTTAGACCATGTAGCCATTAATCTCCTGGCTTCTCCCAAGACCGCCTCGCAGAGTTAGGTACACTGGAAAAACTTTATCGAGTTACGGGTAGATCAAAGTTTAATGTGGCTCTGTATCCCTGCACATCTCAAATAGTTCCTTTGCATTTCTAAACACATTCTGGAGCATTTGCGGAGTTATGTAATCAGCATATGTTCGTATACGTGTACGTAAGTTTTCAAGACTCGTAATCTTCGTCTGATAGACGTGCGATTTGATAAAGCCCCATGCAAAGAAATTTAAAGGGGTTAAATCTGGTGATCTCGCTGGCCAAGGTCTTTGGTTGCTTCCGCGTCCGATCCAGCGATTTGGAAAACGTCCATTTAGATAATCCTGAACAATTTTGGCATAGTGACAAGGAGCACCATCATGTTGATAGACGACGGGGATAGGATTGTTAGTACCGTCGTCTATCAACATGATGGTGCTCCTTGTCACTATGCCAAAATTGTTCAGGATTATCTAAATGGACGTTTTCCAAATCGCTGGATCGGACGCGGAAGCAACCAAAGACCTTGGCCAGCGAGATCACCAGATTTAACCCCTTTAGATTTCTTTGCATGGGGCTTTATCGAGTCGCACGTCTATCAGACGAAGATTACGAGTCTTGAAAACTTACGTACACGTATACGAACTGCTGCAGATAACAACCCCGCAAATGCTCCAGAATGTGTTTAGAAATGCTGCGGAACGATTTGAGCTGTGCAGGGATACTGATGGGCGTCACGTCTAATCCTACTCTTAATTATTTAATAAATGTTATCACTTTATCATTTTATGATTGAATTCCATATAATTTCCAAGTGCTTCACAAAAATAGATCCTGACTTTATGTACACCCTGTATAACAAAACTCATTTTATCTCAATTTTTCTAAGTAGAAATTCCTTTCTTCTAAATTCCTTCGTTGTGCGAAATAGCTAAGGAGCATCCCTGAAGGTGACTATATCTATTCAGAGGTTTTGACCCTCGAGAGTTCCCATCAAGCTCCCATCTCTACCAATGGGGTATCATCTGAGAACTCTGTGTTCTGAAACAGACCAGACAAGCGCCTCCTACTAAACATATTGGAAAAAGAGAACCTTAATACTTCTTCATAAAACTATGGAAGTATTCTCAAGCTAGCTGAGTTAAATATGCCACGATTTTCCTAAAAAGTACTAACAAGTATACCCAAGTAGCATCCCCGAAACCAAAAACGTTTATTCGAAGGTTTTGACTTCCAAGAACTCCCATCAAGCTTCCCGTTTCTACCAATTCTCTGAAACCAGACCATGCCAGCGCCTCCTTCTACATTCATCAGCAAAGGGGAGTAGCACTTCTACTCTATCTTAACCAGACTTCCCTGCAATCAACTCTCTTTATAATGGCGGAGAAAAGTAAAGCGCAAAAGAGAGAGAAAAGTGGGAAAGGAATGGCTCCCCAAAATAACTTAACATAGCTATTCGGAGATTCTGACTCCCGAAAATTCCCATCACTTTACTAAAAGTAAATAACATAGACTAATTAAAAATGCTATCATTTGAGAACTCCCAATGCTCTGATACCAGACCTTACTAGTGCCTCCTACTACATTTACAAACATTTACACCCAGTGCGCTGTAGCCAGGCTAGACAAGCGCATTCCGCTACATCTACGCCTAAAGGGATATCACATACACGTACTGTAGACACTATATACCTAAAGAATAGCTTCCTTTAATTGAATTAGCTCTTCGGAAATTTTGACTCCCAAGAATTCCCATCAATCTTCCCGTCTCTACCAATGGGTATCATCTGAGGCCTACCAGTGCTTTACAACCAGATGAGATCAGTGTCTCCTACAACATTCACTACAAAAGGAAAATCGGGCTACTACGTACACTAAATAAGATAACATCCCGTTTACCCTTTCTTTAATGCAAAGTTACGCTACTAAAATACCTGTTCAACCTATTCTTAAACATATTTACCGAAGTGCTCGCCACGAACACCACGCGAAGGCTATTCCACCGCTCGACCATCTTATAGATGTAAAAGCCCCTCGCAACGTTTGTCTTAGATCTTTTGTTCCTTATTTTAAAGCAGTTGTTTCTCGTAATGTTTCTATGGTCTAGATAAAAAAAACTGTTTATAGTTTACGCTATTAAAACTATTTAAAATTTTAAACACCTGAAGTAATTCGTCTCTCAAACGCCTATTTAACCATTATGACTGTTAAATTCAGGTCTTAAAATTATCTTTCAAATATTTAACTAAACGTAACTAAGTAACAAGAAATATTTGGTCATCATTATTAATTATTATTATTATTATTACTATTATTATTATTACTTTGTTGCATATTGAAAAATTATATCATTGAAATAATTTAATATGTAAATTAAAAATGTAAGCTAATATACAATAGTAAACGTTTTAATAGTGAATAAACACAATCCTAACACCCTTACCGATCTACGGGAAGTAATATAAGGTGTACACAAAGTCCTTTCCCGATTATAAACTTGAATTACATGAAATCCAAAGAAGACACGTTTTGCATATTGTTGCATGATGCATCAAGTTTTTTCTCTTATTTGCAGATCCTGTTACGACTGATGGGGCCCATTGGTCGTTGACCGAAACAAAATGGCAACTTTGCAGGAGAAAGCAAAAATGTGTCTTTTGGTTTGCGGAGTCAAAGTCCGTGATTACCTGGACTTCTTCCTGTGGGGATAAGTAAAGGATTATATGTACCAGACTCCTGTTGCTAACATTGACACTCTTCGTGCAAGGATTTGCGATGCCATCAACAGTGTCACGAGAGTATGCTAGCGAACGTATGGCGTGAACTCGAATTTCGTTTGGATGTGCTACGTGTAACTAACGGCGCACATGTTCAGATTTAATGAAAAACATAATAAACTTGATATGTTATGCAACAACATGCGAAACAAAGCGTTACTGTATCTTCTTTGGATTTCGTATAATTAAAGTTTATAATCGAGAAAGGACTTTGTGTACACTCTGTACAACAAAGCTGGAACAACATCAGCTAAGATACCATCAATAAAATGTTTGAATTAGTGCCACAAAGAGTGGCTGCTGTACTGGTTGCAAAAGAGTGACATACAAAACATGAGGCGATAGCCTTCATTTATAATTAAACCTGATCTATCAAATAATACTTATTGATAAAGTTCCGTAATATTTTTCTGTTTTTTTCAATTTTTTACGAAAACTCAAAATGGATTCGCAGTTTGGTCACCTTTTGTATGTTCGTACGTTTTTCCATATTATCAAGTTATTATGAGAGGAAAAGACTTTTTCCTTTGGTTATACATTTGTAACCTTCGTTAACCTTGGTTTTGCTTCTGCCTGAATTGTTAATTCTGATGAAGGTCAAGCTTGTTGCTACACCTTGGACCTACAGCTCAACGTGGAATCCAAACCACAACCCAACACGGGTGGTCAGAAATTGCAAAGTCCTCGCCCGGACTAGATCGCATGACCTCCCAGCGTCTCAACCACTAAGCTACCCAGGGTACCCATTTATCAACCAACCAATTTTTGTTGTATGGAAAGATGAACCGTTGGGTTTGTTGCGCGCCGACTACTGTCACCGGGTATCGAACCCGGGGAGGTGGATTCATAGTCAGCGATGCTTACCACTACATCACCGAGGCGCAAAGATAGGACTATCGGCTAAAAATAATTTTAAAAATTTATAAAAAATTCCTTCTGTATATATAGGGTGAACCAAATGTAGGTGGACAGTAAATGATAACGTTTATTTTGAGAATACATATTTAATTTTTTTGTATACTATAATACAAAATAAAATTTAAATAAATTTAGTTATAATATTTAATATAATATAACACAAACACCATAGTTATAATGAACACCATAGTTATAATATAATATAACACAAACCGTATTCAACCTACTGTCCACCTACTTTTGGTTCACCGGTATATATATTAATTTAGGTTGAAAACCTAATACAAATTGTAGACTTAGAATTATTTGTTGAAGAATATAATTTCGCGCACTTTTTGGAAAGACCGTAAAACAATTGAACATATAATATTTCTCTACTGTATAGCTGACTTAAATTTGGCAATTGTACAGAGTGGCCACAAAGCCCCTTTGGGGTGAAATTACAGCATATCTGTATGTTGCCCTCGTTTTTCATGCAAAGGGACTTTGTGGTCACCCTGTACAATACCAATACGTTATTTGCAATACATTCAAATATAATAAATACTCTGTGATTATTTTAGAGTTTAGAAAAGTATTGGAACTAACCTTTTGACCCTTTCTTGGAAAGATAATCTGTCAGTAATCCCGGAAAAGGGGAAAAAAAAGGACATGCGAACGAACTCATACTGTACAGCAACGAATAATATCCAGCTGAAATGAAACCATATATCAATTATTGTAATCGTTTCTTAAACCATATATTAATAATA
The DNA here is from genome assembly GCA_023014485.1 of Bathynomus jamesi. NCBI lineage: Eukaryota > Metazoa > Arthropoda > Malacostraca > Isopoda > Cirolanidae > Bathynomus > Bathynomus jamesi. Next base: position 679,749 of record JAJOZX010000310.1, on the reverse strand, counting down.
TTTTGAAGTGGTAAGCCTTGGTCGTACTCATTTTGACGTTTCATAATAAACTTGTTAAAAAGGCCAACTACGTTTCTCTCCTTTAGTAATTTATTAGAGATTTTTTACACTTTCAAAGTTTTAACCCCTATTTGATAACGTGCATAAAATTTATTCTTTGCATCATGGCTATGAAATTGGGTTTACCCTTATTTTATAAGCTTGGTATAATATACCCTCGGTATAATTTAGCATGGTTATGAAATAAGGGTCAGTATTCCTAATTTAATTTGAAAGTCAAAGCGAAGTTTAATTCTGGGAAACAATTTTGGCAAAATGAAGTTCCGATTAAGTATGACACCGATTTTTATGATAGCGATTTTTTTTGTTCACCTTTTTTCTCATTTAATTAATTTAAGACAAATTTTATATTTTTATAGACCGCGAGTTAATGAAAATCCATGACTGTTTCTTGATTTTTATTCTTAGTAATCTTTTTTTTTATGTTTTTATTTTTTTGACTAAATAAATTACGTACGTAAATAAATAATTATTTTTTAAGAAATAAAAATCTCTCTCTCTCTCTCTCTCTCTCTCTCTCTCTCTCTCTCTCTCTCTCTCTCAGTTAAATTCAGGTGTCCGTTTTGACAAAAACATAAATAAATATCATCAACCTTCTTCATTTGTTTGAGAGATTTCGCTAATCCAGGAGTTGAAAAATAGAACAAAAGATGTTATCCCAAATAAGTTCGCAGACTTCCAGTAAATTTGAGTGATGAAAGAAACTGAGAAGATACTGTCAAGTAACAAAATTCGTGGCTTTTCAGAAAAGATATTGCCTGACACTTTATCTGAAACAAATAAAATAAAGTTTGTACAATAATACACCGTTAAAAATGTGCTCAGTTTAGACTTCGTGTTTTGCGCATTCTGTAAAATATAGGATACTCACTGATCTTCAGTTGGTTAACGCGTAGAACCTTTATAGATGACAAAAGCCTTTTGAAGGGACACGAAAAAAGTTTTCTAATAATTAAAAAGATTTCTGTTTGCTTTGAAAACAACTTAGCCCTTTCCTCAGGTTTATTTAAGATTAGAAATATTCCTATATATTGCCTATGGGCTCCCGGTAGTTCGGTAGCTTCAGTGTCTGATTCTGGGCAGTGAAGCTCTGGATTCGCTTCTGGCTGCTGGCGCCTGAATTGGATTGGGCCCATCACTCACCCTGATAATGCTCGGGCTCAGATGATCCTTGCAGCACTCCCTCCATAACACTGTGCGGAAATGAGTTCCAGATGTTGCCTGTTTTCCCTATTTTGCCTACAACTGACAGCTGATCGACTTGACATTCTATCGACTAATTAATTATTATTTGGTTATATTAAATTAGGTTAGGTTAGGTTAAGCAAGTTAAGACTAAGTTAGGTTAAGTTAGTTTTTTAAAGTGTCGATATTTGGTCCTGTCAACGAAATGGGTATAGCTCCGTAATGCCTACTCTCTGGAAATTTATATAAATTCCTTCTAGTTTCCCCAGTCATGCCCTTTGTCCAGTCAGTGTCAAAGGGAATCCTAAAATTTATTTCGCAATGTAATGAATGCTAACTCACGTACTTCCTAAATGAAATAATAATTTTAATTACCTGGTGTATCGTACGGTATGTGATCCCGAGGCATAATTATTGTTGCTGGAAGAGAGAGGAAAGCTATTCCTGCTAAACAGATGCTCACGTTCCACAAAGACAATCCAAATTGCTGTCCGATCTACAAAAATAAACGGACAATACTTCGTGTCAAACCTTTTTGGAATATAATTATTTTTCATTATAAATTTCCATGTTAAATGATTTTGGAGTCGCGTCGCATTTTCCGTCTATTTTAGTACTAACATGGAAGACCATAAATAGGGCGGCGGAAACTGCGTAGGACCCGCTGATGATAGTCAGGGCTGTCGATCGATATTTTGGGAACAGGTTGCAGAACTGCAAGCCTGCCATTCTTAACTGGTTTCCACCGAGAGCTAATAAAATCATGGCGATATAAAGCCATACCGTATTATCTGTACATAAATAAGGGATTTACGTAATTTGGACGAATGAAATAGATCTGTTTGAAGAGGATTCTCTTTTTGGAATATACCTTTCATTTTCTTTATCAGCTTTCATTTTATTTATGATAAAGGTAAATAATAGTCTTACCTTTCGTTGTGTAGCCAAGAGAGAAAAATCCCAAACCTATCAGTAATCTGAAATTTTATAAAGTTATTGTCACCACGGTTATCTAAAATTATGTACAGTTATGTAAAATTATGTAAAATTATGTACATTTTTTAACATTTTAACTTATAACTTGAGTAATAAATAGAGTTTTGTGGTATAAGAATCATTATCTCTCACGATGCGAGCGTCCTGGCCACTGCTAATCCGCAGTAATGAAGCAGTAGTCCCATTAAGACAGCAGGGAGTGTGTATGTCACACAAGCGATGGTGTAGATGAGAGCAAACCTTTTGTCTTGTTCGTCACATCCTTGAAAAATAATCTGCTGAAACACAACACGCAAATATCACTTTTAATTTGGAAACATTCCTTTTCTTAAAATTAAAGTTTAAAGTCAAGGAAATTTTCAGGACGTATTAAAAATGTCACGAATATGTCCAATATTGAAATCAGGAAACAAATCATTACCTTCGAACTGTCGATCTACAGCCATTTTATCTATCTTATAAAAGATATTTCAAAAGCTTGTATTTCGTTTTTTGGAGGACCATAAAACAAATGACGCGATTTGAGCATTATGAGACGTATTATATAAAAAACTTTAGTAAAGTCTTCTGTTCTCTTGCCTATGAACCTATCAAAAGCATTTCATACAATCACCCACAACATAATCATAACTAAATTATCTCATTATAGCATAAGAGATTAAATTGGTTCAGATTATACCTGTGCAACAGATGCCAATACTTGAGACAAAACATTATCACTGTTGAGTTCAAAATTACACATGGAGTTCCACAAGGAAACAGTTTTCGTTATTTTTTATCTATATAAATTACTTTTAACTCTCATAACGGTAAAGGCTTCCAATATGCTAATGACATACCTCCAATATACTCCAACAGCGATCTCGCATCCTCAATGAAATAGTAAAGAAACCGCGAAAGTATGTGATTGGCTGAAACCCAGTAAATTACCGTTAAATAAAAACAAAACGATCTTTCTGTTAATCAGAAAAAAGAACAAAATTAACGCCAAACTTCAATATTATTCTTGACTTGCACACGATATCAAGTGTCATTGAAAAGAAAATATTATTCAGGAAATTCCATTACATAACAAACTATCTTTTCGTCAACATCTTGAAAACAGATCATAAATCATTGAAATTATCGTCTATACATTAACAAAATAGCATTTTCTACCCATAATCCATGTAAAACGTTGTACTTTTCTCTACTATATCCACATCTGACAAACAACATCACTGCATATGGAACTGCATGCGATTATACTATTAATTCTTTAATCATAAGCCAAAAGTGAATGATTAGAAAAATAAACAAAAATTATTATTATGCTCATACATCAAAAATCTTTAAGGAACTGCGAATATTAAAATTTGAAGTACAGATGTGCTCCTTAATGTTTTGAGTTACAAAAGAGCTTGCCCCATCTACGCGTATTATCATCGAAAATATAATGGACAATCAAATACGTGTCGAGCATCAAATAAGGTATAAGGAGAATAAATACATCTCCAAAGCAAATCATACTCATCAATATAATCGAAATTCTTACACTTACTTAGTGATTGAATTATGGAACAATCTTCAAAATTAATTAAAATTAGTTAATGGTCACACAGCTTTTATAAATCAATTGAAACTTAAATTTCAAAAGTTACTGAAGGAACTGTACTACTTTCTTTAATACTGTTATTACTTTTTATTATTTATGTTGTTGCCATCATAAAAATTCTCACCATCATTCTAATTAGTTCGCTTATTATTATTATTCACTTCATATTCTTACTGATTTCTTCATTCCTTGTATGAAGTTTCTAATACGAAAAAGGTCCGCCTCATTAATTATTTATTAATGTATTGATAGTACCGTATCGTCATAAGTGTATTTATAGACCTGACACACACACATTTATTATAAATGCTGTATTTGAATTTTAACATATTATAGTCTACAAAAACATCAATTGCCAGAATGTGGTTAATAGCCATTTACAGTCGAAACTCTGTTCCCAAGTTTATGTATTCATGTGTTAAAAATAAAACACAGTTTGTCCTTGTCTGTAAGCACCCTTTACAGAGTTACAGAATTACCGGCTAACAAAGACCCTAAGATCCACTGTAGGTTAGCCCAAGAAAGAAGTTACAAAGGTTAGAAATAGCAATGAAAAAATTAACACTGAAACTTATACTAGGCTGTACGCTTGCTAAAGACAGTTTTTTTTGCACAGAAAGGAGAGGTCAAGGGCAAATGTTCACAAAATGTTCCTCCCATAAAGGAAGAAGAGAGCCAAATTCAAGGTCGTCCAGGGTTTTCGAGATGCCTGGACACTCTGCGTTTGAAAGATTGGAGGTCATAGACAGGCAGGGAGGAAAAATGGCTTGTGGAAGATTGTTCCAAAGTTGACCGGTTGAGTAGATAAAAGATTGAGAATACCGATTAACCCTCGCGTTAGAGAATTCGATAGTAAAGGAATGAGAATGTGTCGAAAGTTTGGTAATGAGTGTTGTCCTTAAAGGAGGAGGCATGCAGTTAGAGAGTTCAAAAGAGCGGTGCTCGTTATAATAATAAGAGTAAAGAGAGAGTGAGGCAACATTGCGACGAAGAGAGAGATTGAAGATAGTTAGCAAAAGGTGGGGAAGTGATGAAACGAAAAGCTTTTGAGTCCACTCGGTCAAGTAGAGCTGTGTGGGTTGAACCAACCAACACATGAGAACAGTACTCCATAGAGGGGCGGATAAGACTCTTGTACAGAGAAAGCAAATGAGTGGAGGTGAAGAAATTGCGAAGCCAGTAGAGCACACCTCTCTTAGAAGCTGTTTCAGAAAGAGAATATATGTGATCTTTCCAAGAAAGATTTTAATATTAAAAATGTACTCGTACATTTTTACGAGCATATTTCATTAATTTTTAATCACAGCTTTTAGATTGTCTAAACACTGTAGTAACACCGTAGGTATCAAAGTGTTGTAATTTTAATGTTTGCGCTTCCTACATAACACAAACAAGTAAAACCAGTTAAAATATTTCCTTAAGAACCAGACGCGGATACAGGGGTGGGCGGGAGCGCGGGGATTTAACTCCTCTAGCTTTAACCCGAATGACATTTCATATTCTAATAATTAATAATTTTTAATATTATTGTATAATATTCTATAATATTAGGCTGGCAATATTTACATGACAAATCCTAAATTCCCCCCCACCCCCACTGTACCCGCGACTGACAACTATACTTACTCGTTCTTCATTTCTGGATAAATTAGCATAAGAATTGGTGTCGTTTTCCGTCTGACAGAGGTCAAAGAATATTTCTTCGTTCTTGAGAACATAAACAAGTTGAACCCACCCGAAAATACAACCCCCGAAAATAAAAGTTTCTAGCACTCCAATTATATAAATAGCCCATCGTCGTCGACGGCTTATTTCAATACTGACTGATTTATTTTTGATATGCAAACAATGGTTGACAGAAAAGGTTTTCCGAGTGTTTGCTCTGACCATTTTTAAAAGAAAACTTTGCTCGATGTATTTTTATAAATGAAAATGTTATAACACGTAGTGAAATAAAAAAAAAATCACTGCTATAAATCAAAATAACTTTCTTTAAAATGACAATTTCATGAATGCAGTTATATACTCACATAATAAGCATAAAGTACTGTATACCTCTTTCGGTTTTAAAGGGCTGATTTGCCGTGTTATCAAATTTCTAAATGAAATAATTTAACGATTTATACGATACAACGATGGGTATTAAACCATGACCAACATTACGTCATACTTAGTGCATTATCTAAAATAAACCATAAGAAAAAACACTTAAATCCACATCAAACGAAATTAAAACTAAAATGAAGCACTAACGATGCATATAAATTACGAAGATGGTGAAGTGAGTAAGACGTCTCGTTTGAAATGCAGGCGCAGAACTGTCTGAACTGAACACAACTTGCCTTTGGCCAATCACTCTTCAAACAGATTCCTGTTCATTACATAATTGCTTTTCCTTTTATGATGCAATAATACCATAAAAAATTTCAAGTGATGCCACAATATGTATGCAGGCGAGGAGGCATTAAATAAAAGCATTTATGCCAAAATGCTACGAACAATCCCAATACAGTTTAATTTCTAGCAATGTTATTTCTCTTACGTCATTTTTCATGAGAGTGGTAACTCTGAGAGCAATGAGCACGTGATCATGCATTTCTTGCCACAGAAACTTTACTTATTTATAAACAGCATAAAATTAATATACAATATAAAAATACTAATAAAACTCTCACTACAATATAATATATATATATATTGTAAAGAACGACGCTTGTGTAGAAGAGCGTTCCGCACAAGATAAGGAGGGAAAACGAGCAAATGAAAAATGAGGTACCTCCCTGGAATCGAACCCGGGATCATCCAATTGCCGGTCGGATATGTTAACCACTACACCAAGGACCCCGATTAGTCAGTACTCGTAATTCTCCTACAGACGAGCGGAATCAAATGCCCTGAGGGGGCACCTTCGCATGCCATACATATATACATTTTAACTGCAAACAACACACAGTATAATTAATGTAAAGAACGACGATTCGTAGGCTGACCACTACATCACCTAAACCTACACCTACACCACTACACCTAATATATATATATATATATATAATAGATATATATTATATATATATATATATATAGTCGTACGAGCCGGGGGGGGGGCTTAATTCGGGCAAACTGGCTCTGCATTCGGGCAAAATGAAAAAAATAATAGCTTGTAAAAGTTGGAGAAATGCTAGCCTTATATCATATAAATTCAGGATCAAAAAATTATAAGATAATTTCATATTTTTATTTATTAGCTGTTATTAAGTACTTATTAAGCTGTTAATAGTACTTATAGGTTATTTTTTATCCCAGGTTTAATCTAGATTTTACTATGGTATTTAGCCCAAATAGGGACTATAAGACTTTGCTTAAAAATTCAAAAGAATATCTAATCCTTGTCGTGAGTTAATTGCTTTCTAAGCTTATCATGAATATTGAATTACTTGGTAAGTTAAAAATTTTCTAATTAGGTAAGGTACTAATACCTTATGAGCCAAATTAAATAGGTAAAGCCCTAGTCCCTAGGTCTATTCCTTTAAACTTGCTAGTATAATTTCATTTAGGCTAGATCAAACTTTTATCAGTCTCAAGTAAATTAAGTATATTATTTAGCTAATTAGTGACATGATTAGCTTCATACTAACTACTTGAGATTTCTATTAGGGTCTCTTTTTAGCTAGGTACTTAATGCTTAATTTTAATATGTTTGCAGACTGCACACCTGTTTTAGATGAGCTGAGCAACCTGTATATGATGATCTTAATTTCCTAAATATATATATATATATATATATATATATATGTATAGAAACGACGTAAGTATAGAGGAGTGTGCAGAACACTCCTCTATACTTACGTCGTTTCTATACGTTAATATACTGCGCGGTCATTGCAGTTAAATGTGTATATATATATATATATATATTATCTATATAATTATATTATATATATAGTTAATTACATTAACTATCTAATTTCGGGCATTCTTTGTTGTAACTTAAAATTCGGGCAATTTGTATCAGCTCCCCCCCAAAAGCTTAGGTGCCGTACGCCTATATATATATATTATATATATATATGTGTGTGTGTGTGTGTGTGGTGTGTGTGTGTGTGTGTGGAAACCCACTAGTTATATAATATTAAGTAAAATTATTATTGGTAATGATTTTTCAAAATGACTGTTTATAATAAGAAAATATACTTTGGACTTCCCAAAATTATGCAAACCCTCTTTACCCCCATTACAATATAATTAAGCGTGTAATTTGATGAGAGCAAGGGGCGTGAATACTACAGGGTGGTCACAAAGTCCCTTTACATGAAAAACAAGGGCAACATACAGATATGAGGTAATTTCACTGCAAAGGGACTTTGTGGCCACTCTGTACAGCAGAAGAATTAAACAAAGTGTAGGGAATTGTTGACGGATCGCTTACTTGACTTGGGATAGTTAAGATAACTACTCTCTTCTTCATGAGCTTACTTCATTAAAGACTTATTCAAATTTCTTATCATTGTTCAAGATTATTTACAACTTGCAAGTAAAACTGTAAAAAGAGATTGAGACTTCATACCCGGACCTGAAAGCAAAAGAGGATCACTCCAAACATTCAACAAACATTCATCTTCTTCATCATTCATTATATTTTTAATATATATATATATATATATATATACAGAGTGTGTGTGTGTATATATTGTGTATATTATATATATATATTATATATATATATATATATATATATATATATATATATATATATATACAGAGTGTGTGTGTGTATATATATGTATATAATATATATATATATATATATATATATATATATATAGAGAGAGAGAGAGAGAGAGAGAGAGAGAGAGAGAGAGATGGATAGATAGACGTACGGGCTAACTAGCCTCTGAGGGGTCCAAGGGATTGAACCCGACAGATTATGGATCCCCTGGGCGATAGCCCCAATCCTTAAGATTGATCTAGCACCTCATGAGATAATCTTTTAGAAGACGAGAGCTTATTGTATCAATTAACCAACCTTTTTGTATGACATTCCTTCCTCCTTTCTTATTTCATAAATTATAAAGTGCTGCCATCTGCGGCTAAAAGTTTTAAAACATGCAAATAAACAATGTGAAGCGTTGCCTTTGTCTGAATTAGTTGGTAGTTATCAAGTTTCTTTTTTTATACCAAAATATCCTTTGTCTTTCTTACTTCTTTCTTTCTTTCTTTCTTTCTTTCTTCTTCCTTCTTCTTCTTCTTCTCTCTCTCTCTCTCTCTCTCTCTCTCTCTCTCTCTCTCTCTCTCTCTCTCTCTCTCTCTCTCTCTCTCTCTTCCCCTTCTTTATACGATGAACTTGATGAAAGGGAGACAAAATGGACCCGACAGAGAGTATGGGAAGGCACAACTGGAGGATCCATGGACTAACCGGACCCCCTGCCTCGTACACCCTATATATATTATATATATAATATATATATATATATATATATAATATATATATATAAGCTATCGTCTGGTTGTGAGGAAAGCTCAATTTGATGATAAAGAGGCACAAGCGAGATGAAGCGTATCTTTCAATCTCTAATTATTACACTAGGCAACAAAGATTTTGTTACAGAAGACCAAATAGGTGCTCCTAGCTAATTTCGGTATGCTGATTTCAAATCTATAATTAGATTTTTTCTATCACGTCTAGATTTTGTGTAAAATGCAAATTGCTTTTAGTAAAATTTTCTACCACGTCCAGATTTTTGTTTTAATCGGCTTAATGCCAGTAATATGAAACTTGCTTTTCAAGGTTAAAGCAATTTTTTTTGCCAACTATATACAAATTCGAACAATTTTGATAAATAAAATTTATCCCGAGTTGTTTTTATAGCATTTGTTTTGTAATACGGTGTTTATTTCTTTTTATTTTGCACATCGTAATAATTACTTTCTACGTTTTTTCAGATATTGTATGGTAATTCAAAATGGCATCAAATAGACGTGCTTGTGTAAATCACCCAGACAACTTCTGCTTTGTCTGTGGACAATATACACCTAAGCCACAACGTAGAAACATAACAACAACAAAGATTAAACTTGCCTACAAGTGTTATTTTGACTGTAAGTTAGGAGACCAACAGAGGGACTGGGCACCACATATTTGCTGTGCACAGTGCAATGCAATGTTAATAGCTTGGATGAATGGTAAAAGAAAAGCTATGCCGTTCTCAGTCCCCATGGTTTGGCATGAGCCGAAAAATCACTTCAATGATTGTTATTTTTGTTTGACAAAGATTGCTGGTTTCACAAAGAAAAACAAATCAAAGATCACGTACCCAAACTGCGAATCAGCAATGAAACCAGTACCACATGATGAAACAAATCCACCACCAGTTCCACCAGCAACGATAACAGACAGCAGTTCATCTGAAGATTCTGCTAGTGATATAGAAACAGGAAAGATGGCATATATGTTCCAGATGCAAATATTTCCTCACATTTGTTAAGTCAAGCGGAGTTAAATGACTTAGTGCGCGATTTGGAATTACCAAAAGAAAAGGCAGAGTTGCTTGGTTCAAGACTTAAAGAATTTAATCTTCTCCAACCAAACACCAAAGTTTCCCATTTCCGCCATCGCCATTTGCAGTTTTCATCATTTTACTTACAGGAAGAAAACGTTTGTTTCTGCCACGATATCAGTGGTCTGATGCAAGGGATTGGCTGTCGCTATGATCCAAAAGAATGGAGACTGTTCATTGACTCTAGTAAAGCTAGCCTTAAAGCTGTATTACTGCACAACGGCAATGAAAAACCTTCAATACCTGTAGCACATGCCACTGGCCTTAATGAGACTTATGATCGATGAAACTGCTGCTAAGACTCATCAAATATAAGGACCACACATGGAATATTTGTGGCGACCTTAAAGTTGTATCATTACTTCTTGGGTTACAGTTGGGCTACACAAAGCATATGTGCTTTTTGTGTCTATGGAACAGCAGAGATGACAAGAACCACTACAAAAAACATGATTGGCCATCTAGAACTGAACATGTTGTTGGTAAATACAATGTGAAACACCCAGCACTTATTGACCCTCAGAAAGTACATCTTCCACCACTTCACATTAAACTTGGCCTTATGAAAAATTTCGTGAAGGGTATGGATCATCAAGGTAGTGGTTTCCAATATTTAAAGGATAAATTCAAAGGAATATTGACAGATGCTAAGCTAGAAGCTGGAGTTTTCACTGGACCACAGATCCGCAGTGTCATCCACGACTCATCGTTTCCATCTAACCTAAATGAGAATGAACTAGGAGCATGGACATCTTTCGTTGAAGTTGTCAAAAATTTTCTTGGAAACCACAAAGCTGAAAACCACCGTAAACTCGTAGAAAACATGCTTAAATCTTATGAAATAATGGGATGCAGAATGTCTTTGAAAATTCATTTTTTACATTCTCATCTTGACTTCTTCCCGGCCAACCTTGGGGCTGTAAGTGACGAGCATGGTGAGCGCTTCCACCAACAGATCTCAGTTATGGAAAACAGATACCAAGGTAATTTCAACCCAAATATGATGGGAGATTATTGTTGGTTCCTGCAGAAGGAGAGCTCGTCATCCTACAAGCGACAAAGGAAGAGGACACACCAAAGTTTCACTTAAGAACAGGAATTTGCCTTTCAGTAGTAACAACAAAATACTAACGCGCTTTGGGTGGATGGTTGGGCGCAGGGGTGGTAACTCCGCCAGCGGAATTCCGCTGTCTCTCTTAAGCCAGAATAAAGGAGGAAAGACATCCCTGTTCACTAATTGTTTTAAGTATGCTTAACATAAAACGTGGCACGGAAAAGTAGCTTAGACGGCTTTCGTAATAGAAGCGGGTGAGAAAAAAATGAAAAATAGGGGTTTTCGGTTACACAAAATCTGGACGTGATAGAGAAATTTTGATATCAGATCTGAAATCAGCATCAGCGCTTTAGTAGGAATCAGTAGTTCACGTGTCTGTAACAAAAAAAAAGTTGAAATTTGTTGCCTAGTGTTATCAACGTTTCGGCGTACATATTAAAACTATTATGGTTAAAATTACAAGAATAGAAAAACCAGGAGTACACTGGTTCGAATAAATAAATAAATACCTCTATTGAAGCAATAAATCAATCGAAGCTCATCGAAATTCAGATTCGTTCAAAAATTTATCGAAAGATTGAAAGTGATGCTCATTTTATTTTCTCAAATCTCAATTTTAGTGACGTTGCAACCTTCCTTCCTTCCATACATCTGGTAGATTAAACCGCCGTAACTTCACGATCTGGGGGTGGTGGGGGGGGAATCCACGTGAAACATACGAACTTGAGGGAGATTCGCCTAAAAATGAGTATTAGAGATACCGTAGCATCATTTTCTGAAACTGTTTCGAATAGTGATTTCAAAGAATAAGAGCGTACATTTCATTTAGTTATTAAAAAAATGATGGAAGACATTGCGGAGATTTACTAATATCATATATAAAACTTGAAACATCACGAAATCAAATGTCTTCTAAATATTACGAATATATCAATTCATTAAATATTTATTTAATCTGTTTTTGCATCATTCACTTAAGTACACCCTGTATATTTATTCATTTAAAAGGTTTCCTTTAAAACAACATTATCATGGTCCCAAGAGAACGGGAATACACTCTCTCTCTCTCTCTCTCTCTCTATATATATATATATATATTATATATTAGGGTGCTTCCCAACATCAAAAGTTGAAAATTTATCAGAGCTTCTTCATTATTTTATTTCATGTATAGAAAATAATTGACATTTTAATTTAAAATGCATAGAAGAGAGAAAAAAAGAATAACTTTTATGTTCATGATAGATTTGCATCCATTTTTCCTGGCTCAACAGCGCGACCAGTAAATATTGTTTAATGACTTTCAAATTCAGTGAATAGAACTATATTTGCAAAAGAAACATTTTAATGGAAAAGCATCATAGAAATTAAAAATTCGAAATTTTAGCTCTATACTTAAGAAGCACCTCAATATATATATATATATTATATATATATATATATATATATATATATAGTGTGTGTGGTCCCTTTATCTTGGGACCACGATAATATTGTTTTAATTAAAGGAAACCTTTTAAATTAATAAATATATAGGATGTCTTTAAGTGAATGGTGTAAAAACAAATTAAATAAATATTTCATATATATATATATATATATGAGTAGTATGGCTGCAAAAATGTAGAGTGAAATGTAATTGTATGCAACATTGCAACACGAAGCAACATAACTTTGCAACATTGAAACACGAAGCAACATACCTTTGCAACATTGCATGAAGAGGTTAGGGGTTCCGGGAAGGTGGGAAAGTGTGTTGGGATTTGTAGGAAGGTGGAGAGGGGGTAGGGGTTTGCAGGAAGTGGGGGTAGGAATCGAGAACCTAGCCCAGCAGCTCAGGTCCACAAAGGTATACCTTTGGAAAACTTTGGTTAGCTTCCGCCCGAATTGTTCATTCTGACGAAGATGAAGCTTTTCACTCCACCTTAGACCGACAGTTTAACGTGGAATCCGAACCACACCCCAACAGCAGCCCAGCGTCTTAGCCACTAGACCACCCAGTATACCCATTTATCTACCAACCACTTTCTTTATTGTGTAGAAGGATGAACAGCTGGGTTTTCCTGTGCGCTGGTTGCCGTCACCGGATCTCGATCCCGGGACCGATGGATTCGTAGTCAGCGACGCTAACCACTACACCACCGAGGCGCATATATGTTTGTGTGTATATATATGTATAGGAATAGGTATATATATATATGGGGGGTAGGGGTTGATAACCTAGCCCAGCAGCTCAGGCCCACAAAGGTATAATATGTATAATGGTATAATGTGTGTGTATATGTGTATATGAATTGAATGTATTTATTTATATATGTATATATATATATATATATATTATATTAATATTATATGTATGTATGTATGTATGTAAGGAAAATAAAACATACGCCTTTATTATCCGTATAGAGGAATTTAGCTGAGACACTTCCAACTGCTACGAACACTGGCTCTAAACTGATAAGCCATCCGGAAACCGTTGGCCGCCTGGCTGACTGGCTGGCTGGCTGGGGAGTCGTGGTAGGGGAAGGAGCATAGTAACCGTTATGCGCGCACGGTCATGCACATAACACACACACACGTGTGTGTGTGTGTGTGTGTGTGTGTGTGTGTGTATACATATACTCAATGTAAGGTAGGTTGTTGTTTCATTCCACAATTTATTTACTGTAGCACCTAAGTGGAGAAGTATATTCTTTTCAAAATGTTTATTTATTTAATTATTTATAGTAATCTTCTATATACGGGGCTCCAATAAACCTTAGCCCCCCCCCCCCCGCCCATGGCCTAAACCATTAGAGGTACAGTAAAACTAAACATACCTTATAAAAGAGAATTTAATTCTGCATTTAATGAGAAACAATTAAAACTTGGTGTTCCCGCCATTGGCTTCCAAGACAGCCTGAATTCGCTTTGGGTAGCTTGCCAAAAGTGACGTGAATAGATCTTGATCGTTACGCAAATTTGCTAAAACAGTTTCAATATGTTGCGTCATTGTATCCTTCGAAAATCGATTTGCTGCAGGTTCTTGAAACAAGAGACATTCAACCTTGTTCTTTATAACTGATTCAATGTGTTCACAGACGTTCAGGTCAGGAGAATTTCCTGGCCATTCTTCATTTCCAAAGAAATCGATCTCATGGTTCCGCAACAACTGTTGAGTGGCTAATGCCTTAAAGCAGGGGGCCTTATCGTGCAGAAGTGTGACTTGATCGACATCCATAACATTATTTGGGTTTCTTAGAAAAGGAATGACATGCTGGGATAGAATAATATCACGAAAATACTGTCCATCCCAACTCTGACCATTTGGCTTCAGCACCCACATGAGCTTCTTTGCAGTGAACAAAACAAACACACCAACACAGTCTGGACTTTTTAATAATTCGCGATAATGTTCATTGTCATCGATTTCATCTGGTGTTGTGGCCCACACTCGATCATTTTGGTAGTTAGGCCGACGTGTTACGTAAACAAAAAATTCATCGGAAACAGCTAAATGCATGAAATCATCCACATCCCAATCTTCAAGATAATGGGCAAACCACATTCTGTCATCGATGTTAAGTTGAGATTTTCTTGGCTTTGGAAGTTCATGCCAAGGCTTTAAACCTTGCCTATGACGGTACAGTCGAATGATCTCACCACTAACGATCTTTCCTCTCAACACTTCGATCTCTCTAGAAAGTTTAGCACAGCTGTTTTTCCGCTTACGCGTACCGCTTTCAATGATGTCCTTTGTTTCCTGAGAGAGTGGCAAATTTGGGCGCCCAGATTTGGTTGTATCCATTTCACATTCATCCAAAGTTTTATTCCAATTTCTTTTGACGAAGTCCTCACTTCTTCGCAACTTTTTGGCAACCCAAAGTGTTATAAAGGTGGCTCCAGCATCACGAGCTTCCCGAAATGTTATTGCTCGTACGCGATCTATCACACGTTGCCTCTCCGAATCACCAATTAATTGAGAAGCCATTATAGTATCACTTTATCAGCTAGAGTAATTTTAATACCTGCAATAAATAAAGAATTTTATATATTTTTATAATCACTAAAAACTATTTCGATATAAGTACACATGTAAGCTGCAAATGGGGGGGCTAAGGTTTTTTGGAACCCCTTAGAGACGGTTTATTATGTACACTGTGTAAAGGTAAATAAAACACACATCTGCATACTCTGTTTATTTAATATATATATATATATATATATATATATATATATATATATATATATATATATCTGCATCAGACATAAAATGGAAATAATAATAATAATACAGGCAATGAAGACGGGTTAATGTATGTACAGTATATAGAACAGGTGTCGAGAGTGAAACGGTTTCGTTTACGAATAAGCAGTATTATTCTACATCAGCCTTATATGGACACAGGGTTGGTTTGTATTACGATTTACGCACTGCATGCAAATAACGCCATATGAGGGGACATCACTAATCTGTTCTCTTTTTGCACTCGTACCTGCAAGTATTTTATATCTCTCCTCAGACCATTTCTCAACCACCATGAAGATTTTTGCCATCTCTTCAACACTTAAATAAATAACATTACGTTTACCAGAGCTTGTTTGCCTACATTTTGTTTCACGTACGTAATTAATAGCATCAGTATTAGGCTTGAATACACTCACAGACTTCAAGACGGACACGTCGTATACAGCGCTCAGGATACTGCTTAACGGTAATTTTGTCGTTTATTAGTTTTCTATCGAGTCTGTGAACTAGTTTCTGGAGAGCACGTCCTATCAGTTCAAATACTGAAACGGTTGTGAGGCAGCGAGCGGTGTAGGATGGCCGACTCAGAAGGAGGTAGGTAGGGAGGGAGGGAAGGGACTGACCATTTGGTGAGTTATGCTGGATGCAACATGTTTCAACACCACTGCTGCTCGTCGGTAATATGATTTCGTGTACGGAGTTGATCCAACGTGAAAACTTAGACATTTCTTTCACTAGCATCAGTTATGTACACATAAAACAATAAATTAAGATCAAAACTTATTAACACTGGGGGGGGGGGAGACCTGTTCGAGAAAAATGAATATACATACTGTCCCACTTTGGGGGATAACCAATATTCATCACTAAATTCTATTAAAAATTCACATAAGCCTTTAACTATAATTTCACTAGGCACCTCGTCATGTTATGATAGAAATATTTTAAGTTGTCCATAACCAAAAGATTCGCGTTTAGTAGCATATATGTGTACACGGTGAGGTGTAACATGACGGAATAGGTCTTGTGCCATTTGTCAATGAGTTTCATAATCCATAGTCTCTCTTTCTCTTCAGCGAACGTAGACTCCTCCACTTCACACTGGACATATTCTTTAACACATCTTAAACTCAGAACAAAATCCATCACGTCTTTTACATTGCGGAAACTTGTAATGCTCTCATCAGAAAATCCATAAAGTATTTGGGTATCCTGTTCTCCCATTTTCACGCGATTTAAGTTAGACATAAATGTCTCAAAAGACGACTGACTAGAAGTTCTTTGAGTGCTCACCACATCTGTAGACTTTACTGAGTACCACTTCAAGAATGTAGAGCATGCAATATCTGCTGCAGCCATCGTTATTTACTTATTTAATTATCGACGTGAGAAATCTTCAGCTGGTAAAAGAAACGTCTGCAGACCGATGCCTTTTGCGATCAACTGAGCACGATGGGGAAGGATATGTACACTCCAAAGGGGTCTAGTAGACGGAGATACGTGACTCACTACAATGGACGGAGCTTAGATTTCTTGTACACACACACACACACACACATATATATTCAAAGGAAAAATGAAACGTTTAATTTAAATATAAATTTATTTAAACTACGCATAATAAATAAATAAAATGTAAAATGTTGCCAAGTAAATAAACTTTAAAACAAACTCCATATATATAAATATAGATATATATATATATAGATATATATATATATATATATATATATATATATATATATATATATATATATATATATATAACGCTTATTCACTCCCCACGATAGCCAAATGGTACAGTATCGTCGGTGCCTGGCACTGGTACCGTTTCCTGTAGGTGTTACGGTACACCTTCGTCCCTCTAAGCTCCTTCACGCCCCCCAACTTCTGTGCACGGAAATTATGAGTTTCTACAACCAAGTGCGGTGGCTGGGCATCCTCAACTCCATCATCTTCTAAGTCCATTAGATCTTTGAGGGAATTAAAGTTGACAATTTGACGGTTTGCACGGTTTAATGCCATACCTTTAGCCTTCACGATGTACTTGAACTCATCCCCGACCCTCACACGTACCCCGTTAGTTTTTAGATCCGTTCAGACAAAAGAATCAGCATAGGCACTATCCCCATACTCACCCTTGACCTCATCAGTCAGCTCCCCGAGGAATTCGCCAATAGAGGGCATATATTCCCATTCTTTTGCCGTAAATATCACGTTATCTGTATCAGCGTACAGGATCTGCCGGCCAAGAGACTGCATCAGATGCCAAAGCTTGATGCGTACGTAAGCTGCTGTGAAGCTAGAGGTATGTTTGTGAAGCGTGACGTGTCCGTAGACATCTCTGTTCTATTGTTCCTTATTATGTACGTGTTACCCACATTCGTGATTTTCATGACTCCTTTATCGATGGCGTTAGCGTAGTTCCACACTTCGTTAAAACTTTGAGTTAGATGGACGTTCCCTTGTCTGTATTCTGTGCAGACTTGCCCCCAAAGACTATTTAAACTAAGCTTAGCACTAAAGCGCTTGCCAGAGTTTCGCGCAATTTGGTTCTGTTCAAGCTGTATTCCTTCACGTTGTATATACGACGATTTTTCATCCTCGGTCTCAACGCCGCGCGGGTATCCTGATGCTTCTACCTCATCCTTCAAAAATAATTAATATGCGGTGTGAAGAGATTGGGGAGCTCCCGAAATCTCCACACCTCATAAATCTTCAGTATTCTTATAAAATTATATCATTGCTGCCATTGCCTATATTTGATAAAACCCTAATATAATTCTGCATTTGCTTTCATTTGACAAACACCTATTATAATTCCTGCCTGAGCTATTGTTAGAAGAGGTTGAACCATTCCCCCTTCCGTTCCTGACCATCAGCAGTAATTGTAAGGCTGTAACTTCATCTCCCTCCTTCAATGTCTCTTTCTGTAGAAACTTCGTCAAATAAAAATCATTTTGAGTGAAAGAAGACTCCATTCAAGAACTTAAGTGTTTCCACCCACTCCTTCAGTAATTTGAGTGAAAACTATTTACAATTTTCTTCACTTGGATGCTCTATGGCTAAGGCCGAGTTTAACTAAAAGGACCACCTTCGTCAGAACGTCCAACAGTACATTCATTATAAAAGTCGTGAGCTGGAAGTGGCCCGTACTCGGGCAACATTGGAGGTGTTCCACCGAGACAAAAACAGCACCGATCGTCGTAACTTCGTCCCAATACATTGGAGTCCCCAAAACCGAAAATTTGAAATATCTGAAATCCCATCGCAAGTCACGTCGTACACCACTTTTGACACACTTCGTGGAACTGATTTATTCACTTCGTCTTCATCTTCTTCATCGTCGATTTGTAATTATTGCACAGGGCAGTGGATGACCTTGTAAAGCGCTGCACAGTAACTAACAGATGAAAGCTCGGCACCTCTTCTGACAGCTAACACGAGAAGTTACAAACTAGAAATTCATGTCACATAATTCATCATTTAAAGCAAGAACGAGATTTAGTAAGTGACATAATATTTTCTCATTCATCATTCATCATGTTAGTAGACGTATTACGCAGAAGAGCAGAAATGGAGAGTGGAAATAACTCGGATCAACAAACGCAAGTATTTCCCCCACCTCCACCTTCCACCAATGGGAGGGCTTCCCTAAAGGAGAGAGTAACACAATTCTGCTCACAGCGACGCCAAGCAATTGAAAGGGAAAAGGTAGCAAACAAACAAGTTCCATCTTACATGGATACATACTTCTTCATTCTGGAATACATGGCGGAGTTGGATTCAAAAGACGCTCAGACTAATAAATTAAAGACGAAATAAAGGTCTTAAAGAAAAAAGACAACTGACCTAAAACAACAGGTCACCACCCTCACTGATAAAATATCCATAATGGAAAATTATGTTCAAGATCAGAAGAATGAAGACAAGAAAATCTTCAGTGAACAAAGACAAGAATCCCACCCAGAAAGATACCTTCTTCTTTGCGTGAGCCGGGATCTCAGAGGGAAACCAAAACGAAAATTCTAATACAATAGTCACAGAAGCGATAAGGGATATACTTTGCTTAAATATCCATCAAAGCATCATTACCTAGGCGCATCGAGTGGAAAGACTCAGCAGTGATGGTGATAAAAGACTAATTAAATTTAAGTTTTGTGAGCCTCAATGGAAGTCTGAAATTAGAAGTGCTGTCATACAAATTAAATCCAATATATTCATTAGTAATGAATCAATTTGTAGTTACAGAAAAAAAGTATATGACAAAGTGCTAAAACTTAAGAAAGAAAAACTCATAAAGACTTGTTATGTGAGAGAAGGGAAGATTTATGTTCGGGAAAGTGCAGTGGGACAAAACGTCATTATCTGTACTAAATCAGACTACTATAATTTCCGACAACACATACAAATAACTGAGCCTCCCGTGCAACTCAAGGTATATTCCGTTAAATATTGTTATTATAGCACCATAACCCCACTGAGTTATTTACATAATATTAGTTCTTGCTTTATTATATATTTCAATGTTTATCAATTTTCCTTTCCTTACCCATATTTTCAATATTATTTCGCTGTTATTCTTTCCTCCTCTTAATTGAATTGTGGCAACGTGTTCAAGATTGTTCAGAAACAATACGCAACTATGTAAGTGTTTTCGAACATATGCGGCAAAATTTTCAACGACGCGTTGAAGCATGTACTCTGATGCAGGGGAACCATTTTGAACACTTGTTGTAAATAAACTTTGATAAGTTTTACTGACTTTCATTTTAATTGGACCGTCCTCGGCAAAAAAGCAATGTATCTCGGAAACGAAGCGATTACGGATTTATGTTCACGTAACTTTTTTGTTCATTTTGACGTCCTAAATATGTATACTAATTTATGAAACATAATTTGACGACGCCCTGTACAGTATATAAAGGAATCATTGATTTGGATGTAGCGAATTAATACCGTTTAGGAATAATCTTTTAGCACGGTTATATTAAATAAGTGGAGGCTTGCTTACAAACATGACAAATTTTATGTGAATATAACGTACAAATTATTTGAATAAGCTACGACAAATGGCTTAAAAATTAATGCTATATACAAAATTCTAAGTACTTCTGTGAAGAAAGAGAGGACACATTGTAACGTATATATGGGTGCTTTATGTAATTTATATATATACTGTATATTCGCATTTAAGCTTTTATGCATTAACAACTTTCAATATCCAAACACGACCCAAGCAATAAATTGGCAAAGAATTTCATTAAAACATTAATTGAAGCTACCTGTATTTTATTATTATTATTATTATTAGTAGTAGTAGTAGTAGTAGTAGTAGTAGTAGTAGTAGTAGTTGCATTATTTAGCTTCCATATGAACAGCAAGGAATAAGGGGTCAGCTGACAGCCTGACTTGCAATCCGAACCATAGTTCACTACATCATGTGATGCGGAGGACAGTTACCCAACCAGTTACTGCAGTACACAGACCCACGTCGCGTAACTTCGCTGATCTAAAGGGCAGCGGTATTGCGACATAGCCACAAAGTAGTCCGATCGCACTCTTGCTGTCCGTAAATATACAGCCTGTAAACTTTATAATCAAAATTTTGGATCACCTGAAGATCAGGGCCCCCAGCCTTCTTTAGTTAGCTTTATAATGCTAATTAACGAAAATATAACGACCTAACCTAACCAGTCGTCAAGGGCGTACAGTTGACCTAATGAATGGTTAGGTTAGGTCGTGAAATTTTCATTAGTTAGCCTTATAAGGCTAACTAAAGAAGGCTGGGGGCCCTGATCTTCAGGTGATCCAAAGTTTTTAATAAATTTCTCCTTTCAATTTTTCTTATGGAAATTTCCCCGACTCCAGTAAATTTTACTGTTTTGATGTATTAAATATTTGCTAATTAATATGAATCACTGTAAATTAATGTCTCATAAATACTGTAAAAGTAGTTTAGTGAATTAAAAAATGGTGTTTTTATTAAACTATTAGTTACTTTTTATGTTCTTTTTTCTGCTAACAATGGCACTCCTTCTGTGTTGGACACTCAAATTATAGACCCTGAATCAGCTTCGTCTTTTAGAGTACAGGTTGAATAGGTTGAATAAGTTGAACAGTTTGTCGTTTTGAAGACTTCTGGAGAAACTTCTTAGAGATCTTCTTCAGATACGATTTTGACAACAAATGTAGAGGATGAATAAATGCCAGACTCAACAAACAAACAAAGCATATCATTGCCTGGAAATAAACGCGAACTGTGTCATTACTAAAAGTTTTTGAAACACAATAAAAACATTTTGACTGTCAGTTTTTCAGTTTTCTTTCATTTCATTACCATTAAAAAATCCTTTTGAATCCACACAAATAATGGATACATTAGTGTAGATGTCAGAGCAATTATTGTTCCTTGAATGCCCTCCAATCGGTTGAAATGTTCAGCAGGAAATCTAAATATATAAGAAGTTTGATTGTAACCCGAAGAAATTTAAATTACTAGACAGTAATAGAATCTGCAGTAATACACGTCTTTTTCACCTAAATTAGTTTAGTGCTGTGCACTTTATAATTATTACTCACTATATTTCATTATAACATGTTCACCATTACCTGATTCTTGTGAAAACATTTCCTAACGCAAAAACCGACGATCTCAGAATAACCAAAGTACCCAAGCCGATATAAATGGCTATGTAATGGTTGAAGAAAAGGCACGCTGTCTGTATCAGTGATATGATGAGTACGAATGTCAATGGTAGAGCCGGGCTTCTAAGCTTTTGCTGCAACTGTCTTTCCGGGTTTCTGTCTAAAATGATATATTAAAAAATGTATTATCAACTGTGAAGAGAGCAAAAATATTTTTGTATGTATTATTTTCAGATACTAACATATCCATTTATATCTCTATTATTTATAAATTACACAAACAAAATTTTCTGCAGGGCCAACAGTACTGTCCGAGTTGCTTAACCTCCTTTATAATAGCCAGTCACGTGACCGAGTGAACCTATAGCTTTACGTGAGATCCAAACCACGAGCTCGCTACATCATCTGAACTCATCCAACCTAAAATTCTGTTTTTCAGTGTATAAAATTAGTAATAAAGCCATTTAAACTTTACAGCGTAATGGAACACCATTGAGAAAACCTAAGACTTGTTTACCAGTTATAACAAACAATAAGTTTTGTTTTAGGTTTCGAAGATGCTGATGAACCGGAAATACGACTCATTGGCGATTCCACTGTTCGAGGGCAGCTCGAGGAATTCTGTGGGAGAAACCCTCGTCGTAGGCGCCGTTACTGCTACCCTGGTGCAAGGGTGGAGGATATAACAAATAGTGTTGACCATTTTACAGACGGTACCGCCGAGGACACAACGTATGTTATTCATGTCGGTACTAATAACGTTTTAAATTCTAGATCGGAAGAACTGTTGGCTAGGTACAGGGATTTTACTAGAGCGATTAAAGGAAAAAACTAATAAGATTGTTTTAACATGTATACTTCCTCGAATTATCCAACGTAACGATTTCTACAGCAAGGCGACCTATATTAACAATAACCTAAAGTCTCTTTGCCAACAGGAAGGAGTGCATTTTGCGAATTTTTGGAACAGTTTCTACGGCAGGAGGGACTTGTTCCTCGGAGATGGACTTCATCTTAATGACGTTGGAGCTGCGCGTTTAGGAAGACTATTTCATAATACTGTCTCTTCTTTTCAGGCTGCCGTAACTCGAACGGTCCCAGCGTAAATTCCACAAATTTCCCCTGCGCTCGCGAAGGTGTCGCAATTACAAACAATTTGAAGGTTCTATCCTTAAATGCTCGTAGCTTACGAAATAAAATAAACGAATTTTTTTCTTTAATTGCTTGTAAAGACTATGATTTAATTGCGATAAAGGAATCGTGGCTTAGCACTGAAATACGTGACTTTGTAGGGGAGTATCAAATTAGAGGTTATAGACTTTTTGTTAAAAACAGAATAGGTAGGCGAGGAGGCGGTGTGTTGTATATCAAAGATAATATTGCGAACGTGAAAGAAGTAAAACACACAATTCCAGAACCAATAGATTCGACTATAGCAGAACTTAAATTGAACGATTTCAAACTTGTTGTTGCGGTTATATATAGGCCCCCTAATCAAACAGCTGATACGGACGAAGCGTTATATCGTGAGCAGGCTTTAGTTATGGGTGACTTTAATTGCACCAACGTGAATTACGATACAATGCAGGGAGACGCGGAAGATAATCGTTTAGTTAATTTTCTCGAGGATAGCTTTCTTATTCAAAAGGTTGGGGAACCTACGAGGTTGGACAGTATTTTAGATTTAGTAATAACTACGGATGATAGGCTAATTATTGATCTTCAAGTAATAGAACCGTTAAGCAATAGTGATCACAATATGGTAGAGTTTGTCCTCTCAGTAAGTCACTCGAAACCAGCTAACTCGACTAAAATTCTTAATTTCCAGCACGCAGATTTTAGTAAATTTCGAAATAAATTGTCACACGTCAATTGGGAAAACGTAATGGGGAACTCCAACGCAAAACTAATGTGGGAATCGTTTGAAACAGTATTTAGGACTATAAATGAGGAATGTGTACCGTACAAAATTAAGCGTGCGAAAATAAATAACAAGCCCTTGTGGTTTATTTCTACAGTAGGAGACATTATAAAGAGTAAAGATAGGGCTTATAGGCTACATAAGTGCGATAAAGACAATTTGTGGATACGAAACAACTACATATCTCTAAGGCGTGAAGCCAAAAGTGTAATAAAAAAATCCAAGCGCGAATTTGAAATCTCCATAGCTCGTGACGGTAAAGAAAACCCCAAGCGATTCTTTCACTACATCAACAATAGAAATCCAGTAAAAAGTGTCTTGGGGCCTTTGAAAAATGTTAACGGAGATCTAGTTTCTGAAAATAAGGAAATGGCTACCTTGCTAAACGAATTCTTTACGTCAGGTTTTACTATAGAAGATGTAACGAATATCCCTACGGTCATAGACTTACCTTTTAATGATGGTAATATTTTGGATAATATTGTGGTTAGTGAAGGGGAAGTAATGCGCTATATTGATAAAATGAAAACGCGTAAATCAGCGGGCCCGGATTCCATATATCCCATACAACTAAAAGAATTAAAAGAAAGCATTGTTGTGCCGCTAACAAAGATTTATAATGCGTCTATTTCTGAGGGGTGCGTACCAGTTAATTTCAAGTTAGCAAACGTAACACCTATCTTTAAGAAAGGCGATAAAGTGCGGCGGGAAATTATAGGCCAATCAGTTTAACGTCTGTTGTAGGTAAGCTACTGGAATCAATAATTAGGGATCGTATAGTCGAACACTTAGAATTGTATAACTTAGTTAGAAATACGCAGCACGGTTTTAGGTGAAACAAATCTTGCTTAACTAATCTTTTAGAATTTTTTCAAAGCGTGGTTGACGTTTACGATAGTCATCGGGCGGTTGATGTAGTGTATTTACATTTTCAAAAAGCGTTTGACACCGTAACGCACAAAAGACTCATTGAGAAAACTAAGGCTCATGGAATCAGGGGTGTAGTAATAAATTGGATAGAAGAGTGGTTGCGAGGTAGGAAACAGAGGGTGGTAGTTGATGGAGCGGAGTCGTGTTGGGCTAATGTAGCGAGTGGCGTTCCTCAGGGTTCTGTATTAGGCCCCTTACTTTTTCTTATATATATTAACGATTTAGATGTCGGCCAAGTCAGTACAGTTTCAAAGTTTGCGGATGACACGAAGCTGGGTGGTAGGGCGATTAATGACGAAGATAGAGGTAAAATCCAGGAAGATCTGAATAAAATCGTTGATTGGTCAGTCACATGGCAAATGAGATTTAATGTCGATAAGTGCAAAATTTAACATATAGGTTCGCGTAACGGTAATTTTTCGTATAGTATGTCAGGGAAGGAGTTAACAAGCGGATAATAGGAAAAAGATTTAGGAGTTATAGTCACTGGTGATTTAAAAGTAGCGAAACAAAGTACAGCAGCGGTCAATAAAGCGAACAAAGTGCTAGGTTTTATAGCTAGGAATTTTGAGTACAAATCGCGCGATATTATAGTTCCTCTTTATAAATCATTAGTTAGACCCCATTTGGAGTACGCAATTCAATTTTGGAATCCGCATATGCGCAAAGATATAAACAAACTCGAAAGAGTTCAAAGACGAGCAACTAAGATGATTCCGTCGCTTAGGTCAAAGTCGTACGAGGATAGGCTTAAAGAGTTAAAATTGACTACACTCGAGACTAGGAGGCTAAGGGGTGATCTAATCCAGGTTTTCAAAATTATGAATGGGTTCGATAACGTAGATAGAGATAGCTTTTTCGAAATAGCTCAATATAATAGGACTAGAAATAACGGGTGTAAGTTCACAAGTAGAAGGTTCGAGACAGCAGTTGCCAAAAATTTTGTTACGCATAGAATAGTAAATAGCTGGAATAGTTTGCCGGTAGAAGTAATTAGTAGCACGTCTATAAACATGTTTAAAAATCGATTAGACGTATATGTTGATAGATTGGGTATAGTTTAAGGTAGTAAAATTAAGGGTTGGATAAGATAGATTTTGATTCTCTTTTCATTAAAGATCACAATAACTAGACTAGAGGTCATAGTATGAAATTATTTAAGCCAAGATGTAGAACAAATTTAAGAAAACATAGTTTTACAAACAGAGTAATTAAGTTTTGGAACAGTCTGACAGAAGAAGTGGTGACTTCAGATACAATTGATTCTTTCAAAAGAAAGTTGGATAGTTTGATGTCTGCAAGGGACATCTGGTGATAGTGTTTAAGCCCATTTTTATTGCATGAATGGTACTAGTTTATTTAATATATACTATGTACATTTAGGTGATAGATCCCACAGCTCAACACAAGTGTTGTGGGATATAGGGAGGCAGCATCTTGGATTAGGGGATACTCTGTCCTTACACACCTCATTTAAAGAGATTCCTCTGCCAAGCGGTGCCCCCCATAGTACTGTAAGGTATTGAAAAACTCATGATCTTCACTTGCCCCACAAACACCTTTAAATGGGATACCCAAAATGGGTGCACACACATTTCTACATTACTGTACAGTCTTTACAGCCATACCTACACTTTACCTCCTAAGTATATATATTGTAATGTATATGGTTGTAAATTGTGAATTGGTCCGCAATTGATATGGACCGAGACTTATTTTTGGTTGGCAAGGTACTGGTATTGATAGATACCGTAATGAAATTGACTGGATTCTTTGGATCTGATATATTTGCATGTCAGTTATAAATAAATATAGAGTGTAACATATTTGTGGATAGTAGTCTATTATGACTTGATCCTCTGGATCCAGAGATTCTATCTTTTGTTTTAAATTGATAATTAATTAGTTTTAAATTGATAATTATTTAGTTTTGTAAAAATTGGTTGTTGCCAATGTACAGGCAGTTTTTACATAGTGGAGCCACCTCGATGGGCCGAAGTGGCCCCTAGTGTGCCCACTATAAAAATTTCTTATGTTCTTATGTTCTTTGTGGTTCGGAACCCACATAAAATTGTAGGTCCCCTCCGCCACCATGGAGGACATGCACAATACACAATTACGAACACAGTTAGGTAGACCCGCCATGAGTGGATCCTAGGGTCTTTGTTGGTCTGAAACATTATAACATTATAACATAACATTATATTATTGAACCGGAACAAGTTTTTGTCACTGATTTTATTTTGAATTTATTTATGAACTGATGTTTGTGTGTATCTTAAATTGTTTGAAATAAATCATTCGTTCAAGTAATACATCTAGGAGTTCGTGGCCTACCGTACCAAATAAAATATCTCCTTTAATTTCCCCCTCTTCAAGCACTGCTTTCCTTTTCTCTTGATAAGTAAGTAATTGAATATACCAAGTGGACAGAAGCACACCTTGTAATCGTTCGTCAAAAGAATGACTGAAACATGCTTCTGTAACATCATTTTATTCATTATAGTGTATTACATTTCGGGAGTGTTTTAAATTTTTTAAAATTCCTGCCTACAGAGCCAATGTAAAGTGATATTACCTTTAATCGGACACCTAATATTTCTGTAGCCAAGACACCACCTTACACTTCAACACATGTGTGAACACATTCCTCATCAGCCAGAAACAGATACATACACTCATGTACATACATACAATCTCACTAGAGAAAACCTGACAACTACTTTTTCATTGTTGTTATTATTATTATTATTATTATTATTATTATTTACAAAATAGTATGATTCAGACCCGTAACTAGCTAATAGAAATGCGCCCTTTCCCTAATGGCATGGCGTGCTTGGGATAGTAGATACATATTTTATATAGTTTTTCTGCGCCCCTCAGCTTTGCGCACCTGAGGCAAGTGCCTCACTCGCTTCGCCCTTGTTACGGCACTGGCTATGATTATGAGCTGAGAAAAACAAACCCAAACATCAAACAAAATAAACTTTAGTTCAGCCAACAATGTCATGAATATATTCCCCTAAAATGAATTTGTCTTCATTCAGAAGTGAGATTCCTTGTTCAATCGGTGCTTATAACATATCACTTCTCATTTTATCCCCGTTTTTCTAAATCTGAACACAAAAAAAAATTTCTAGGCTTTGAAAATAAGTTTAAATTTACACCCATGCTATCGTTTCGCCTTAGGAAATGCTATTCAACTGCACATATTTCATCTATGTGATTGTGTCCGCACTCAGACCGACAAATTATATATTTATTTCAATTAATTATTTTAATTTTACAATGCCACACTCCATTAAAAATAAAATGGTTACGAACGCCATTCATGTGTTATTCAATTTCACTGAACATGTTTGTTTTTCTCACACTTACAACTCGTATCATTTCAGTTACCACTTCACTGTCTGACTCCAGCTAAAACTGTTATTAGCCATCTGTTTAATCTTCATCAAATATAGACTGGAAATGGAATTCCTCTATATTTGTTATCTCTATAGAAAACAGGATGACGGTGGTTAAGGATTCAGATTTATTATCACAACATTCTTTTCTACCTCCTTATTGCATTTTGATGTACAAGATACTGTATAATTTTCTTTATATTTGTATATATTTTTTTGTAATACGTTATAAATGGTAATCCGGACCTTAATCATAAGTAGTTTCATTTTCATTTCCATTTTAGTATTTTCCATTTTTATCATAACCACTTACATTTAGGGTACCATATGTGTAATTGCCCAATCAGAATACTTTTCGGCTGCTATGAATGCCAGTTAGTTCTATAAAGAACTTATGTCAGGTTACATTATATTGTTTAGTTTTATTAGTTAGTTAACCATTTAAATCAGGTTCGAATCACTATTAAATCCATGTAAGGTCACCACTACCGGCCATTTAAATTTTAAAAAGTTCTTTGAAAATTTCAAATCAGGAAACAGTTTTTCAAAATAGAAAATTTCCATATTGATTATAATTCCCCAAAATCAGAAATTCCTATATTAATTACAATTATCATTAATTACAATTCCTATTTTAATTATAATTATCATTTCACTTACAATTTGGGAAAAGATTCTCGTTATCAACAGAAACTGTTCTGAGGAAGGCTTTCTAGGCACTTGCGTCAAGTTCAACCGAAGATGCCTTTGTCCGACTTCTGTTTCACTGAAGTTTGATAGTGATATCAACCTTCAGTTAATCTTCCCACGATACCGCAAGGGACTTCACGATACAGTTGAATTTTTAATTCAGTCTGCCCACAAATACGATGCTGAAAGAATCTCGTCATATAGGCCTACACTACCACTCTTCGCCTATTTCAAAGACAGTTTCCTCCAATCGTTTAAACTCAGTGATTGTTCTTTGGTGAATAGGCCCTCACTTCTACCGCGTCTACTTTAATTCAGTGACAATTCTTGTGTATAGGCTTCCTCATTCCGTCCTTCTACTATTGCAGTTCAGTGAAGGTAGACTCTCTTTTTTGGTTACAACCACCCATAGGCTCACACTCAGTCATCGCCTAAAATCCCGTTATAGTCAGGGGGCTTAATCATATAATTGTTCAAATCATTCCAAAAGTGCCATATTTGGACCACAGGTAGCTATGACCATACTAATTTGAATGTTTGCGGGAGCCAAGCTGGGCTCCCACTGTGGCGGCCATATTGGCCAAATCAAAATGGCCGCTGTCCAAAATGACATCCACTTGAGTACCAATACTAGTACAGGTTACATAGTTAACTTGATAAAAAATAAGAGTCAGCATCAACATCTTTTGCTATTAAACTTTAGTATATACGCAAGTACAATCTTCTTTATTCCTTTTACTCACAGTACTGCATCTCATGATAATGTCTATCCAATAGATGGCTGTTCACTGATTAATAGTCGTCATTGTTCAGGCAGCCACCCTCACACTTGCAGAGTGTCGTACATCGAATTCCAGCACTACTGCATTTGCAATTCCCTCTGCAGGCTTTAGTGCATCCGCAATGAAGGAGAAGAGCACATGCCTTACTGGCATCAGCGAGAGTTGTCCAGAAAGGGAGCCATTGGTTGCTGCGCTTGTCATATTCCCATCCCCATTTATCAAAAGCAGGGAGTGTCTGATGGCATGTGGTTGACTGCTTCCACACAAAACTTGCCTGCAACAATGACCTCTTGATATGCTGGAAGAGGGCAGCTTGGGTAGGTGGTATGCTGTCCAATGATCGACTGCCACTAGAAAACAGATGGTGCCTGGCTACGTTTACAGATGCTTGTCCACATGTTTTACTGTACATGAGCACAACAAACCTCTCAATGTGTGTCATTTCAGGAGATACTAGACTGAAGGACTCGGGGTCTTCAGTCAATTTGATCATGGTTTCAGTTAAGTTTGGTGTATTATTCCATGCAGTCCATGCTGTCTTCTTCCCACATCCAAGAAACTGAGACGTAGTGTCGCAGCCTGTTAGTGCATGGAACAGAGGTAGAGCCAGCGACTTTGATGGACCAAGCTGTGATTGAATGCTGTGCACTGGGATGTCTCGGTAATATTTGCCACTACCAAAACCAATCCAGAGTTCTGTTAGGTCAAGCTGTTGAAAGAAAGCAATGGCAAGAACGACTATGTCACTGTCAACAGTGCGGATGAATGCTTTCTTGTGACCCTGAGATGATGCGTGAGCAAGATGCAGAATGATCCGCGTATCTGCCTCTGTGTGGTTGCATGGTTGGAGCCCTGATATATCAAATGCTTTATTGGAGAGCACAGTTTCTAATTCAGTGCTGAGGAGGAGTTTTCCACCCATGTCAATCTTGATCAGCTGTTTACTGATAAAGACGAACAGTTCCTTCTTGTTTTCCACATTTTTCAAATATGACTGCCAGTCTCGTTTGGGAATGGGTGTGGTACCATCACTATCTGGATCAAGTCGAGTACGTGCTCCTGAACCACGCCGCTGCTGTGCAAGTGATTTCAGACTGTCTTCAGGATAGGTATCCCACACGGCATCGACGCGCTCAACTGTGTCAGTCATCTGTGCTTTAATGAAAGGTATGATGTGTAGAGATACATATTCAGCAAATGTTGATGCTCTACTTGGACGCACAATGTGGACGATGGCGGCCATGTCATACAACTGAACTGTCACTTGTTTAGCAGGATTGGCAGATCCAGTTGGTGCATTGACACATGCAAGAATGTCTGATTTATTTCCAGCTCTGAGTGAACCTCGGTCTGAGAGTGAAGGGGGCTCTCGCTGATTCTCGTATGTGAAAAATTCTGTCATATCCGCATCTGGACGTGATTGTAGAGACAGGAATAGCTGAGTAATGAGCACTGTGTTTTGCTTCTGTACCCCCACTTTGCTACTCTTCTTGCGTGGGTCTGGCCGATTGCTGAATGTGTACACATTGTTTTTCTTTATAGTGTTTGATATAGGAACTGTCCCTTTGTCCAGCCTAGTCTTTACATACTCCTCATGAAGGGCTTGGCCAACTTCCTGTATCTGTGACAGTGATGCTGCTACTTCATTCTCCATAACATCGTGTGTGTCAAGGGCTACAAGCTCCTGATTTGTGGCCAGGAAGGGGTTGCCCAGTTCAGACACCACCTTTGTGAATGACTTGACATCCTTCAAAAACCTAGACTGTAGCCCAGGTGCTGTTTCGTGGTGGCCAGTTGGTCCTTCTGTAAGTTTCTGAGCATTCTCAAACTCTTCTATCATTCTGACACATTCAGGACCTGCCAACATGTACAATGCTAATGCTTCTGTTTTGTCATAGAGGTCAGATACTCCACCACAGCCCTGCAGTACTTTGTTCATCTGCTCATGAGATTGATCTTTCGCGATGAGGCTGAATGTACGAGCAGACTTTTGGACTGTAAAGTTCCCTTGAGGTACTCTGCGTACACCTGTGGATGGCTTTCAGCAAGACCAACCATATCTCTGACATGAATCGGCAACCAGCGGGCATAGTTAGTGTGGTCCAGCACAAAGAACCATGGACATAGTTCATCACACACCTGGACATAGAGAGGGAAGTCACCCTCTCTAATGAGCGCACAAATCGACACATCAATAGCTCAAGCTCAATCACTAGTGACCAATATTTGAACATGTGAACATTTCAGATTTCCTTGCACACCACATCTCATATGACTCACAAGGCCCCAGCACATTGGATGTGTATTGCAAGTATGCATTTTGCTTCAAATGAGAGAGGGAACAAGTGACACTTGATGAGCATATCGTGTACGCTTTATGTGGTGATCATCGAGAGCTGACTGGCACGTCCAGAAGAGGACATCTGCTTGAGCTAGAGCTGTGTCCCATCCGGAACCTCGTAGCACCTGTGCCCATCATCAGCTGACACTTATCCTCGAATGTAAGCTCTCAACTGCATCACAAACTTATCCTCACCCAGTGTGTCAGGAAACTCCCACTGTACTGTTTGCATATGGCAAGAGAGGGCTGATCATCCCCAAGGACAGGGGTTTGACCAGGGTTTTATGAACCTCAGTCGTAGTTTTCACAATCTCCATCGTGTGCTTCATCATTGATGCAGAGTGCTGCTTATCAGGAAATAAGGGGAGTATACCAGTCTCTGCCTTGGCTTTATTGATGCATCATCCATGAGCTAGAATTGAAGCCTGACCACGTAACCACATCACGTTTTTCAAGCTCACCCTTTTCCAGCACTCTTCCAACATGTGCTATCCATGCATCCATCTTTTACTTTGGCACGTTGACCAGGCTGTTTTCGGGGGGGGGTGGGTGGTTCGGGCCGAACTTGACCTTCGTTGATTCTGGGCACAAGAATGTCACGGGTGTT
Organism: Bathynomus jamesi; assembly: GCA_023014485.1. Taxonomy (NCBI): domain Eukaryota; kingdom Metazoa; phylum Arthropoda; class Malacostraca; order Isopoda; family Cirolanidae; genus Bathynomus; species Bathynomus jamesi. Next base: position 646,746 of record JAJOZX010000310.1, on the reverse strand, counting down.
GAGTTCGATGGGAGGAACAATTACATAACTATCCGGCAACTTGGGTTTTGATGTATCAGATGGATCAAGTGTGATTGCTGGTCGACGAATTCCCAAGTTCTCTTTGGATAGGTGATTGGTCACAGTAATGCATGTTCCATGAAAATCACCACGTGACAAATTTCCCGTTTTGTTGCTGTCCAGATTGTCTACATCATGTGTAGTGAAAACTGAAAGTCTTGTATTTGTGGGTAGAACAATACCGTCTTCAGTGTGTCTCTTGCAAACAGCACGAGCTACCTGTGTTTTGACTTCCATCACACGGTCATATGAGACAGAGAGCCAAGGTGATGGGCATTCTCTATCTGGTGCTTGAATCTGGCATCTCCATGCAGTTTAATACCATGGTAAAGTGGGAATGGCGTTTCACGATCCTATTGTGACTGATTTGGGTGCTGTCTGATGAAGATGCATATTTTTACTGTGTTGAATATCAGCAGTTGGCACAGTGTGCACGCAATCTTCGCCCTTGTGCCCAGTTCAGCATCACTGTTGGATTGCTCTCTACTATGTTTATCGATATTACCTTTAGGACCCTGGAGGACAACATTGATGAAACCTAGCAGTATTTCTTCTATGGGGGACGTCAGGCATTGTGGAGAGAATGAACCATTAAATGGCTCTTGTTTCTGAAGGATTCGCTTTCGTAGTGCCATAGCAGCACGTATCAATAACACAGCTTCATCTTGATTGATTTGTGAGGAATGATAGCTTTGTTCTAGCACAGCACCCACTTTTGCCTTGTGGCTAATGAATACATCTCTCCCCTGTGCATAGGAAGCCCACTCAGGAAGATGCTCAAGCAGATGGTCTTTGAATCTTGTTGCATGAGGTTCTCTACCAGAACAGGGATGTCCTAGATCTGACATCATTATCTTGTACATTTCCCGTAAGTCAGACAACTTGTGGACCTCAGACTGAGAGTCATCCACAAATGCCACTAACTGTGCTATGACCATGGGATCAAATGGGGGAGGCTTGGGTTCACTTGAAGATCGACGTTCAACTGCACGAGCTCCATCACGAAGCCGCCAATAGCATTGTACATGATAACATGCATCCATTGCATGTGCATCAAAACCTGCAGTCAAGCGCCCATATACAGTAAATGCCAGTTGTTAGTTGTTTTTGCCCAATTCTTCAGATTTTGATCAATGTTGTCACTTAAGGCTCTATGAAGATCATGCTGATCCTCACCCAGACATATGATGCAGAATAATGTTTCTGGAGGTGATCCGTAACTTGATCTGAGTTTCTTCGGACTTATCCCAGCTGCACATTCATCTTGCGTGGCCACTTTTCCTCGTGCCCGCTTTACCCTGTAACTGTTGCATGCACTCCTACAACTTTTATGATACACTGCAGCATGTGATTGGAGGGTTGCTGCAATTCCTGAGCCATCATCGAGCTCACTAACCTTGATACCAGATGGAACAGCATTGAGCTGCACAAAATCATTCAGATCTCTTTCAAGATGAATATCCCTGTTCTTTTGGCTGTTGTAATGCCTCGTCTTTGCTGGACTGACATAGGCAACACAGTGTCCAATTAATTCCAGTTATGTTAGTAGACATGTTGAGGTATTAATGTTCTACTACACTACTAACTACACACTAACGAGATCTTCATATCTGCAGGCCTGAAGAGACTAGAATGTGAAGACCACCACCGCATAGACTTGCTTCAGAGGAATACAGGTATGCCAACACCTGCAAAAATAATAAAAAATAGATTAATAGTGGACAAAATGTCAGTAGAAATCCAATGTAAAAGTTAATATAGCTGTTACAACCACAAATCTAAGTGCAATAATTATGTATCATGATTCAATTGACATAAAATGTACATTTCTTATAAAATAATATCAAATGTGGATATATACGACCTGACGTATATCTTGAATTAAAAAACAAATATCAGAAACTGGATTCTCTATACTCAAAAACATACAAAAAGTGTCATTATTTGCTGTTCTACTATGATTGGTTGTTATTTTATCGCCCAATGTCAGACCAGATGGCGGCCATCTTGGATTCGTCCATAATGGCCGCCACAGGGAGAGCCCATGTTGGCTCCCGCAAAAAAAATGAATGCTTATGGTCATATCTACCCCTGGTAAAAAAATGGTACTTTTGGAACAAAGGGAACAATCGGGGTGATTTTTTGGATTAAGCCCCCTGACTATTATAAGGACTCCATTACGCGCTATAAACAATTCGATTTCCTTTGTGTCTGTGCTTAGAACTCGCAATGTTTGTCATTTATTGCACTAACGACCATTATTGTGTTATTGTGCCATTTAATGTAATTTATTATCTGTTGCAGTCTTACATTGTGTTCTCATGCTGACAATTGATTCACATATCAATTCTTTCGTAACTTGCTTTATATTTCATTGCATTTTTGTATAAGTACCATACCGTATTGTATTAATCACTGCATTTGATTCTCATTGTAAGTAACATTATTTACATTAATACCCATAATTCAGTCACTTTATCACTGTATATGCAATTGAAGCCATTTTAATATTATTCATTGTGAATATTTATTTGTTTTGTTAATTAAAAGAAACTGTGCAGTTTATTCTTTCTCTTGTTGATCGAAAAATCAATGGTGACCTCAAATACTAATAAGCTATTCAATTATCTCGTCACCCTATCAAAATTATAAACTACCGGAGCCTATCTGCAAATTGGCATCCTATAGAAATAGGCTATACAGACTCGCCTTAATCAGGTTGTCACTACATATACTGTATATTCTGTTTGTAATCAAGAGACAAAAGTGTTTCTTAAGGCGTAAGTTCGGAACTCTGTCTTTTATTTTGGACAGGGCAACACGCGGGGCGCTGGTTCAGTAGGATGCCTTTTCTTCTCATCACTACCTTCTGTATTTTATACCTGGGTTGTTCCGCCTTCTGACCCCAATTCATTAGGAAATGAGGTTTATCGATAATGTATGTACAGTATGTATGTATAATGCCAATACGTTATTTACAATACATCCAGTTATTTGTATCTAAATGTAATAGATCTTTTGTGATTATTTTAGAGATTAGTAAAATACTGGCACTAACTTTTTGACCCTTTCTTCGAAAGATAATCTGTCAGTAATCCCATAAAAGGAGAAACAGGAGGACATGCGAACGAAGTCATACTGAATACCAACGAATAATGTCCGGCTGAAATGAAATCATACATAAATTATTTCAGTCACTCATTAAACTAAGTATTAGTAATCCTTTCAAGTGGTAAGTATGGTCATAGTTATTTAGAAGTTTGACAATCAACTTGTTAACTACGTTTCAGTCTTTTAGACATTTATTCAAGATTGAAATTTTGAAGTTTTTAATAATCCTTTTTTATATTTTTAAAGGTATTTAATATTCATTTTGCAGTAAATGCCACCAATAAGTTCTCAAACTCGAATTTGTTTATTTCAAAGGGTGGAAGAATGAGCAACTGTAGGTTGAAAGTAAAGCTTCATTGTGGTAAAGGATTCTGGCATAAATAATTCAGTTTCAGAATAAAAACAACTTTTCCACCAGAAGTATCTATCTATAATCTCTCTCCAATCTCTCCCTCTATCTATAATATCTCTCCCTTCTACCTATAATATCTCATTTTAGTTAAGGTCTCTGTTTTAATAATAATAATGTAAAACATATCAACCTTCTTCATTCGTTTGCGAGATTTTGCTGATCCAAGAGTTGAAAATTACGATAAAAAATATAAGCTCAGCTCTGGTCACAGACTGCCAATAAATGTTACTAAAGAAAGACACTGAAAAGATACTGTCAAGTAACGAAATTCGTAGTTTTTCAGAAAGAATATCGTTTTGCGTTTTATCTGAAATAAATAAAATAAAGTTTGTAGGATGATACTCTTAAAATTACGGCCAGTTTAGACTTCGTGTGCAGCGTACTCAGTATAAAAAAGGATACTCACTGGCCTTCAGTTAGTTTACGCCTAGAACTTTTATAGGTGACAAAAGCCTTTTAATGGAACACGAAAACTAGTTTCTTCCTCCTAGAAGAATCTCCTTGGAAATGGTTAGTACTTCTTTCAAGTTTTGTGGAAAATTTGGGAGTACCGAAATGGAAGACCCACCTAATCTTGGATAAGCCACATTGACATTCAAAAATAATAACAATAAAAGTAAATCAGAAGGAGAACTTGAGCTCTTGCTGAGAAAAATTAAAAACACACCAACGAAGAAACAAATATGGGATGAAAAGAAAAAAGATCCCATAGCTATAAATGGCAACATGGTTTTGGGAAGAAGAAGAAAAAGATCGAGAGAAGAACAAAGAAGAAGAACAGGGAGGGGCGAGGGACAAAGAAGCCGGAATAAAAAAGTTCATTACTGGTGTCAAGAAATTAAATTTATATACGATTTCAAGGTAAGAAGTTCATAAATTTCCCTTCGGTTATTAAATTTAGGTTAAATAAGCTGACATTTCAGCTGTAATTGTTTAACAATAGAGTATGGAAGTCCTGTTTATGGACACATAGCTAGGCTGGTTCATCTTTAACCTAGGTCTTCCATCTCCAGCGTAGCCTAGGTTGTGTTTAGCCTACTCTGGTTGGAGCAGGACCTATTTTTTCCATAAGTTTATTAATTAAAGATTAATTATAAATGTATCTATATAATGACTATGGACTCCAGTATGCCAGTGGTCTTGGTGTTAGACTCTGGGCAGTGAGGTTCTGGGTTCGCTACCGAATGATGGAGCCTCGGTTGAGTTAGGCTGCCCGCACACCCTGTTAATGCTCCGGCTCGGGTGACTCTTTTTGGCACACTCACGCCCACACTGTGGGAAAATAAGTTCCGGATGTTGCCCGTTTTACCTATATATTGTCTTGCCTACACCATATAGCAAACATCCGTTGGGCAGATTGATATTTGGGATACACCAAATGCCGTCGGCCCAACCGATGTCTACTATCTGGATATCTACAGAAATTCTGTTTTTCCCAGTCATGACCTTTGCCCCGTCAGCTCAATTCACAGTGTAATGAATGTTATATCATGTACTTCCTAAGTGAAATAATGATTTTAATTACCTGGTGTATTGTACGGTATGTGATCCCTAGGCATAATTAACGTTGCTAGAAGAGAAAGCAAAGTTATTCCTGCTAAACAGATGCTCACGGTCCACAGAGACAATCCAAATTGCTGGCCGATCTACAAAAATAAACGGGAAGATATTTCGGGTCAAAATTTTTGGAATATAATTCTTTTTCATTACAATTTTCCGTGTTAAATGATTTTTGGAGTCGCTTCGTATTTGGCGTCTCTTTTAGTACTAACTTGGAAGACCATAAATAGGGCGGCGGAAGCTGCGAAGGACCCGCTGATGATAGTTAGGGCTGTTGATCGATATTTTGGAAAGAGGTTGCAGAACTGCAAGCCTGCCATTCTTAACTGGTTTCCACCGAGGGCTAATAAAATCATGGCGACATAAATCCATACTGTATTATCTGTACATAAACGAAAGGTTTACATAATTTGGACGAATGAAATAGATGTGTATGAAGAGGATCCTCTTTTTGGAATATACCTTTCACTTTGTTTATCAGCTTTCATTTTATTTATGATAATCTATGATAAATGTAAATAACAGTCCTACCTTTTGTTATGTAGCCCAGAGATAAAAATCCTAAACTTATCATTAATCTGAAATTTTAAACATTGTTGTTATCACCACAGGTATTTAAAATTATATACACTGTATAACATGAATTTTCAACACTTTAGCTTATAAATGTTGAGTAATATAATCATTATCTCTTACGATCCGAGTGTCCGGGCCACCGCTAATCCGCAATAATCGAGCAGTAGTCCCATCAGGAAAGCAGGAAGTCCGAATACCACACACGTGACGGTGTAAATGAGCGCAAACCTTTTGTCTTGTTCGTCACAACCGTGAAGAATAATCTAGTCAAACACAACACCCAAATATTACTTTTTATTAGGAAGCATTCTTTTCCTTAAAATTAAAATCATTTTATAAGTAATACATCATATTTCATTATGTTCAGTTACAATTTTTAGCTGTCTACACTGTGGTAATGCTATAGGTATCAAAAAGTTGTAAATTTAATGCTCGAACCTTCTACATAATGTGTTCAACTAAAACCAGCTATAATGTCTCCTTAACAGCGACACCTACTTGTTCTTCACTTCCGGATAAATTAGCGTAAATATGGGTGCCTTCTGCTTGACAGAGATCAGAGAATACTTCTTCGTTCTTCAGAACATAAACAAGTTGAGCCCACCCGTAAATACAACCTCCAAAAAATAAGCTTTCTAGCACTCCAATTATATAAATAGCCCATCGTCGACAACGGCTTATTTCGATGTCGACTGATTTCCTTTTTATGCACAAACGATGGTTGACAAGGGAAGTTTCCCGAATGTTTGCTGTTGTCATTTTTAAGAATTCTTTGCTCGACGTATTTTTATGAATGGAAATGTTATAACGTAGTAAAATAAAACAAATCACATCTATAAATCAAAATAACTTCTTTCAAAATGACAACTTCATAAATTCAATTATATGCTCGTGTAATGCAAAGAAAATACTGTATATCTCCATCAGTTTTGAAGGACTATTTTTTTGTTTTTCAAATTTCTAAACGAGATAATTTAACAAAGGTTTGTACGATACAACAATGGACCTTAAACTATGACAGACATTACATTATACTTACTACATTATCAAAACTCCCATTTCCTAATCTCAATGTGATGTGCACGACGCTTAATCTCAGAAGTGAAAACATTCAAATCCACAACAGACGAAATTAAAAATAGAAACTCGGAATAATGATGTTACAATTTGTTTGCCTGGCTCGTTTTACTTGATTTTATGGGTTCGAACAGAAATGTGGTGCTTATAAAACAATTTATCCAATCTACACTTTTAGCGCCATTAAAGAATAACATGAAAATAAGTTAAATATATTAACACTAACCTATAATCCAATAACTTAAATTAACACCGAAACCACGCATTTAGCTCAGTAAAAATATTTACAAACAGTAGGGCCTATTCCTTCTTAAATAAAGTAAGCTATCACTGCTTCACTTCCACCAAAACGTTTTTCACTTTGGGCTAGTTCCATTTGCAGTGGTGTTCAAACCGTTGTAAATGCCGTAGATGGGCAGGAAAGGGTAAGCTTTGCTTCCAAATCCTGCTTTCGACCTCCATATTTAATTGCTGAAGCTCAGCCTCGGAAATGGGGCCACAAAACGTTCTGACCGTTCACGTTCAACTCCGGTAGACGAAACAGAATTTCAATTAAACCGGAGGTTAATATTCGTTTTAGCACATGACCTGGAATTTGGGATGACAATAGGTTTTTCGGAGCAAGTGTAATTTACGTCCCCCTGATGCAAAAGGGAACACAAACTACACTACGTCAAAGTTGAGAAACGTGAACTACATTAGGATCTTTAGGAGACATTTTTTAAATGAATCCATCAAATAAAACGTTAAAACTAATGAAAATATAACGACTTAACCTAACCAATCGTCAATATATATATATATATATATATATATATATATATATATATATGTGTGTGTGGTGTGTGTGTGTGTGTGTGTGTGTGTATATATATATATATATATATATATATATATATATATATACGAGGGTAATTCAATAAGTATCCGCACATTTTATTTTCACAATTTTATTTTCACATCTGATAGATTATAAACACATCACTTCTCAACATAGTCTCCCTGTTTCTCAATACACTTAGTCCAGCGATCTACAAGCTTCCTAATGCCATCACAAAAGAATGTTTTTGGCTGTGTGCGTAGCCAGTCATGCACCGCCTCCTTCAGGTCATCATCGCCTTGGAATCGTTGACCTCTTAAAGCGTCTTTTAGTGGTCCAAACAGGTAAAAATCCGAAGGTGCCAGGTCTAGACTGTAGGCTGGATGGTCGAGAACTTCAAATTTAAGTTCTTGAAGGCATTTTCTACTCTGTGCAGCGGTATGATGGCGCGCATTGTCGTGTAACAGAATAACACCTTCGGACAATCTCCCTCTTCGTTTTGTGCGAATTGCTTGCTTTAACTCATTCCGAAGCATGTCAGAATACAATGCAATTGTTACTGTAGTTCCACGCTCTAGAAAATGTTCAAGGATAGGGCCTCGTGTATCCCAAAACAGTGTTAGTATAACTTTACCTGCTGACGGCTGCGCTTTGAACTTCCTTGTAACGGGAGATGTTGGATGCTTCCATTGCATGCTCTGTCATTTGCTTTCTGGTTCATAGTGATGGATCCAGGTATGGACGTCTGCTCTCGTCTTTTGGCGCGGTATCATAATGAAGGTGAAAACTTTTTGGAGGGCATTATCACTGAAGATGAAACCTGGATCCATCATTCTGACATATCAAGTCCAAAATCGTATGACACGAATTTGGATAAAATTTTATTTGCTTTCTATTTTATAATTGGTGAATTATTTCCTTGTAAACTACTTAATCATTTTGTATAAAACCCAAAATCATACAACGATGACAAAAGTTTGGATACATTTTTGATTTGCTTTCTATTTTATAATTGGTTAACTATTTGTGTTTAAACAACTTAATCATTTTCGTAGATTTAGCTTAATAATGTAATCGTGTTTATTTCCTGTATACATTCTCTCTTCGTTGTAAAAGATGAAGTCATGTCCTGCTTAGCGTTTAATTTTTAATCTTAAGCCAAGCATTCTGGCCCATGTGCATGTTTGTTTGTAATTCGTGATGGGAAGGCATATTTCAATTTCCATTTTTATTTTAACTCGGCAGATCATGATAACATCAGATCTGTCAATATGCGGTTTAAAATGAAAAAATATGGCTTCCTCTTGCTTAGCAATCTAGGCATTGATACAGCAAAAATATTTGTTTTTAAATATTTTGCAAAGTAAATCAGCCTATTGAGAATAAAAAAAAAAAAAACAGATCAGCATTAAATAATAATGATGTAAGGAAAAAATTCGATATAAAAAAAAAATTCTCCAATATTCATTCTGACTAGACTGATCTAACTTAGAGGCTGAGCATTACCTGTAACATTTTAGCAGTAAATTACCGTAAGAAAAAGTATTTACCTTATACGAGCCTTGCTCTTTTCAGAGAACTTAGTCTTAAATAGAGAAAAATAATTTCACGATACGTTATAAGAAGAATCGGGGAACCTTCAGAAAACTTAGTCGTAAATAGAGAAAAATAATTTCCCGATACGTTATAAGAAGAAATCGGAGAGTAGTATAGAAGAAAACTACTGCGATTCCATATACGGTATCAGCTACTCCAGAGTAACAAATGCGTTGCTGCCACCTAACCGGAACCCCCGTCAACTTCGAACCGAACAAGGCCATAGACGGAGGGGTTAACATATTATATATATATACTGTGTGTATATATATATATGTTAACCCCTCCGTCTATGGCCCTGGGGTGGTTCGGAATCGACGGGGGTTCTGGTTAGGAGGCAGCAACGGATATTTTTTCTATAACATTCTAATTCTTTTCTCTCGCTTTATGGGGTCGACAGTTGTTAATTCGTCTCTTTCTATAATACTCTGATACTTTCTCTTGGTACTAAAATTATCGACTTTTCTTTTATAACTTATCGACTTTACTGACTAAATTCCTGAAGAGAACAAGGCTCGAAGGAAAAGATAAAAACTTCTTTTACTGTAGTTTACTTCTCAAAATGTACAGGTAGTGCTCTGAATTTACAGGGGTAGAGGTTCGACCTCTTTCGACCATGGCTCAGGCTGGAATCTAAAAAAATTAAGGAGGCAAGGGGCCTCTGCCCCCTCCCCGCAGCGAGGCTGCTAACAAGGGAGTCTCGTAGCAGTGACCAAAGCAGAAAGCCGTAATGAAGTGAAGTTCATTTTACAAATACATGTATAATATAAGCCTAAATGTTGGGGGACGGCAGTTGAAGGTTAAGTTTCCCCCCTTTTAAACACGATCAGATGTTTGAAAGATTCCAAATAAAAATTAAAAAAAAATAGAAATAAAATAAAAACTAATCGTATTTTTTTGCCGAATCTTCATTTCTGAAGGCGATATCATTTCATAGTAGTACATAAGTACAATTTATGTACACGACTGAGTATGTATTAATTTTGGTTCATTACAATTACGATTACAATTACCAATTAATTCATATTCACTTATTATTGTTTAATTACACTTCTATTAAAGTACATTCTTACATCATATAGTATTAAGTCATTACATTCAATTACAGTTTCATTGAAGTACATTACGTCGTTTACCATTCTTACAGTGTTTTTATATATTTATATATGGTTATAATATATGGTTATAATATATGGTTATAATATATGGTTATTATATATGGTTATTAGTACAACACAAGTACATGAGCACATACAAGATAATTTATATACAACATAACATGTTACATTATATTATAATATGTTATAAATTTGGATCAGAGCGAGAGGAGATTTTTATCTCAGAAACGTTCGACTTTGGTGTCATCAGCGATTCGACCACTTACCTAAGCCTAATGAATATCTTGTGAGGGGTGAACGCACTTGAAAAAAAATAAAAAAAATACATGTGGACGTATTTTACATGTACGTAATACAATAGGTTGTGTGCGTAATATAGACACGCGTAAAATATGGACTGATAGGTTGATAGGTATCAGTAGACAATAGGTAGGAAGCAACATAAATAATGATGTATAGAGAATGAAGTTTTTCGTTTTATTATTATTATTATTATTATTATTATTAAAGAATTTACCATACATTCAATACGGAAGATGTCCAAATACTAAACACGTGATTCAGTGTTCAAGGTATGGAAAACGTGAGGAGAATTAAGTTACTTTATGACGTCATAGTTATTCACATTATGTCATACGTAGAGTATAAGTCATTATTAGAAAAGATGAATTAGAGGAATACAGTAATGAATAAAGAAGTACAAATCGAAATTCTATCCAAAACTCGCTTAGGCGATTTTGGTTTCTTATGTAAAAATGAACATTCAAGCATAGAAACTATACGAACATAAGTACTGCATGAAGACAATGAATCCATATAATGATGGTATAGGAATTGTTCATTGTTCATTTTTACATATATATACAGTATATATATATATATATACTGTGTGTGTGTGTATATGTGTGTGTGTATGTATATATATATATATATACAGTGTGTGTGTGTGTGTATATATATATATATATATACATATACAGTATATATATATATATATACAGTGTGTGTGTGTGTGTGTATATATATATATATATGTTAACCCCCTCTTCTATGGTCTTGGTTGGTTCGAAGTCGACGGGGGTTCTGGTTAGGAGGCAGCAACGGATTTATTACTCGCGGTAGTTTCGTCTATACTACTCTCCGAGTTCTTCTATAGTAGCTCGGAGGATTCTGGGAAAACTTACTAAATTATCTGACGGTTCCCCGATTCTTCTTATAACGTATCGGGAAATTAGTTTTCTCTATTTAAGACTAAGTTCTCTGAAGAGAGCACGGCTCGAAGAAGATAAAGACTTTTTCTTACTTTAATTTACTGCTAAAATGTACAGTCTCGAAGTTAGATTAGACTTTTACAGGGGAAGAGGTTCGACCTCTTTCGACCATGGCTCAGGCCGGAATTCAAAAGTGAGGAAGCCCTCGGCCTCCTCGAGGAGGGCTCCAACTTCCTCGCTAAAGGGCTGCTAAGACAGAAGTGATTGAATTTACAATACAAGAATTAAATAAGTCTAAATTTTTGGGGAAGTGCAGTTGAAGGTTAAGTTCCCCCCCCTTTAAATGGAGATCTAAACACTTCTTGGACGTTAAGCATAATTTTAACACGTATCAGAATTTTGAAAGATCCCAAAATCAAACGAAAAACTAAATAACAAAAAAAAATAATAATATCGCCGAGTATATATTCCTAAATGGCGACATAATGTCGGAGGAGTACAATGAGTACAATCCCAAGTACACTGTAATTTTGGTTTATTACAACTATGATTGTAATTACCAATTAATTCACATTCGCTTATTATCGTTAATTACAGTTTCATTAAAGTACATTAATTACATTATATTAAATTATTACATTTAATTACAATTTTAGCAAATTGTTAGTTGACATATCTAATACTGAAGTAATCTAAACAGGTGATACAATTTATATAATGAAGGAGAGTTAACCGTTGTTCTATAATTTAAAGGGGATTAACAGCAATGTTATATTACGCCAAATTATGTCAAATATTATTAGAACCTGGTTGATTATCAGAGTTTGAAAGTCTAATTAGCCAGCGACGAGGAAAGCGGAGAAAAATATGGTGTACTTTTCATTGGAAGTACACGGACATTTATGATAACGTAATACATAAGTACTATAGAATTTGAATGGCAATTAGATAGAAATGTAGTAAGTACAAGTAATGAGAACGGGGATAACTATGTGAAGTAAGCCGATAATAAACCAGTGGCCTGGCAGGGAAACAATACAGTATATTATAATAATATAACATAACATCTTAACGTTATAAATTGGTAGCAGAAGCAAGAGAGAAGATTTCGAATTCAGATGCTTGCTTTTGGCGACGTCATTGGAATTCGAACACCTTGAATCAGCATGAATGAGCAGCTTGCGAGAGGTGAACGCACTTAAAAGAAAAAGTAAAAAGAATATATGTGGACGTATTTACATGTACGTAACTATGTACGTAATCATGATCATCAGGGGACATGTACGAATGCACAAAGTATTGTACACATATCGGTACGTAACACAATAGGTTGTGTGCGTAATATACACTACGTTCCAAATTATTAAGCAGATTGCATTTTCTCCAATGTTTTCAAAAGTTTTCCACCGATTTCAATGAAATTTATAGCAAATAGTTACTATATATAGAAGCACTGATGGTATTCATTTCGATAAAATATTTTGATAATTAAAAAAATTATCTCTTTTTATTGAAAAATATGATGTTCCGAATTATTAAGCAAGTATTCTATTTACAGATATAAATGGTGAAAATGGGTAAGAAGAAGGATTTAACACCAACTAAGAAAAGAAAAATAGTCAAGTTACTCGCTGAAAATATAAAATCGATTGAAATTGCGAAGCAGTTTGGCAGGGCTTATCGAAATGTAAACGAGTTTGTAGCGGAGGGTACCAAACTGAGGCAACGAAGTGATAAAGGAGCTATAAGAAAAGTGACAAGGCGGCAGATATCTGTAATCAAGCGCAAAGTTGAAAAGCATCCATTGTCCTCAAGTAAAGAGGTTTCTGAGCAGGCTGGCATACATAATGCACCAAGAACATCTCGATGTGGAATCCTCCAAACAATTGGCAAGACGTGTAAACCTACGATTCAGTCACCATTAACACCCAGGTACAAGAAGCAGCGTGTTGAATGGGCGCGTCAGTACGTGAAAACAGATTTTAATACTGTATTGTTCACCGATGAATGAAAAGCAACCCTTGAGGGACTTGATGTTTGGTCAAGAAGATGGATTACTGAGAGCCAATTTCTACCATCGAGATTAAGACGCCAACAAGGTGAAGGTGGTGTCATGTTTTGGGCAGGATTGATAGGCAATGAAGTAGTTGTCCCATACAGAGTGCCTGATAGTGTAAAAACGAATGCCCAGTTTTACACAAACTTTCTAAAAGAAAACCTCATTCCATGGCAGAGATTGACCCCTAGCAATCCATCTTCTTGACCAACCATCAGATCCCTGAAGGGTTGCTCTTCATTCATCTGTTAGCAATACAGTATTAAAATCTGTTTTCACGTACTGACGCGCCCATTCAACACGCTGCTTCTTGTACCTGGGTGTTAATGGTGACTGAATCGTAGGTTTACACGTCTTGCCAATTGTTTGGAGGATTCCACATCGAGATGTTCTTGGTACATTATGTATGCCAGCCTGCTCAGAAACCTCTTTACTTGAGGACAATGGATGCTTTTCAACTTTGCGCTTGATTACAGATATCTGCCACCTTGTCACTTTTCTTATAGCTCCTTTATCACTTCGTTGCCTCAGTTTGGTACCCTCCGCTACAAACTCGTTTACAGTTCGATAAGCCCTGCCAAACTGCTTCGCAATTTCAATCGATTTTATATTTTCAGCGAGTAACTTGACTATTTTTCTTTTCTTAGTTGATGTTAAATCCTTCTTCTTACCCATTTTCACCATTTAAACCCATAAATAGAATACTTGCTTAATAATTCGGAACATCATATTTTACATATTTTCAATAAAAAGAGAATTTTTTAATTATCAAAATATTTTATCGAAATGAATACCATCAGTGCTTCTATATATAGTAATTATTTGCTATAAATTTCATTGAAATCGGTGAAAAACTTTTGAAAACATTGGAGAAAATGCAATCTGCTTAATAATTTGGAACGTAGTATAGACACGAGTAAACATGGACTGATAGGTTGATAGGGCATCAGTAGACAATAGGCATCTAGGAGAATTTGTCTAAAACAATTCGTCTAAAATACAATTTGTCTAAATCAATTTGTCTAAAACAATTTGTCTAAAATAGTTTGTCTAAAATCAATTTGTCTAATAACAATTTGTCTAAAATACAATTTGTCTAAAAATAATTTGTCTAAAATACAATTTGTCTCAACAAACAATTTAATATAATATGGCATACAAATTGTTGCCTGATGTACAATGCTATTTATTACTTGCCACGCCCCATCTTAAAAGGTTACCTCTTGTGCGGATAGTACATCGAAATAGTTTGTCTAAAATAGTTTGTCTAAAAATAATTTGTCTAAAATACAATTTGACTAATAACTGAAGATAACTAGAAATGCATTTGTCTGCTTGATAAATTTGGAGTGAGGATGAAAAGATTGAAAATGGGTTGATTTTATTTCATAATATACCTAACCTAACCTAACCTAACCTAACCTAACCTAACCGGGTTATGGGTTCCGGGATAACTGATTTCGATGTACTATTCCGCACAAGAGGTAACCTTTTAAGATGGGGCGTGGCAAGTAATAAATAGCATTGTACATCAGGCAACAATTTGTATGCCATATTATATTAAATTGTTTGTTTAGACAAATTGTATTTTAGACAAATTATTTTTAGACAAATTGTATTTTAGACAAATTGTTATTAGACATCAGGCAACAATTTGTATGCCATATTATATTAAATTGTTTGTTTAGACAAATTGTATTTTAGACAAATTATTTTAGACAAATTGTATTTTAGACAAATTGTTATTAGACAAATTGATTTTAGACAAACTATTTTAGACAAATTGTTTTAGACAAATTGATTTAGACAAATTGTATTTTAGACGAATTGTTTTAGACAAACTCGCCTGATTCGAGACAATAGGTAGGAGAATGAATAAGTAATAAAATTAATAAAGGATAACGGTCAAGATAAGATATGGATGTATGGATGAATATGGTCGAATAATAATACTGGTACTTACGTATTAACGGGGGCCACCACATATTGATGATTGGTTAGGTTACGTTGTAATATTTTCTCTTCAGAAAATTGTATAAAAAATATTTTAAAAAATATTGCTATTTAAAAAATATGATGTATTAGAAATTTTCAACTAACGAAAATATTACAACTTAACCTAACCAATCATCAATATGTGGTGGTCCCCCGTTAATACGTAAGTACTAAGTACCATAATATTTATACTACATAACACCAGACAGGACACAACATATAAATAATGACTTATAGAGAATGAAGTTTTTATTATTATTAAAGAATTTACCATACATTGAATATAGGGTGGCCAGACGTCCGGCTTTAGGCGGACAGTCCGCCTTTCGAGCACTCTGTCCTTAGGGTGGCCATTTCCAAATTTCCAAAAAGGAGGACACTGCGTATGTGGCCGTACGTTAACATATATATATAATATATATGTTAACGTACGGCCGCATACGCAGTGTCCTCCTTTTTAAATGGCCACCCTAATTGAATACGAAAGATATCCACATACTAAACACGTGATTCAACATTCAAGGTATAGAAAACGTGGAGAATTAAGTTACTTTATGACGTCATAGTTATCCAAATTATGCCATACGTCAATTCATAATTAATACGCCATAGTTATTTAATTCGTACGTACAGTAAAAGTCATTATTGGGAGAATTTAGAAGAGATGAATTAGAGCAATATAGTAATGAAAGGTATATAGCCATTGTACAAAGAGTGAGTGAAACTATTAATTAAATATATATATATATATATATATATATATATATATATATACGAGTATACAGTAAATATTAAGGAATATTAAAAAAATGAAACAATTCACCAATTATTTGGCAAATATTGAAAGCAAATAAAATTTTTATCCAAACTCACGTTAGGCGATTTTGGTTCTTATGTAAAATTGAATATTTGAATATAAAGATTATATAAATATAAGTATATAAGAATATACAGGATTATATAAAGATTATATAGGAATTATTCATTGTTCATTTTTACAGGGCTCTTCCCTCTAGAATGATATTAATACAATACAATTAATACAATACAATAATATAACATCCTAACTAATTCAAACTAGATGATGACTAATGGTTTTCATAATTACAAATTTATATACAACAGGTGAGTTGGGGTGGTTAAGTACAATGCACAGTAATCAAATCTTTTAACACGACACTTGCTTAGAGTTATTATAAAATATAACAAATCAAAGATTAATACTTTAATTTATGCAAACAGAATAAAAGAATTAATACGTTAATTTAGACAAACAATGATATTGTTAAATTTTACAAATATTTATTTAACTGTGGAAAAAAAATACATACATAATGATTAGTAGGTAAAAGGGAAGAATTTAAATTTTAAAGTTCAGGAATATCCAAAGTTACCATGATCGTACAGTTAATAAACTAATTTTATTGTCGAGTGTAGGTAAAAATCGAATTAAATTTTATTGTTGGATGGAGTCTGCAGCGGTGGGAGAACAGTCGTATTGCAAGTACGAACAAGTTCGTATAATATTAGAATTTATTTTTAAAAAAGTAAAATTAATTTAGTAAAAACATTAAAATTTATTTAGTTACAGTTTTAGATACTTAGATGTTGTTAACCATTAAGAATATACAGGGAGAAGAGAGATAGGATTACGTAATGGATGATGTATAGACCTGTGGTCAAGTGTGTATTTGTGCATTAGGTACAGAGTGTAAATGGTTGGTTAAAATAACTTAATAAATGAATGAGCAAGAGTATATATAGTAAGCAACAATTATTACCATTAAATAAATTTAAATGATCTAGAGTGAATATCATAGTTAGCACTTCCACGCAATTAAATAAAGTTTATCGTGATATCCAATGATTTTAGAATAAGGTTTATGTATATATAGCATATATAGTGTGCATACATGGCGTGCGTATGTGTAGGGATTCGGAAGGTTTTCGAATTAACAAAGTGTATAATAATTTAAAATGGGAGTAGGGTCATAAAATCCTTTAAGTTTAAGTGAAATTCATGGTGAGAGTACAATTATGTAATTCGTAATATTAGAATGGTGTAACAAAATTATTAGAAGTGGAAAAATGGCGTTCTGTTATAGTGTCCAAATTGGCTATAATTGTGTTTGATACCTTACCAGATGGTATAATAACAATTTAACGACAATTACCCAAGATTAATTGAATATAGAAAATTTTAAAAATAAAAATTGAAAATAGAAATCAATTATGAACTATAATGAACTGAACACGGGGTTTTAGGTTCCATATAATACTCTTAATAATAAAAATAAATAAAAAACACAACAACCTAAATTTAGAGTATGTACGTCATACGGGTAAATTTCACGAACATACAGAGCAGGATAAATTCGGTGCATGGTTAGGTGGTCATACGATAGGGCATGCGGGTCATACGGTTACAGGGAATTCGCAATCTGCCCGGAAAACAGTGGACTGACCATGCGAGCCTTGCTCACTCAAAGAGTAGGTGGCTTATCGGGGAGTCATGATGTCTGAAATTGATAATACGTCTTTTCGTGAGCACTTTGCTCTTTAAAAAAAAAGATTGCTTGTCACATTGCTCATAACACAATTTAAAGGAGTTCAAACAAAACGGAGGAACGGCATGTTCCTCCCCATAGTAATTTAAAAAGTCACTGGGATATGATCGATTAGTTACTACACTATTACTGTCATCATATACATCACAATAATATAAAAATCGTTACAAACATTTGTAAAAACTGTTTTGGTTACAAACAATAAAATATATAATTTCACGTATACGAGTATTTTTGTATACGCAAATACTGCATGCAAAATGAGACACAGAAGGTTCAATTAAAGACACAAACCTGTCAATTCGGGTTGAATTAAATTCTCTTAAATTCTCCTAAATTCAAGTTGAATTAAATTCTCTTTTACATAAAAAAAAAGGTTGAATTAAGTTGACTGCACTGAAACTGACTTAAACTTCAAACTGACTTAAACTTCAAAATGACTGAAAACTGTCTTGAGACTGATTGAAAACTAACTTGAAACTGACTTGAAACTGAAACTGACTTGAGACTTACTTGAAACTGACTACAACTGACTTGGAACTGACTACAACTGACTTGGGACTGACTACAACGGAATTGGGACTGACTACAACTGAATTGGGACTGACTACAACTGACTTGGGACTGACTACAACTGACTCGGGACTGACTACAACTGACTTGGAACTGACTACAACTGACTTGGAACTGACTTGGAACTGCTATCAAGTATCTCTATAAACTATAAACTCTCTCTATAAATTCTCTCTTTCTCTATTCAAGAAATACACAAATAATGCACAATAATTGCACAATAATTTCAAGTCAATTTAATTCAATAATTTGAAAAAATTGTAAACAAAAATAAAAAATGTAAACATTTCACTTGAATGTACGCAAAGTACGGTAATATTATGTTTGGTACATAAAATAAAATTATTCTATACTAACTATAATAGTAAAAAAAAACTCAGTTTCAATAAAAAGAAATGTATCACTGTGTAGTGAATGTTCACTGTGTTTCTTGTTAACGCTGGCTTCATACTCATTATTAACTGTTAATAATACTGACTTCTCAAATGTTTAGAGATTACTTTTTAAAGAGAAGGTCTGTACTTAAGATTCCTGTGGCGAAATCCTTGAAGACGTGTCCTGAAGACGTGTCTTGCTCGCTACTTCTTCCTGGATGAAGAATGGGCGTCGCCAGTTGTTCTATTTTCAGGGTCTGGAAGACTGGAAGAATCCTAATGCAGGGGTCGCCAGTTGTTCTATTTCCAGGGTCTGGAAGACTGGAAGAATCCTAATTGCAGAGTCGCCGGTTTCTTATATTTGCAGAGTCTGGAAGACTGGAAGAATCCTGGGGCAGGGTCGCCACCTCGGCCTCCTCGCTGAAGTGCTGCTAAGACAGGAGTGATTGAATTTACAATACAAGAATTAAATAAGTCTAAATTTTTGGGGAAGTGCAGTTGAAGGTTAAGTTCCCCCACCTTTAACTGGAGATCTAAACACTTCTTGGACGTTAAGCATAATTTTAACACGTATCGGAATTTTGAAAGATCCCAAAATCAAACGAAAAACTAAATAACAAAAAAATGGCGACATAATGTCGAAGTAGTACATTGAGTACAATCCCAAGTACATTGTAATTTTGGTTTATTACAACTATGATTATAATTACCAATTAATTCACATTCGCTTATTATCGTTAATTACAGTTTCATTAAAGTACATTAATTACATTATATTAAATTATTACATTTAATTACAATTTTAGCAAATTGTTAATTGACATATCTAATACTGAAGTAATCTAAATAGGTGATACAATTTATATAATGAAGGAGAGTTAACCGTTGTTCTATAATTTAAAGGGGATTAACAGCAATGTTATATATTTATAGTTAACAATAATTACGCCAAATTATGTCAAATATTATTAGAACCTAGTTAGTTATCAGAGTTTGAAAGTCTAATTAGCCAGCGATGAGGAAAGCGGAGAAAAATATGGTGTACTTTTCAGTGGAAGTACACGGACATTTATGATAACGTAACACATAAGTAATATAGAATTTGAATGACAATTAGGTAGAAATAGTAAGTACAAGTAATGAGAACGGGGATAACTATGTGACGTAAGCCGATAACGAACCAGTGGCCTGGCAGGGAAGCAATACAGTATATTATAATAATATAACATAACATCTTAACGTTATAAATTGGTAGCAGAAGCAAGAGAGAAGATTTCGAATTCAGATGCTTGCTTTTGGTGACGTCATTGGAATTCGAACACCTTGAATCAGTATGAATGAGCAGCTTGCGAGAGGTGAACGCACTTTAAAGAAAAAGTAAAAAGAATACATGTAAACGTTTTTACATGTACGTAACTATGTACGTAATCATGATCATCAGGGGACATGTACGAATGCCCAAAGTATTGTACACATATCGGTACGTAACACAATAGGTTGTGTGCGTAATATAGACACGATTAAACATGGACTGATAGGTTGATAGAGCATCAGCTAGTTTCACGGTAGAGCACGTATTGGAATATGGTAGATCACAGTTTCGCGGTAGAACACATATTGGAAGAGCACCCACAACATATAAATAATAACTTATAGAGAATGAAGTTATTGTTATTAAAGAATTTACCATGCATTGAATACGAAAGATATCCACATACTAAACACGTAATTCAGCGTTCGAGGTATGGAAAACGTGGAGAATTAAGTTAATTTATGACGTCATAGTTATCCAAATTATGCCATACGTCAATTCATAATTAATACGCCATAGTTATTTAATTCGTAAGTACAATACAAGTCATTATTGAGAGAATTTAGAAGAGATGAATTAGAGCAATATAGTAATGAAAGGTTTATAGCCATTGTACAAAGAGTGAGTGAAACTATTAATTAAATATATATACTTATACGAGTATACAGTAAATATTAAGGAATATTAAAAAAATTAAACAATTCACCAATTATTTGGCAAAACTAGAAAGCAAATCAAAATGAATATAAGATATAAATGAATATAAATGAATATAAGAATTACACGAATGAATAAGATAGTATAGGAATATAGGAATTATTCATGGTTCATTTTTAGAGGGGTTCTCCCCTCTAGAATGATATTAATTCAATAATATAACATCCTAACTAATGCTAACTAGATGATAACTAGGGGTTTTATAATAGAGATTTATATACACAACATAAGTCGGGTGGTTAAGTCTAGTTCACGTGTTCTGGGTACTGCACTCTTGGTCGTGTATAAATAATTTCACGTTGTTCGGTGTCTCCTTTGTTCCCAGAACGATCTTTTCACCACAAATATACCGAGGATAATAGCACATACAATAATGATACTAACGGCAGATGTTGAAAAAATTGTTACAGGTTGTAGTATTTGTAAGAGGTTATTCTGGTTATCATCTGAAATTTTAAAACGACTCAATTGATCATTCCATTTAGGGGCATGGAGTTCGGGTAGGATGGTTACAGGTTTCATGGAGAGATTTAAGATTTCTACAACGGGTTTAAATTTAATTTGCGACGGGAAGGGGTACGAGTCATTAATGGTAACCTTGTAAGGGTTGTATATTTGGAAGGTTTTCGAACGCAAGGAACAGCCAATTGGTAGCCGAATAACCATAGGTATTGTGATGAGGGAATAATTTGACGGGCACTCGAAGGTAGCGGTAGTCCTTTTCGCGAAAGAAACCCAGATGTCTGGTCCAATTCGAAGTTGGACGGTTTTAGAGGAATGAAATTTTTAAACGAACATACCGGGGCATGACGGTCACGAATTAAGTCGATAAAGCAAGACCTAGTAGTTGGAAGAATGACTGGTTTGAGTGGAGGGCAAACGAGTTGTTTATTTGTTTGCGGGAATCTGCAATGCCTGACGTCGCTATCTGACATCATAGAATATGCTGACAGGTCTTTGGTGAGGAAAAGGTAAGGTGGTACTGTGGGTAGATACAATCGATAGATATTAGAATTGTTTTGGTAGGGTGTTGGGAAAGGGTGAAATTTATATAAGTCGTAAGTGAGGACATCGAAAAGTGGTACAATTATGAGGTACGTGTAGGGGCGTGGTCCATTTACAGTCCAGGTGTATTCTAGAAATTGGGGGTAATTAGTATGGTTGAGTGGGAATATGGGTGATAATTTTAATTGTGTCTGGGCAGTTTGAATCAAGGACTGAATTGTACCCATGGTATTAGTGTGGAAAGAGTGATTTTTCTATGGACTAGCTGGGTTGCACGCAAAACCTTGGAATGAATCGTAATTATTTGTTGTAAATATTTATCGATTAGGGTTACTTGTAGGTTAATTATTTCTATTAATTCTAGATATCTTTTGTGTTCTTTGTATTGAGTTAACAGGGATTCAAGGTATGTGAATCTGTCCGAAAGGGCGTGGAGGAAGCGATTGTTTTCGTGTAGTGACCTAATAGTTTGTTCTAACATGTGTCCATTATATTGCCGATTTCGCGGGAAGAGATTCAATTTGAGTTCAATTCTTTTAATATCTTCTTCGGTTGCTAATCCGAATAAACCCTTAAATATTTTTCCTCCTATATCTATCAGTCCCCTTTTATTTCTTTGATTAAATTTTTCCGAGTTTTGAGTTCCAGTTTGTATCTATGGTAATGCTAATATTTCTGATAGGGTGCGTGCTGTAGTTCGAATATTTTCGAATGTGTTTTCTAACAGAACGCAACTAAGCTGGTCTGTTCCCGGAACATTTTTAACAGAACCCTGACCTTTACTTTCAAACGTTTTTAATTGGGTTTGTATCTGAAGGAGATTAATCTTGATTCATTCTAGCAGGGGGTTGCAAATTGATAAAAAGGTCCGCGTGTCTTTTCAAAAATTTACCTTCTGCAAGCTTTTCTATAACAACAACGGTAGAAATTTTAATGCTAGGGCTACAAGAGTAAATAATTTGGAAAATTTATCAGGGGGACAATTTTATTCATTTCTACGTCTTAGATTATACGGAGCTGGGGGTGGCCGTGTGGATACTGGTGTTTGTGGGCGAAGTGGTCGGCCTCGTTTTGGTGGCAATGGGGATCGACCGTTAAGCTCGAATTCTGAGCGGGTTCGTTTCTTATGTGAAGGTTCTAGTTCACGTGGTTGATGCGTCGATCATCAATCGGTGAGGGTGGTGACAGAGGAGATGGTGGAGTTGGAGGAGATGGTGGAGTTCCACTGAGTGATCTTCTAGAAGGGGTTTCTCCAGGGTCTGGGTCCGATGGGACTCTTGGTTCTGGGGCCTCCTCTTGTTCAGAGATTGGCTCAGGTACTGGTGGTATTACGAGGTACCAATCTTCGTCACGGGTAGTGGTTCCCGCGGTGACCACTTCAGTTTTTTATCCCTGCTGGATTTGTTAATACCTTGATCTTTCGAAGGCTATGCGGCTCGAACACCTGACAGATGTTTTTTGGGAAGGTGTTGTTCGGCAGCTATCTTCAAATTATCAGCGTGAATGATCTTTAGTTTGGAATGATCCCGGAAGTCGAGGATTTCGTAACGGTTTTTTCCGAGGTTTTTCATAATCCTATATGGGCCATCCCATTTTGGGTATAATTTGCGATGAGCACGGCGGTTTCACGCTCTTTAGGTAACATCGCATACCGACGATTATAGTCCGTTGACGGGGATGACGCCTATGTTGCTCTTGCTCCATCTGTTGGTTTCGTTCTAGGGCATAGCGGATTATGTCAAAAATTTGAAAGATCGTTCAGCTAGTTGCTGATTTGCTTCTGCCATCTCGGAAGATGTTAGAACTGCCGGGTCGATTTGGTCGGGCAAATCAAAAGGTAGCGCTTGTCGTAGTGATATAGGACGAAATGAGGGGTGTCCCCGATAGACACGTTATAGCCATTGTTGATGGCTGTTTGTACCATGGGAAGGGAATCATCCCATGTACGGGAGGATGCATCGACAACGTGGCGAAGGGCTTCTAAGATCTTCGATTGTGCCTTTCCACTAAGCCGTTTGCCTGCGGATGGTATGCCACAATGTGTGTTTTTAATTTTACACATGTTACAGAGTGACTCGAACAGTTTGGAAGTGAAACTAAGGGCGTTATCCGAAATTAGGATGGAAGGAGTAGTATGATTTGGATGACGCGTTCCACTAGGGCTCTTGCCACAGTTTCCGAGGTCTGGTTGGAATGGCAGCTACTTCGCTGTAACGCGAGAAGTGGTCCGTAAACACAATGATGTACTGGTTTCCCTTTGATGTTTTGGGGAATGGTCCCAGTATGTCCATTCCAGTTCTTTGCCAGGGCCTTTGGCATACTGGATATTTATGCATGGGCTGTGGACGGTACGTTGCCTTTTGTTTTAAACAAGACGGGCATTCAGCGATGTATTCATGTACCTTTCTGTTCATTTCGGGAAAATGGTATCGCTCCAAAAGACTCTTGATGGTGCGATCCGGCCCCATGTGGCCATACAAAGGTGAGTCGTGACAAAGTCCAATGGCTATATCTACGAGATCCTTTGGTATTTCCACGAGGTCGTTTCCATCTTCGTTCCTAAATGTACGAGCCCATCTTTAGGTTGTACTGTTCTTTTACCTTCGATGGTTCCTTTTGTTCCAGGCGCGCCCGAAGGTTTGGGTGTGTTGGTCCTGTTGTTGGGAGTATTGCAGACATTCGTAGTCGAACACAGGAAGAATTCTATCTTATTCACTTGGGTGTCGGGCTTGAGTCTCGACAATCCGTCTGGAATAACTTGAAATTTTCCCGGTTTGTATACGATATTTGCCGCAAAGTCCTGAATCAACAGAGCCCATCTACTCAACTGTCCTTCAAGTAGCTTGTCCTTGAAGAGATACGTGAGTGGCTTATGGTCAGTTTTGATGGTTACATCGTAGCCATAGACGATACTTCGGAATTTTTTCAAAGCCCAATATACCGCTAGGGCCTCTCGGTCCGTAGTGGAATAATTCCGTTGAGGTACAGAGAGAAGCTGACTGGTATAAGCAATGGGTAATTCCACACCAGCTACATCCTGTAATAGGACGGCTCCTAGATAATAGGAGGAAGCATCTGTGACTATGACAAAGGGTTTGGTGTAATCGGGATATTGGAGGATGGGATTTCAGGTTAGTTTACCAATTAAAGTTTCAAAGGCATGTTGGTGATCAGATTCCCAGCTAAATTCAGCATTTTTCTGGAACAAATTAGTAATGGGTTTAGCAATATTTGAAAATTGGGGGATAAAATTCCGATAGAATCCGACAAATCCAATGAATGCACGAGCGTCGTCGATGGTTTTGGGTACAGGGTACTTTTCTAGTGCTTCGAGTTTGGCTGGATAAGACTTAATTCCTGTGGCTGATAGTAGAAATCCTAGGTATACCAGGAATTCCTGTAAAAAGTTGCACTCTGCAAGTTTCAGTTTAAGGTGTGCTTTTTTTAAGCGTGATAGCACATTCTGAAGACGTTAAAAGTGTGTTTTTATATCCGAACTATAAACGATAATATCGTCAAGATAGACGAGAGCTTCAACACCTAATAGGTCGGAAAGGACTATATTCATGGCCTCGGTTAGTGGAAAAAGCAGTCAATGCCCGAGATTTGGGACTGACCTCCATTTGACAATAACCGGATGCTAAATCGAGGGATGAAAAGAAGTTAGCTTTCCCTACATTCAAAATTGTTTCCTGCATGTTTGGATTAGGGAAACGGTCTGGGATGGTAATGTTGTTTAGGCGTCTAAAATTTATACAAGGGCGAGATGTGCCGTCCTTTTTGGAGACAAGAATCATAGGAGCGGACCACGGACTAGCTGAAGGCTGAATGACATCCTGCTCCAACATGTCCGTGATGTGTTCCTCAATAGTGACTAATTGGGAATGTGGAACCCTATAGGGAGGAATGAAGATAGGTTTGGAATTAGGTTCCAGCTTGATTTCGAAAGAGACCAAATTAGTTCTGCCCAGAGGATCTCCTTTTAGGGCAATCATATCTCTATTTCTTATCAGGAAATCGAGAAGCGATTCCAGTAGTTTGGGATCCTGTAAGGCTGGTGACTCCTGAAGATATTTCTTATATTCTTCCTTCAATACTGAAGGGTTTAACTCTAAGTAACTGGAAACACGATTTATCGGACTGGTGGGGAAATCTGAATTTATTTCTACTGTGGAAACAGTTCCTATTTTCTGATTTGAAGTTAATTCGAAAGGGTTTTTTCCTTTGTTTAAACAAACAACAGAGATAGCTGAATTCTGACTCTGACTAAGGACTTGGGCAATAAGAACATCTCTTTTGAAATTACTTTTCTCTGTAATCAGAGTATGATCTGACTCTAATAGTTTCCCTTGACTGTTGACTACTCTTGCTAGGAAACAAATCTTCTCATAAGGTGCTACTGTTATATGCTCTGTAGGGCATATGAAAAATTGTGAATCTGACTCTGGTTCGGCGACTAAAATTTGCCTTATTGGCTGAACTGAAGCTGGCTGACTGAAAACCGACTGACTGGAAACTGACTGTGTTGATCCTACTGGATTCAACAACTGGAACTGATTACTCTGGGGGCTGATTTCTGGAGCGGTTGTCTCTCTGGATGCAACCGACTGACTTGAACTGCTATCAAGTGGAGTGGGTTTCCTATTTCTTTCGGAAATCCGAACTGAACTGATTCTATTAGCATTAAGCTCTCTATTATTTTCATGGAGAGGGTGTGTCCTATTTCGACACTTCACTAACGTTCCGGCTGGGTAAATTTCCCATTGATTCCGGTTGAAAAAATCCATACCTAGTACGATATCTGTCTGAAAGGTGGTGACTGTGTCCACTATACAACATTTTGCGGGGTATACCGCGTTTCCAACTTCTAAATATAATTCAATTTCTCCGTATGTAGGTATGAGTGTGCCTGTAACTCCTCTGAGTTGGCAGGAAGGTGCCTTAATTTCATATTTGTAATCTGTACTCTCTAGTAACTCATCTACACATTGTTTCTTAATTAACGTTGCGTGTGCTCTTGTATCTAGAAAGTGGTTAAATCTTGGTTATCAGTGCTACAATTTATTATTAAATCTAGGAGGTCCGCACCTATTATCCTGATGGGGAGTTTAGTGTGTGTCTGGGTTCATTACTGTTATTTAGGAGGGAGGAGGTTGAACTGCTGCCTCCAAAGTAGGGTCTAAAAAAGGGCTCGAATTGTCTTCTATGGGAGGACCTGGGTCATATTCTACGGGATCACCATACGCTGGAGGGTGTTCTTGAAAACTGTACTCTGGGGAAATTGATTCCTCCGCGGGTACTTCTATGTACCGAACTATCCGACCTTGCTGATTGTACTGGGGTTTGTACAGTGGGTAATAGTGTAATTGGCCCTGTGGTCGTAATCTATTTGTTTGGTGGTTCGGTTGAGGCTGGGAATTTACTGGTTTCTGGGGATTGGATGGCTTTTGGGCACGTTGGTGACTCGTTCTCTGGAAGTTGGGCCTATACCCTGCAGGGGCTTTATCAGCACATTTTTGTCGATGGCCACGGCGATGACCATGTTCATGACAGTGGGAGCAATAAGGGGGATAATTGCACTGACTTATCATGTGCCCAAAGCTATCGCAATTAAAGCACTGTGGAGAAGGGCGTGCATTCTGGGTTTGGGGGCTTGTTTCTGGGGTGGTGTTCCCTGCATCGGCCCCGATTTATAGGGTTGTTGTTGTTGTTGCTGTTGGTGTTGTGGTTGCTGCTGCTGAATGTAGTATATGGGGGTTTCTCTACCTTTTCGGTAGTTCTGGTTTGCTAAATCTGGGTAATGTTCCCGTGTTTTATTTATGGCTACACTTACTGGTTTGTCAATTTAAAAACTCTTGAAACTTTTTTTTAGGTGCTCCGGGTAGGTTTTGGTAAATGGTCGCTGCTACTACTGTATTAGGTTTCTTTATTTTGAAGTGAAAGTAATGCCACACGCATTCTCTGCGGCTCGGAGGGCTTTTTCTATGAGTTTATGTGTTCGTGTAATAAAATTATTTAAATCTTCATGTTCCTCTTTCTTCCATTTAGCTTGGAAGACAGCTTCTAACGTGGCTAAGGGTTGTGCAAGGGTTATTTCTTTAAAAAATTCTAATAAGTTTTGTTTAAAATTGTCCCATGTTGTAGCTTCGCTAATGGATGGGATGTAGGTGACTGTATCATGGGCATTCTCTTCTTTAGGGTCGATAAACCGTTTTGCTTCCCTAATCTTTATATCATCATCGGTGATGTTTTCGCGTAAGAAATGTTCTAAAGACTCAATCCAAGGTCTTACGCGTGGTTCAACAAAGTGATTATCTATGGTCCCCTTAAAAATTAGGACAGTATGGGGAAGGTTTACCAGTCTACCTAAGTTAATGTATGCTGGGGCGGTGGTTTGAGACATATTGGCTCGTACTTGATCTGAAGTTTATGTGTTTGGGAATATGTTTGAAGGGCGCGGGGTAGTGGAAAAATGGGTGTAGGGGGATTTTCGATGTCAGAAAGCGCACCTTCTGAATCGCTCATATGTGAAGGTACTATTAATGTGTTCTAATTTAGTCTGCTTGACCGATCTTAATCTATGGAATGATCACTTGAGTGATTTTCCTAACTACTCTATCTAAGAAATACACATTAAATAAATGCACAACAATTTGCCTAACTAGGGGAAAATTTGAAAAGATTCTTCTTTCTCTTCTCTTCGCCCGTTCCCGCCTCTATGCGGGGTCGGCGTTTCTGACCAGCCTCCTCCACACAGCCCGGTCCTGGGCTTCTTACTCCGACAAACCCTTCTCCCTCAAATCGTCCCTCACCTTCTCCATCCACCTTCGCTTCGGTCTGCCTCTCTTTCTCCTGCCATGCACCTCCATATTCATCGTTCTCTTACCCACATAATCTTCGTCCCCTCTCATCATATGTCCATACCATTTCAGTCTACTTTCTTGTATCTTCCTCGAGATTTCTCCAACCTTTGTTGTGCCCCTTATCCTTTCATTCCTTACTCTATCCAACCTTGTCACTCCGCACATCCATCTCAGCATTCTCATCTCCGTTACAAAATAATAAAAAAAAATGTAAACAAGATTTCACTCGAATGTACGTGAAGGCACGGTAATATTATGATTGGTACATTAAATAAAATTATACTCTACTAACTATAAAAGTGGAAATAACTCGGTTTCAATAAAAAGAAATGTATCACTGGTGTATGGAATGTTCACTGTGTTTTTTGTTAATTCTGGCTTGAGACTAATTATTAATTGTTAATAATACTGATACTCAAATGTTTAGAGATTACTTCAAAAAATGAGATCTGTACTTAACAAGATTCCTATGGCGAAGTCCTTGGAGACGTGTCCTGAAGACGTGTCTTTCTGGCCACTTGTTCTTGGATGAAAACTAGGCGTGGAGAACTCGGAGTCGTGACACACCGGTTCAAGAGTGGATGTGACGAACTGGAAGTCGTGACACGCCGGTCAACTGGATGTTGGTTCTAGTTTCAGGGTCTGGAAGACTGGAAGAATCCTGGATGGAGAGGTCGCCAGTTGTTAACCCTTCCGTCTATGACCTGGGTTGGCTCGAAGTCGAAGGGGGTTTTCGTTAGGTGACAGCAACGGATTTGTTACTTGTAGTAGTTTCTTCTATACTACTCTCCGAGTTCTTCTATAGTGGTTCGGAGGATTCATGGAGGCTTACTAAATTCTCTGAAGGTTCCCTGATTCTTCTTATAACGTATCGGGAAATTTTAATGACTAAGTTCTCTGAAGAGAGCAAGGCTCGAAGGAGAAGATAAAGACTGTTTCTTACTGTAATTTACTGCTAAAATGTACAGGTAGTGCTCAGCCTCTAAGTCTAATTCTGAATGAACATGGAAGAATTTTTGTGGGTTTATATACCCATAATTTGCTAACATCATTATTATTAAATGTTGAAAAGGATGCATTATTTTTGCACAATATTTGAAAACAAAGTAAATCTTAGCTGTGGTAATGTTTAAACGAATAAAGAAGATATTTGAAGATGACGCCATATTTTTATCTTAAACCGCGTATTTTTAGATCTGATATTATCATGATCTGCCGAGTTAACTAAAAGTGGAAATTGAACTATGCATCTTTACACTAAAATATGCATATGAGTAAAAATTAAAGGTTTAAGATTTACAATTAAATGCTTAGGCAAGACATGACTTCATCTTTTATAACGAAGAGAGAATGTATACAAAACATGAACATTGCAAAACTTAAGCAGGATTCATTATTAAGCTAAATCTAAAAAAAAATTATTAAGAAATTTTAAAAAGAACAAGTTACCAATTATTTGGCAGAGTAGAAAGCAAATCAAAAATTTTATCCAAACTCGCGTTAGGCGATTTTGGTCCTTATGTGAAAATGAATACATACACGTCATACATATGAATATAGGTATTATATAAAGTTAGATATATACGAATATATAGGATTATATAAATACATGAACCATATAAACACATGAATTTCACAAATGGATACACGAACTATATAAATGAATATAAGAATTACACGAATGAATAAGATAGTATAGGAATATAGGAATTATTCATGGTTCATTTTTACACACACATATATATATATATAATATATATATATATGTATGAACGTTTTCCAATTTATGTACCGTTTTCTACAGTACATTACATACAGCATAGTAAACATTTTTAGATTGAAGTTATATATTGGTTAGGTTAGGTTATCAAGTTAGGTTAGGTTATCAAGTTGGCAAACAACCACTTCAGATTGATATTATCACTCATTTTTTATCTGAAAAGAAGCAAAAATAAATTATATGAAAAACGGTACACAAACTGGAAAAGGTCCATATGTTATATATATATATATATATATATATATATATTAGTGATGGATCGAGTGGTCGGTTGCGGTTGTGTTTGCGGTTGTCGAATTTTTTCCAACCGCGGTTGCGGTTGCGGTTATCATATACTAGGAAAAATGCGTAATTATTAACTGGATTTAGCCACTATAGTGCGATTTAGCCACACTTGGTACATAATATATACTAAATAGTATTTATTTAGTAAATACCTGATGTTGAACACAAGTTTTGCAATACACCGCTACCGCTATTTGTGTGTTGCAAAACTTGTGTTCAACATAAGGTATTTACTAAATAAATACTATTTAAATGAAGTATATTCTAAACTTATATAGCTATTATGAAAGAATAGGTCAAATTAATTAAAACCATATTTTGCACTAAGTGTGTTACCAGGATGAGGGACGAGGACCCATCGCACTGTTCATCCCACCTACCACTTTCCCCAGCCTCCACCCATTGGAAAGTTATGGATTATTATTCATTTGAAAAACTGATGTCAAACTTAATGACAGGCAGTGTGAATTTCAAGAATAATAGTTTTGCTGCATTTTCACCTTACAACCGCAACCGCACTTATGGAACGGCGGTTGCGGTTACGGTTGCGGTTGTGAATTTTTGTGCGGTTGTAGTGCGGTTGCGGTTGCGGTTATTCGATCCATCACTAATATATATATATAGTGTGTATATATATATATATCGTAAAGAACGACGCTTGTATAGGAGATATTCCGCGCAAGACGAGAAAGAGAAAACAACAAATGAAAAAATGAAGTACCACCTGGGAATCGAACCCGGGATCTTCCGATTGCCGGTCAGACGCGATACCACTACACCATGGTCTTCACTCTTCCAAATGCCGTAATTCCTCTACATACTCGCAGAAACCAATGCCCCAAGGGGGCACCTCCCGCATGCCGTAACATTATATACATTCAACTGCAAAGAACACGCAGTATAAATAACGTAAAGAACGACGCTTGTATAGGAGATATTCCGCGCAAGACGAGAAAGAGAAAACAACAAATGAAAAAATGAAGTACCACCTGGGAATCGGGTTCGATTCCCAGGTGGTACTTCATTTTTTCATTTGTTGTTTTCTCTTTCTCGTCTTGCGCGGAATATCTCCTATACAAGCGTCGTTCTTTACGTTATTTATACTGCGTGTTCTTTGCAGTTGAATGTATATAATGTTACGGCATGCGGGAGGTGCCCCCTTGGGGCATTGGTTTCTGCGAGTATGTAGAGGAATTACGGCATTTGGAAGAGTGAAGACCATGGTGTAGTGGTATCGCGTCTGACCGGCAATCGGAAGATCCCGGGTTCGATTCCCAGGTGGTACTTCATTTTTCATTTGTTGTTTTCTCTTTCTCGTCTTGCGCGGAATATCTCCTATACTAGCGTCGTTCTTTACGTTATTTATACTGCGTGTTCTTTGCAGTTGAATGTATATAATGTTACGGCATGCGGGAGGTGCCCCCTTGGGGCATTGGTTTCTGCGAGTATGTAGAGGAATTACGGCATTTGGAAGAGTGAAGACCATGGTGTAGTGGTATCGCGTCTGACCGGCAATCGGAAGATCCCGGGTTCGATTCCCAGGTGGTACTTCATTTTTTCATTTGTTGTTTTCTCTTTCTCGTCTTGCGCGGAATATCTCCTATACAAGCGTCGTTCTTTACGTTATTTATACTGCGTGTTCTTTGCAGTTGAATGTATATAATGTTACGGCATGCGGGAGGTGCCCCCTTGGGGCATTGGTTTCTGCGAGTATGTAGAGGAATTACGGCATTTGGAAGAGTGAAGACCATGGTGTAGTGGTATCGCGTCTGACCGGCAATCGGAAGATCCCGGGTTCGATTCCCAGGTGGTACTTCATTTTTTCATTTGTTGTTTTCTCTTTCTCGTCTTGCGCGGATATCTCCTATACAAGCGTCGTTCTTTACGTTATTTATACTGCGTGTTCTTTGCAGTTGAATGTATATATATATATATATATGAAATAGGATCCCTCCTAAGGAGACGTAGTTTTACATTTAGGATAAAAACGAAGACGTAGAGCAAAAAAGTCATTATATTTGGCTGCAGCCGACGTTTCGGGCAACTCTACCCATTTTCAAGGCCTAATAAATAAAAAGCTAAAATTAATGCATGACAAAAATATATGAATGTCAAAAACAAACTAATTTACAGTACAGAATAAAACCACTTCAAGAATAAAAATTAAAAAGCATAAAACAAGCATAAGCCAAAAACAAAAAGTAAAATTTATATACATGACAAATATACACATGATAAAAATAAAACTTAAAAACTAAAACATTCAAACAAATTAGTTAAAAACTTCACTAATAAAAAGTTAAATGAAAAAACGCAAAAGTGCACCAAACATACCATGCTCACTTGACAGCCACAAACAACTGAGGCGAAAAGGAGACAGGGTCAAGGGGGGGGGGGGGATTAGTTTGTAGGTATTTTAATTAATATAAAGGGGGTAACAACTAGAATCAATATTTAAACTGGAGTTCAGAAATTTAATGCACAGAGATTCGTAAATACGGAGAGAGGACGGGCATTTTAATGATTTAAGAATTTTAAAGTTATTAACGGAAATATCAACCTTACATTTAACAGAATGATTTCTAATGGCAGACTGTTCCTTTTTAGATAAAACTTTCCCTGTCCTATGGCTAATACCCATATGGGAGCAAAATCTTGCCTGCAAAGAACGAACTGTGCTGCCAACGTAGTTCCCCTGGGAACACCCAGGGCAGGTAAACAAATAAACGACAGAACAGTTCATCGCAGGGGGGATTTTGTCCTTACAACGGAAAAAACATTCAAGGGTATTATTATTTACAAAAGCAACCTTAAAATCAGTGTGAAAATAAAATTTCCTCACCACACTCAACAATTGCTTTTTCACAAAAGTGTTAAAATGGTAGAGGTCAGGTAAAACAAGATATAATGACTTTTTTGCTCTACGTCTTCGTTTTTTCCTAAATATATATATATATATATATATATATATATATATATATAACGTAAAGAACGACGCTTGTATAGGAGAATATTCCGCGCAATACGAGATAGAAAGAACGAAACAAATGAAAAAATGAGGTAACCGCTCGGGAATCGAACCTGGGGTCTTCCGATTACCGGTCAGATATGATACCACTACACCACGGGCCTCACCCAAACAAATGTCGTAATTCTTCTACATACGAGCAGAAACCATTGCCCCAAAGGGGCACCTCCCGCATGCCGTAACATTACCGTATATACATTTTTAACTGCAAACACGCAGTATAATTAACGTAAAGAACGACGCTTGTATAGGAGAATATTCCGCGCAATACGGGATAGAAAGAACGAAACAAATGAAAAAATGAGGTAACCGCTCGGGAATCGAACCCGGGGTCTTCCGATTGCCGGTCAGATATGATACCACTACACCACGGGCCTCACCCAAACAAATGTCGTAATTCTTCTACATACGAGCAGAAACCAATGCCCCAAAGGGGCACCTCCCGCATGCCGTAACATTATATACATTTTTAACTGCAAACACGCAGTATAATTAACGTAAAGAACGACGCTTGTATAGGAGAATATTCCGCGTAATACGAGATAGAAAGAACGAAACAAATGAAAAAATGAGGTAACCGCTCGGGAATCGAACCCGGGGTCTTGTTTGGGTGAGGCCCGTGGTGTAGTGGTATCATATCTGACCGGCAATCGGAAGACCCGGGTTCGATTCCCTAGCGGTTACCTCATTTTTTCATTTGTTTCGTTCTTTCTATCTCGTATTGCGCGGAATATTCTCCTATACAAGCGTCGTTCTTTACGTTAATTATACTGCGTGTTTGCAGTTATATATATATATATATATATATATATATATATATTATACAGTGTGTGTGTGTATATATATATATATATGTATATGTATATATATATAAATTGATAAGTGGTTAGGTTAAGTCGTAATATTTTCGTTAGTTTTAACGTTTTATTTGATTAGGTATACGCGGACAAAGTTGGGGAACGCAAATTACACTGGATAATGTAGGGGAACTTAAACTACACTAAGCACCACAAATGGACGTAAACTACACTTGCTCCGGTTTTTCTTATGTAGAATTTAAATCTGAATCTATTTTCTCCTATGGTATTTCTTGTGCAAATTGATATTAACGGAGATATAAGCAATTTTTGGATCGATTAAAATCGATTGAAATCAGCATGTGTCGACAATGACGTATGGTTTGTCAACCATGACGTGTGGGAGGATTGTGGGAGTTTCTTTGCGCATGCGTAGATGCATTTTCCGGGAAGAAAACGACGTTGAGCTCCAAATTCGTCATGGCCGTTGTGTGTACCAGTTGTGACCTCTCTTTTTATGGTGTATTTTACTGTTATTTGTGCATTTCTGACCTTCAACTATCCCCACAGGGGAGTCCGCCCCCGGCTAGGAGCACGGCGTTAGGCCTAGTTCGGTTAGGTTGGGTTTTTTTAGGTTTGGTAGTGCCACTACGGCTAGGAGCACGCCCTCTTTTACCCCACAATTTCCCTCTACTTAAAAGCCCTGCCCACTTCCGGGGACTTCAAAATCGTAGGATAGGGGGGGGGACCCATATCTCCACAACCGCTTATTTGCACAAGAAATGAAGGTCAGATTCGCACAAAACACATTGAAATACACCAGAAGAACCAATTTTCATGCCAAAGTAGGTCATGTGCTAAAACGAATATTTACCAAACCGGGAATTCGGCTCCCCAGCCGAACTTAAGCGTTGTCCCAGATTCCAAACTTGAAGCCTCGCATAAAGGCTTCAACACTCGCACTATAGGCAATGCTCAAAGACACCACTTTTCTAACCCTGAAGTAACCACAAATCTAGTGTCGACAAAGTCAGGAACTTGTAAATATTCAACTTTCTTGCAAATTTGCGCAACTTTAAATCTTCCGCTTCCAACCCTTACTGTTGAGAAAACAAGCACGAATCATCCCCAAACTTCCACTACTATCTTCCACTTATTTCACTTTCAAACTCTAGTCTCACACTCCACCTATCGCTAACATTCTACTTTCGCAATGATCCTACCATACCAGAATCTCACTCTGACAAGGTACATGAATTAAAACTGTGCTAAGGTCAGAAGACGCCACTTTTATAATGCAGACGCAAAACTGATTAAACGACACCTCTCTGAAGCCTACAAATAACTAAATGGATGTGTACTTATCACATTATCGCGATGCCTCTTTCGCAATGCCATAACAATGGAGAAAGATTCAATTGCTGCAATAATATATGCAGGAAAATGCACAATAAAAAATATATTTATGCCAGAATCCAACATATAATCTCAACACAATTTAATTTCTAAAATATTCCTTCTCCAAGATCATTTTCCATGACACAAAGCGGTAACTATAAAAAGGGTATTTATATATATTTTTTTGGTTCTATCCTGCATGTATAGGGCAAACAATAGGTGTATAGAGAATAACATATACTAACCCACACACGGTGGATCTGTTCTGTAACGTCGACGAAACTCACGCTGCACTGTGACTACCGATTTACACCTCGAAAACTGCAACACACAAAACGCCTTCTGCTGTGCGGACGCCATTTTCACACTGACTGTTTGTTGCTAGGCTAGGCCACGGCGAGGTGACTTTGGAGCCCTCTCGTGGTGATCTTGTAAAACTCGGAGATTTCCTCTTTCATGTGGTGTATGCCCAGTTGATGCACGGTTGATAGGTACGGAAGTATTCTCAGTTGAAATCAGATGAATCATTTTGAATAGCCCTGTATATATATGTATATACAAATGAAATGAAAAGGTTTATTGGCAAACTATAGTCCATATGACAAATATTATTAATACGATTACAGTTCACATATTAAGGATAGAAATATATACAAATGATTAAAAGTAATACAGTAATGTCGGAGTTAAGTGGAGCTACAGACAGACGTTTTCGTACCAAGAATTCCATAGCTTAGAGGATAAGCGGTAGGACTCGTGGATAGCTTGGATAATCGGGTTGGTTGATTTTTTAATTCTTTGCATTAGACTTTATTGAGCACGTCTTGTTACCTCCGGAAAGCTCGGGACATTGCGCGATAGCAAACATTTGCGAAGCTGAACATCTCGGGGGGTAATTTATGTAAGAGTCTAAAAGACCTGTTGTACAGCCAGAACCTTTTTTTTATAACTCACCTACAGTTGCTGTCCGTATATATTACTGCAGAAAGTACGAAAGAGTGTCTTTAGCTTCACTTGTACAGAACCGAAAGTTCCTTATAGTCATATTCACTTTAACACAAAGGCTTCGAGATTGTTTTCTTATATCTGAGTCATCACTCAAGGAGCTGGTGATAGTTTGACCTAAATACTTAAACTCTTGTACTTCCTCAATTACTTCACCTTTCATTTTAAACTTAATATCAGCTGGCTGATTACAGCTTTTAGGATGAAAATGCATAACCTTAGTTTTTGTAACATAAAAAAAATATCATATTTCTGCGAATACACTTCGCAGACTTTTAGTAGCTGATCCAGACCTTTAACAGAGGGACTTATTAACACCATATCATCGGCATAAACTAAGTTATTTATCCTTGTACTATCAATACAACATCCCACTGTTGCCTCATTAAGTGAAGCATCAATTCGTCAATATACACATTAAACAGCATAGGAGAGAGCAAGGACCCTTGTCTCACCCCGCAAGAGGAGCCAAAACATTCGGATAGTACATTTCCCAACTTAACGGTGAAAGATTGGTGGGAATACCAAAATTTCAATAAATTTAACATGTGCATGGGAACCTTCCTGTCTTCTAGTTTTTGAAACAAAATATTGTGGTTCGCTCTATCATATGCCTTACTTATATCTACGAAACAGCTATAAATAGTTGAATTACTGTCATTGTATTCAGATATTGTTTCTTGAAGTACATAGATACACAGCTCAGTTGAGTGGGACCTTTTAAAACCAAACTGATTAGATGTCCATAGGTAATCATTTAATCGGAGTAACAAGAGTTTTTCTAGTAGTTTCGAGAAGCAGGAAGCGACAGCAATAGGCCTGTAATTATTGGTGGACAGAATGTCTCCATACTTATTTTTGACCAGGGGCAAGATATATACCCTTATGAATTCTGCAGGGATATGGATATGAGCAAGCATGGCTGATAAGAGCAATGATATATGCAGACATTGGCATATTTTAAGTGCTCATTCGATAGGCCATCTACCCCTGACGCAGAACCAGTCTTTAACTCTTTAATTAACCTCTTTAGTTCAGGAAATGATAGCAAAATATTTTCCCTTGTCCCTCCCACAGACGTTTCGCTGCAATCTATCTTAAGATTAACTCTACTCACACTGTTAAAAATGTTAGAGTAGTGGTTTTTCCACAGCTTTGCAATTTCATCCTCCCCCGACACCCCATCGATTGTCGGAGGGAGGACACTTTTGACACCCGTTTGATTCTTAACAAATTTCCAAAATTTTATATATACAGTATATATATATATATATATATATATATATATATATATATATGTGTGTGTGTGTGTGTCTGTGTATATATATATATATATATTAGGGTGTTTCAAAAAAATGACATTTTAAAAATTTATTCTCTCATTTAAAATTATTCCATTTCATACAAAACTAAAAATTATAAACTTTCATTACAATACAACAAAAATAAAAGGTGCCTCAAGAGAGCCAAAGTTTTTTCCAAGATAGTATTATTCATGAATGTTAAAATTACTGTTTTTGTTTTATTAAGATATTTCAGATAGCGGTATTTCTCAAATGTAATGACTATCACAGTACAGTTGACTTCTTGACGTTTGGAAACAATTTCCGGTGTTGCTTCACACATTGGATGAGACATTGGTACTGCTTCTCATCTTTTGTCAATTTACCCGAGGAGAGCTCACCGAGAGCTACAGCTCTCTCCGCTGTATCGTTCACGACTTGTAAAGAACCAACAATTTTTTTTGCTACTTTGTAATTTTCATCCTCTTCCCATAAAGCTGGATCGTTCTTCAGAAAGGTTAGATCAAGGTTCAGTTTGCTGAAGAACTTCTTTGTTGCTGTTGTAACGTAATGATGTAAGGGTTTCCATGTTCCATCACTAGATGCCTTAAGACGCCTACCTTTTTCACGATTTTCCAATGCAATTACCATTTCCTTTTTTTCGCGAATGTCCACCTCATCGTCAAAGAAGCTGAAAGCAACCAACTCTTCTCCTAAGTACCACAAGTGTCTTTTGAAAATATTGAGAACTGCTTCCGCAAGCTCACGATCATGGAATTCATTGAGCCTTGCCATATATGCTAGATCTAGACGAGGAGAGGAGATTCCCAATGGACCAGTGAACCAGGCTACCAGATACACACGGACAACAAAAATCACAAACCTCGTGATTCCTCTTATTTCTCTGGCAGTTATATTCATTTGATGTCGGAAAAGAAATAATTTGATGGCATAAATGAGCTTTGACATCCATCTTGCTCTGTGTATGGCTCCAGGCCTTTTGAATTTAATACCTCTTGGCGGAGTTTCACCTAGAACTATAATCCACAGCTCCAGCAGTTCCCGGTAATCTTCTCTTGGTTGCTCATCTTTAAGTATCGTTGTAGCAAAAGAAATCAACTGAGTGACATTTGCATCTTCCAGCTCCCCTTGAAGGGGTGTGAAAGATGAGAGATCAAGGGATTTCCAGCTTTCCTTAAATCTCTTAAACAACAGGATTTCTGGTCCTGTAGATAATCCCATCAAGAAAGTGTAGGCCTTTTCGACTTGAAGTTCGAATATATGGTGACGACATGCAAGATTCAACAACTCCCTTCCAAGTTTATTTTCGATAAGGATGCATGCACCACCACGTCCACCCGTATTTGACGGTGTTGTATCAAAGCTCATGGCATTCACCGAGTCTTGAAGATTGAAATTTCGTAATGTAGAAACCACCGCATCAGCTTGAGCAACACCAGTTCCAGATGAAATTTTTGGAATGGCAAGTATTTCTTCGACACCATCACCAGATACAATAATTGGCAGTCTATCTACCTTTTCTTTACCAGTCAAATCAAGCATAATTTTTCCATCCCAGTGAACAACAAGCACTTTATTGACCAAGGATTCTTTAATTTTCTTTTCATGCTGTATTGCAGCTTCTAGGCGGTGCTTCTTTCTGGCTCTGTATACCGTTGAATGGCTGACGGAAATTTCAGGACGCTGAATCACTTGACTCCTTATTAGTGACGTTAGGAGATGAACAGCCTCCCTATCACTCATGAAAGTTCTGTCTAGAGTGGCGCAGAGGTCATGATGGACTTTTGTTTTTTGCAATTGAAGTTCCCCAGTTGTACCTCCAACAGTTGGCAAGTAATCAGAATCATGAGAAGAGGAGGAACTCTCTGTATCTGATTTAGTAGAAT
Source organism: Bathynomus jamesi (assembly GCA_023014485.1). Lineage (NCBI taxonomy): Eukaryota > Metazoa > Arthropoda > Malacostraca > Isopoda > Cirolanidae > Bathynomus > Bathynomus jamesi. Next base: position 606,260 of record JAJOZX010000310.1, on the reverse strand, counting down.
CACTTGTTTTAGTCGAATCCACAGTTTTTGATGTGCTTGCTATTTCTTTCTTGCATCTTTGTTTTCTCTTTTCTTCATTTGCTACTCTTTCGAAACGTCGCCTTTCCTTCTCCATTGTTACCTTGTCTATTCCAGCCATAGTTCCCCGTCGTCCAGGCTCTCTTTGAGCTTGCAAGAACTGAAGGTCCTCGGGGTTCTGGATTAGTTTTGCTGCATCAGCGTGAGCTATATCAAATAGATTTGGGAAAGTGCTGATAAAATCTTCTCTTGTTTTCTGTAGTAGAACTTCTAGTTTTATTCTTTTGTAGCTGCTTCCATGTGGCATACAAACCTTCAATTTTTGTAATAACATGTTGTTTGGGTCTAGTTGGGATTCTGGCTTTGTTCCAGAATAGCAATATTTCATCAAAAGTTTTGTTGGCTGCTTCTTTAATTGTGTCATTCTCTTCCCGATGGAAGTAATAAAATCGCTTCAGGACATCTCCAATACATGGTAACTTAGATCCCCTGATACTGTGAGCGAGACTGCTCCCTATAAGAAAAATTTCTTGTCTTTTTTGCCTAGCTGCCATGAATCTGAAACAAAAGAATTATATGAAAGTTATCAACATACTGTTACTGTTTCATAACTGTTTCTATTTAGTTTATTTTTATTAACTTAAGAAATGTACAGTGTTGGTGGGTCAACTAGTGACAAGTTAAAGAGCAAAACACAATTCCAACAAACTAATTTCCAACAATACTACAAAATAATTTTATGTGCTCAATTAAATAAAAAAAAAAAAAATTTCGAGAACATTCCTTAAGCTTTACGTACCTAATATTACATTTATAAATAATGAATTTGAATATAGAATAACTAAATAACGGCATATAATGCTGAAAATAAATAGTTATTAATTTCTCAAGTTTGTCAGATTTTAAAATAATCGTCTTGTTATGAATGTAGTTGTTATTTATAGATTTTACCCAAGCAAGCCAAACTTTACAAGGCATGAGGCTCCTTAAAATGTTCATTAAACTTCACAAAATTCCATAACATCAGTTTACACAACTAATCGAATATTTTGAGAGGGTGAGACTTTCAAAAAAAAATCAAAAATTCAACCCTTATAAAGGTGAAACACCCTAATATATATATATATATATATATATATATATATATATATATATATGATAGTGCGACAGTTAATGCGTTTCTAATATACGTAAAGTGCTAAAACAATATAAAAAAATAGTAACAACAACAATAATAATAATATCACGATTACAATTTATTATTGCATTTATGCGTATTGATGACGCACATCAGCTGCTACAGGAAACATATCACACACAATCACACACACACACATATATATATATATATATATATATACACACACATGCAAATATATCCATAAATATGCACCCGCATACATATATACATACCCTAATATACCTTCAGATAGCTGGGACTGTAATGTCTTTATATACTTCCATAGCATAGGACTGGCATTAACAAGGAAATTTTATGTTAAATTTATTAGCAGGATTGGTAAAACTTATATTGTAAGATAATGCAGAGTAGTGAGGTTATTTACACTAGTTTTAAAGATATGGAGACAGAAAAAAAAAAAGTACATAGAGATTATCTGCAGTAAGCTCCAAACATAAAATATGTTTATAAATACATACAGTACATTATGGATATTTAGCTAAGATTACAGTCACATAACTACACGTAATTACATGTAGGTATTCAGCTTAGATTATATCTTCGTATTTATTAAGATATGAGGCTAAAATATAATTAATATTAAACAATTAAGTATCGAATATTAGTTACCTTGCTAATTGGGTATCTTAACAACCTTAGATACCTTGATTTTGCACATATTTAGTTTTATCTTCCCATTTACTACTTTTATATTGTTATATAGAAGTATAGATTAATTTATTATGATAATAATACAGAGGATACAGTGTTATGGCTTGTATGATTTAATGAATTTGTCATTCAGTTTTCTTTGGAAGATTTTTAATGTTCTAGATGGTTTTATCTCTTGATCAAGGGTGTTCCAAAGGTTTGGTCCTGTGGAGGATAGGGATCTAGTCGCACAATCCAGAGTGTACAGTAATTCGGTTTTCTGATGTACGTGTTTGATTGTCTTGTGTTAAAGCGTTGTTGTTTGTAAAGCTAATATTTTGTTTTGAATGATTTCTGGTGCAGTATTATGGACGATTTGGTACATATATGATGCGATGTTTAGTTTGTAAATTTCTACTAGTTTGAGAATTTTTAACGCGTTGAACATTTTATCTGTACTTTCATTATGCATGTTCGATTTATAGATTTTCTTATTTATTCTTTTCTGAATTACCACCATTTGCTGTCGAGAATATTGACGTGCACTTCCGTAAGTACTAAAGTACTAATGCAGTATTGTAAGTGTGGGTACACCATGGTAAAGTAAATGGATCGAAGAACTTGTTTTAGGAGTGTTACACTTGCTTTCGTAATTATGAATGAGACATTGGCTAATTTATTGCATAGAGCTTCAGTGTATTCTTTGAATGAAAAGTTTGAATCGATGGTCATTTCCAGAAGTTTGGTCGATTGCACTCGCTGAACAGGGATTGAATTTAGGTTTTTTAGGTTCAGAAGGGGGCAACGTTTTCTTTTTTGTGATGACTATAATTATAAGCTGTGTTTTTAATATTTGAGGATAGTTTGTTGGCGTTAAGCCATGCATATACAATTTGGAGTTCATTGTTGGTGGTTGTTTGGAGTGGTAATAAGTTTAAGAAGATAATGTAATAAGAATAGACTCCGACCAAATAACGTTGACTGAACAAACACTGACCGAGTAAACATTAACTTAACTATCCTTATTCTATTTTGACTGTACTAGACGTTTAAAAAAATATAATCAACTTAAAGAAAAAAGGGTGCTGGTTAAGTGTGCGGTCTACCTACGATTCGGCGGTCTACCTTTTAATTATAGCTTCTTATCTTGTTTACTAATTGTTTGTTTACATCCCATTGTCAATCGCCCTTGACGATTGGTTAGGTTTAGTCATGATATTTTCGTTAGTTTTAACGAAAATATCATGATTAAACCTAACCAATCGTAGGTAGACCGCACACTTAACCAGCACCGAAAAAAGGTTTTAAGTATTTTATCTAGCACTCTGTCTTTTGTATTTTCTAGACTAGAGGATTATATAGTGGATAATTTGAATTGATTTTGATTGGCATAGAAAATTAATTTACAAATCAAAGCTAATGTATGTTTTGCCGCTTAAGGTTTTTTTAAGATTTTAGAACTTTTTTGTTTGTTTGTGTTTTTGTGTATATATATATATATGTTTGTGTGTGTGTGTGTGTGTTAAATGTTTGGGGTTGTTCATTGTTTGTATGCGTTGGTTTGTGTATTGTTTGTATGTAGATATGTAAGTGTGTGTGTGTGTTTTTTATTTGGAAGCGCTCAGTAGTGAAGTGCACCAGAGCATTAATATATCACACCTCTTACATTTAGTGAAAACACTTAATTATAGTGTAAAACTTGTATGCTGAAACTCGGTCAGCTTACTCTTCTTGATGGTTTTCTACATATTCTGAGTTTTTGTTATATTCGGAGTTAAGTAGAAGGGCTCTGTATATAAATGGTCACCACAATGAGTGTTGTTTAATGTGAACATAATTCATAAATAACAAAGAATACTTTGTAAAAGTTTAAGACGTAGTTCAAAGAGATAGATCACTGATTATATTTATGGATTGATTCCTCTCGTATCTAAATAAAAGTCATGCTACAGCATAATATTTCGTAAAATAAAAATTTCGGAGCTATTGACGAATGGGGACCCCAGCCTTCTTTAGTTAGGCTTATAAGGCTAACTAACGAAAATATCACGACTTAACCTAACCAATCGTTAGGTTAACTGTACGCCCTTGACGATTGGTTAGGTTAGGTCATGATATTTTCGTTAGTTAGCCTTATAAAGCTAACTAAAGAAGGCTGGGGTCCCTATTCTTCAATAGCTCCAAATTTTTTAATGAATCCATTGCAGCGCTAAAAAGAAACAAAGAAACATGATTTAAAAAATTCGGTTGGTTTGAGATTGAACTTAGGTTATAATGTTATAATGTTTCAAACCAACAAGGTCCCTAGGATCCACTCATGGCTGGTCTACTTAAGTGTGGTTGTAGTTGTATATTGCCCATGTCCTCCGTGGTAGCGAAGAGGACCTACAATTTTACGTGGGTTCCGAACCACAAAAACCTTAATTTTACTACCTTAAACTATACCCAATCTATCAATATATGCGTCTAATCGATTTTTAAACATGTTTATAGACGTGCTACTAATTATTTCTACCGGCAAACTATTCCAGCTATTTATTATTCTATGCGTAAAAAAATTTTTGGCAACTGCTGTCTCCAACCTTCTACTTGTCAACTTACACCGGTTATTTCTAGTCCTATTATATTGTGATATTTCGAAAAAGGTATCTCTATTTACGTTATCGAACCCATTCATTATTTTAAAAACCTGGATTAGATCACCCCTTAGCCTCCTAGTCTCGAGTGTAGTCAATTTTAACTCCTTAAGCCTATCCTCGTACGACTTTGACCTAAGCGACGGAATCATCTTAGTTGCTCGTCTTTGAACTCTTTCGATTTTATCTATATCTTTCCGCATATGCGGATTCCAAAATTGGATCGCGTACTCCAAATACGGTCTAACAAATGATTTATAAAGAGGAACAATAATATCGCGCGATTTGTATTCAAAATTCCGAGCTATAAAACCTAGCACCTTGTTCGCCTAATTGACCGTTACTGTACTTTGTTTCGCCACATTTAAATCACCAGTGACTATAACTCCTAAGTCTATTTCCTGTTCTACGCTTGCCAACTCCTTCCCTGACACACTATACGCAAAATTACCGTTACGCGAACCTATATGTGAAATTTTGCACTTATCGACGTTAAATCTCATTTTCTATGTGACTAACCAATCAACGATTTTGTTCAGATCTTCCTAGCTTTTACCTCTATCTTCGTCATTAATTCCCTACCACCCAATTTCGTGTCATCTGCAAACTTTGAAACTGTACTGACTAGGTCGACATCTAAATCGTTAATATATATAACAAAAGGCAAGGGGCCCAATACAGAATCCTGAGGAACGCCGCTCGCTACATTAGCTCAAGACGACTCCTCTCTTTCAACGACTTCGCAACCACTCTTCTATCCAATTTATTACTACACCCCTGATTCTATGAGCCTTAGTTTTTTTCAATGAGTCTTTTGTGTGGTACGGTGTCAAACGCTTGTTGAAAATCTAAATACACTACATCTACCGCCCGATGACTATCGTAAACTTCAACTACGCTTTGAAAAAATTCTAAAAGATTAGTTAAGCAAGATTTGTTTCGCCTAAAACCGTGCTGCGTATTTCTAATCAAGTTATGCAATTCCAAGTGTTCGACTATGCGATCCCTAATTATTGATCCCAGTAGCTTACCTACAAGAGACGTTAAACTGATTGGCCTATAATTTCCCGCCGCACCTTTATCATCTTTCTTAAAAATAGGTGTTACATTTGCTAACTTGAAATTATCTGGTACGCACCCCTCAAAAATAAACGCATTAAAAATCTTTGTTAGCGGCACAACAATGCTTTCTTTTAATTCTTTTAGTTGTATGGGATATATGGAGTCCGGCCCCGGTGATTTACGCATTTTCATTTTATCAATATAGCGCATTACCTCCCTTTCACTAACCACAATATTATCTAAAGTACTACCATTGTCAAAAGGTATTATGTCTATGACCGTAGGGATATTCGTTACATCTTCTATTGTAAAACCTGACGTAAAAAATTCATTTAGGAGGGTAGCCATTTGCTTGTTTTCAGAAACTAGCTCTCCGTTAAAATTTTTCAACGGCCCCAAGACATTCTTTACTGGATTCCTATTATTGACGTATTGAAAGAATCGCTTGGGGTTTTCTTTGTCGTCACGAGCTATGGAGATTTCAAAATCATACTTGGACTTTTTTATTACACTTTTCGCTTCATGCCTTAGAGATATGTAGTTGTTTCGTAACCACAAATTATCTTTATCGCACTTATGTAGCCTATAAACCCTATCTCTACTCTTTATAATATCCCCTACTCTAGAAGTAAACCACAAGGGCTTGTTATTTTCTGTCGCCCGCTTAATCTTGTAGGGTACACATTCTTCATTTATAGTCCTAAATACTGTTTCAAACGATTCCCACATTAGTTTTGTGTTGGAGATCCCTATTACGTTTTCCCAATTGACGTGTGACAATTCATTTCCAAATTTACAAAAGTCTGCGTGCTGGAAGTTAGGAATTTTAGTCGAGTTAGCTGGTTTCGAGTGACTTACTGAGAGGACAAACACTACCATATTGTGATCTCTATTGCTTAACGGTTCTATTACTTGAAGATCAGTGATTAGCTTATCGTCCGTAGTTATTACTAAATCTAAAATACTGTCCAAAATCGTAGGTTCCCCTTCCCAACCTTTTGAATAAGAAAGCTATCCTCGAGAAAATTAACTAAACGATTACCTTCCGCGTCTCCCTGCATTGTATCGTAATCCACGTTGGCGCAATTAAAGTCACCCATAACTGAAACCTGCTCACTACCTATTATTCTCTTAATTTCACGATATAACGCTTCGTCCGTATCAGCTGTTTGATTAGGGGGCCTATATATAACCGCAACAACAAGTTTGAAATCGTTCAATTTAAGTTCTGCTATAGTCGAATCTATCGGTTCTGGAATTCTGTGCTTTACTTCTATAACGTTCGCAATATTATCTTTGATATACAACATAACACCGCCTTCTCGCCTACCTATTCTGTTTTTAACAAAAAGTCTATAACCTCTAATTTGATACTCCCCTACAAAGTCACGTGTTTCAGTGCTAAGCCACGATTCATTTATCGCAATTAGATCATAGTCTTTACAAGCAATTAAAGAAGAAATTCGTTTATTTTATCTCGAAGGCTACGAGCATTTAAAGATAGAACCTTCAAATTGTTTGTAATTGCAATACCTTCGTGCGCGCAAAGGAATTTTAAGGAAATTACGCCGGGACCGTTCGAGTTACGGCAGCCTGAAAAGAAGAAACAGTATTATGAAATAGTCTTCCTAAACCCGCAGCTCCAACGTCATTAAGTGAAGTCCATCTCCGAGGAACAAGTCCCTCCTGCCGTAGAAACTGCTCCAAAAATTCGCAAAATGCACTCCTTCCTGTTGACAAAGTGACTTTATGTTATTGTTAATATAGATCGCCTTGCTGTAGAACTCGTTACGTTGGATAATTCGAGGAAGTATACGTGTTAAAACAATCTTATTAGTTTTTTCCTTTCGTCGCTCTAGTAAGTCCCTGTACCTAGCCAGCAGCTCTTCCGATCTAGAATTTAGAACGTTATTAGTACCGACGTGAATAACATTGCACCAGGGTAGCAATAACGGCGCCTACGACGGGGGTTCCTCCCGCAGAATTCCTCGAGCTGCCCTCGAACAATGGAATCACCAACGAGTCGTATTTCAGGTTCATCTTCGTCTTCGAAGCCTAAAACAGAAAACTTATTGTTTGTTAATACCGGTAGACAAGTCTTAGGTTGTCTCAATGGGGCTCCATTACGCACTTGCACGAAGGGTCGGGAACTAGGGGAAGAGAGAGGGCTATTAGTATTATTTATATCATTAGTAGAAACTGAGGCAGGAGGGGCCGTGGCTGAAGAATAACTCCTCTCAGAAGGAGCACCACCTGCACCACCTGCAAACTAACTGATCATTATTATTAGCCAAAATAAACGCGTAAGCGGCACACTTTCCTTTACAGCGACTGCAAGTACTTGACGGGAGTGCCATGCTATTAACTAATTAAAAAACGAGCGTTTTGAAATTAATATCGAGTTAATACTAGTAATCTAATAACGACGTACGTCTCCTAGAATAAGTAAGGAGCAATTAATAAATAAAACGTAGGTTTACCGCGTACTTATTGTGACGTCACCTGCGCAAACCCGCAAAAATGCTCTTCAAACGCAGAAACAGGTTCCTGTAACCCAAATTTATACTAAATGAATAAAGGTTGAGAGGGCACGGGATCGACTCCAATCTCCGTCGCAGTTAGAGTTAGTCCAGCCACTTATTCTGTGACTGCTCAAGCTCAGGTGACTTTTAGAGTTTAAGATCAACCCCATTCATGTGGGGAAATACCCATGGTTTCTAGATGTTACCTGTTACTCAAAAGATATAGGTTATTACGTCGTGAAATGGTCTTCAACCCTTTGAGACCTAACTACGTACGATGTACGAGTGATCACCACAGACTAACTTCTTACACCTTACGATCTTAATTTTCACTCTTGCATTTGAATGGGAGTAAAAAAGAAACGACTCTGTGGGACATACGTTCCGCTCACACACGCAATACCGAAAGGGTTCAGTTTATCTGTTAATTTCCATCGTAATTCAACATTTCAAACAAAAGCCCATTGTGAATCTTTTCATTTTTGGCTCCCAACTGCCATCTGTGCGATATACATTTTGTTCCAGGCCCCCGTCTCGAAAGGGTTAATTATTATTTTATTTTATTTAATTTGCATTATTCTCACTCTTTTTACTGCTTTACTGTTTTGTTCTATTTTAATTTGTTTATTTAATTAACGTAGCAATAACGGAGGAGAAAAACGAGTACATGGTTTCACACCACTTCGTGGAGAGCTAATAACTTTAAATCAGAAATTACATCTTAACAAAAAAAAATCTCTCCTTCTCATAACAGACCCCGTAACGAGACTCTTTGAACCAGGGTATTTTGCCTCCAGTGCAGCTCCCAATCTCTCTCTCCAATCCTAAAAGGTTGCTAATTAGTAATTTACATGTCAAATAATTATATTTTACATACAGGGTGTCCCAGGAAGAAATGTCAAGAATGCACCATTTCACTCTTTGGGTATTTCTAAGTAGAAAGTACTACAGTATATCGATATGGGTCTCATTCCCAACCGTTACCGAGATACAGGCCTCTACATTTGGGTAATTAAAACATAATAAAAAGGCGATCTTAGATACTATTTAATGACACTTGTGGTTTACAAAAAGTACAAACATACATTACACTATTGCACTTATTGCAGAATGGTTTCAAAGTGACCCCCTCCTTCTTCAATGCACGCGGCGAGCCTCCGATCCATCGAGTCTTGCCAAGGAAAACGCGGAAGTTCATTTCTGAGGTTTATGAACGCATCCAGCCGGCATGGCTTGAAATGTTGCTTGAGCACTGCACCTCCACGTTTGCAGAGTACACAACACACTCTGAAAAGAAACGTGACTCAGTGAGCAGGTGTTAAGACGTACCTAAATAAATAATGTAAATAAATAATGTGAGGATCTGCACAGTTGCCAATGTATCATTAAATGTCATTGAATATTATCTAAGATTGGCTTTTTATTATGTTTTAGTTACCCAAATGTAGAGGCCTGTATCTCGGTAACGGTTGGGAATCAGGCACATGTCAATATAATACTTTCTACTTAGAAATACCCAAAGAGTCAAATGGTGCATTCTTGACATTTCCTCCTGGGACACCCTCTATATATATATATATATATATATATATATATATAATATATATATATATATATGAAAATTATTTCACGAAAGTAACACGTGAAAAATATTTATGATGAATAAAACCACGAAGGAAAGGAAACACAAAATGGTGCTCAAGCGCTTTCGTCTAATGACATCCTCAGGAACACTGAAGTACATAAAAGGGTAACAGCCTATATATAGGTTACAGAAAGAAAAAAAAGAAAATAAATAACATACATACATACATACACACACACATATATATATATATATATATATATATATACATACATATCTATATATACATATACATACATATATATATACATATATATACATATATATATATATATATATGCAATAAACAGAGAAGTAAAAATAAAAATTAAAAATTAAAAATTAAAGGATTATCAGTGAGGCGTACAGATTTGTAAGGAATAATATCGATTTTTAGCACAAGATCAAATGGATTATAAAAATACAAATTTATATTGGAAAACTGCCTTCGTGGTTTTATTCATCATATATATATATATATATATATATATATATATATATATACAGGGTGTCCCATAAGTCCGGCATCATAGGAAAAATAATAAAAAAAAGGCAAAACAAAAGCTTTTATTTACAGAACGTGCTCAATATGTCCACCATTGTTTTCAATACACAAATTCAGACGTGATACCCAGTCAGCAAGCACACGGTGAATGATGTCAGGAGCAATGGTGTTACATGCCCCAATTTAGGCCTGTTCAAAAATCAACTTTTTCTTATTTTCATAGGTTTCTGTACATTTTCCCATGCTTTTTGACCTGAAAAAGCCGAAAATCACAACTATTTTGACCTAGGATGTTGGGAAGCATTGCCGCATGGAGCTTTAAATTTTCTGCCTTGAAATCGGCCAAAGCGCCAATTCCGGGGTCCCTTGAATTATGTTTTGCACTTTAACTTTTGATCTAAACAAGATAGAGCAAGAAATTAGGTATCAAATGAAAGAGCATAAAATTAATAAATAATAATAATAATAATAATAATAATAATAATAATAAATAAATAATAATTAATAATAATAATAATAATAATAATAATTACACAGGTCAACAAAAAAACATTGTTTTTTCGTTGCCAAGGAAATTCGTACGAATTTAGGGTATTTTGGGGTTGCTGAATTCCAAAATGAAAGTAGTTTCTCCGATTTGGCTCTAGTTCTTGAGATAATGAATATCCTCAATTAATAGGAAACGTAACCATAACGCGTGCATATAGGAAACTACCGGAACATTCTAGATGGTGAGACCGAATAAAATGCCATTATGTATTTCATGTGTTTACTTTTGTATGATTTGAGACAATTTCAATGCGATTTGTAAGTAGGCTCCGCCTGAACATTAAATTTTTTGCATTTTTACGTGTTTCAATGGGGTACCAATTATCTCATAAATTAGAGCCAATCTAGCAAAACCGATGTCATATTCGGAATCAGCACCACAAAGTTACCCCAAAATCACTCTAATATGATTGGCAATAAAATGAGTGTTGACCAGTGTTATCTATCATTTTTCAGGAAACAACAGAAACTCAATCAGAATCTAGAAAACCATCTACAAGTTACAACTTCACAATGGCATTAAGCAAGGAGCTGAGGGAGCTCCGTGGGCGCACAGTTGATATCTCAGAACCTCCACGTACTGTCCACAGGCAGGTGTCAACTGGGCCATCTACCAGATCTCTCACTGAAACTTTCCTGGTTGGATACCCTTCAGCTTTTATCAGTGGTTCCCAGCTTCCCACCAACAGACAGGCGTTCCAGTATTTCCTTAATCTTCAGAATTTACCGGAAAATGCAGGGAGGCCCATGGTTCAAGACCTTGCATATGAAACAGTTGAATCTATCATCCCATTCTGGCAGATGGCTAGGATCAAGACAATGACCAAGTACAACGCAATGAAGCTCTTCATGAAACTACATGAGAAACATCGTGCTCTGGTGAAAAGCAAAGGAAGAGCAAGTAACCCTGGAGGAAAAAGAGGAGCATTTGTGCTGGAATTAGACAGCCTGTTCGATATAGGAGCTCCAGATGCAATCCAGGAAATACAGAACAACAGACTGTTATCCAGAGAGAAGAAAGATGAGGATATCAGGTTCTACGAAGACCAAAAGACTGAGAGGAAAGGTCATATGTCTGGTCATGACAAGATTTTTGAGACAAGATCCCTGCAGCAAGCAGCGAGGAATGAAAGACTGCAGCATAGACAAGAACAAGGTAAAACTAATTACTTTGAACGTTACAAAAAGTTTTAAGTTTTACTCCATTGCGATATTTAGCATGTACTTAACAATTACTGTCTTAACATGTTGTACTATTTTACAGCTGCAGCAGAACAAGAGGCAGTTGTTCATGTGGATGACATTACCTGGGGTGACTCAACTGACAACGACGCTAACACAGAGGACATGGATTACAATCAGCCTCGTCCTGGATGTTCTCACCATCAAGACACTGTGACTAGTGTGACTTTGACGTTTCCAAGGAAGGTCATGGAATGTGATGTCATCTGCAATACAGCTGATCGTCTTGGTTTATCAGACAATCAAGTTACTGCCATGGTTTCTGCCACCTTGAAAGCTGGAGGGGCTGATCTGGATAAGTTCGTCATCTCAACCTCAACAACACGTCGCAACAGAATGCTGTCCAGGTATAATATCAGCCAGAGTCACATGTCCAAGTTTTGTGAAAACCCCCCACAGTACGCTGCCTTACACTGGGATGGAAAGTTGCTCAAAGATGTCTTGGGCAGTGAACCTGGAAGTACCTCAGAGACTTTAGCTGTGCTAGTGTCTGGTCCACCTTCATACACTGAAGGAAAGTTATTGGGAGTACCTGTCATCAACAATTCTTCTGGCACAGCTCAGGCTGAGGCTTCAATGGATTTACTGGAGACATGGGAACTTACGGATAATGTTACTGCCCTTGTTTTTGACACTACATCCAGTAACAGTGGAGTTCACAGAGGAGCTGCCAAACTGCTAGAGAAAATGCTGAACAAAAAGGTTTTATCTGGCCTGTCGACATCACATCCTGGAAATCCTAGTAGGAGCAGTTTGGGAGAAGCTGTTTGGGAAGGTGAAGGGGCCAGATAATCCCTGGTTTGAGCATCTGAAGGATGTTTGGACGGACTTGTCCAAGGAAAACCCAAAGATGCTGGCTATCAACAGCAAATGGCTGAAGGAAAAGAAGAAGAACAGTGAAGAAATACTCCAAGACATTCTAACAGCAGAAAGGCTTCCAAGAGCCGACTACAGGGAAATGGCTGAACTGACAGTCATTGTTCTTGGAGGAACGCCTCCTCGAGGTATTCACTGGAGTCGACCAGGCGCCATTCATCAGGCCAGATGGATGGCCAGAAACCTGTACTCCATGAAAATGCTGATGTTTGCAGATCAACTTGAGTACGACGAAGACACTGTATCAAAGCTGGAAAGACTCAACACCTTCCTTGCGCTGTTCTCCACTCCTGTATGGATGATGTCAATGTCTGCTGCAGATGCTCCCGTGAATGATCTAAGTCTAATCCAGGACATGTTGAAGTACAAGAAAACTGACCCATAGCTTGCTGATGCAGTACTTAATAAGATGGAAAACCACAAATGGTACCTGACGCAGGAAGTCGTGTCATTTGCCCTGTTCAGCAGTAGATTGAGTGACACATTGAAGCACGACATTGCTGCCCAGTTACATGCCACTGAGAAGCCAGACAGCTTCAGAACAGGAAAGCCTCTATTCCAGAGAGTCACAGCTAAGACCACCCTGGTTGATCTCATTGGCCCAGAATCACATTTCCTGCTGGACACACTGAACATTGGATTCGAGTGGCTTCTGGAACCTGTCACGTCTTGGCCACAGAATGAGGACTACAGAAAAGCGTTGGACTATGTTAAGAATCTGAAAGCGGTGAATGACATTGCTGAACGTGGTGTCAAGATGATGAGCGACTTTGCAAATGTCATAACAACAGATGCCAAGCAAAGGGACTATCTCCTTCAAGCTGTGGAGTTCAACAGACGCCGCTTTGACAGCTTCAAGAAACAAACTCTCAACAACTGACTGTGTAAATGTCATTATGAAATTAATCATCATGTAATGCTTTCACTTCTTGATCGATTAGACTTGTGACAAAATGTTAATCTCAAATTTGTGTCATGAATAAGGCGCCTTGTCTGCCTTGAGTGTGAGAAAACGAATTTGTGATATTTCTGAAATCTTTGTATGTACCAATGTGCCATTTCTTGTTCCAAGACTATCATAATTGTATAAGTTAGAAAGAGGATTAAAAACACTTTAATTTGGTGCCTATTTTGTTGCTCTATCTTGTTTAGATAAAAAGTTATAGTGCAAAACATGATTCAAGGGACCCCGGAACTGGTGCTTTTGGCCGATTTCAAGGCAGAAAACTTAAAGCTCCATGCGGCAATGCTTCCCAACAACCTAGGTCAAAATGGTTGTGATTTTCGGCCTTTTCAGGTCAAAAAGCATGGGAAAAGGTACAGAAACCTATGAAAATAAGAAAAAGTTGATTTTTGAACAGGGCTAATGCCCCATTAATGCGCTGCCGCAAATGTTCAACACTCCTAATTTTCTCTGCGTATATCAGCGCTTTCAAGTGGCCCCAGAGATAAAAATCTAGTGGCGTGAGATCCGGGCTTCTAGCTGGCCATTCCACAGGCCCTCGACGTCCTATTCAATGACCAGGGAATTGTTGGTACAAGTATTCCCTTACTTGGGTGCTGTAATGTGCGGGAGCGCCGTCTTGCTGGAACCATGTTGGGAAATTTCCTTCTTCGTTCAAGACACTGGGAAATGCTTTTTCCTTGAGTGTACGTAGGTAGGTGCCTCCAGTGACATGTTCATCGAAAAAGAGGGGGCCTATGATGCGATCCTTCCAAATGCCACACCATACCATCACCCGAGATGTACCTTGTTCCTTTGAAGAGGTATACCAGTGAGGGTTGTTTTGAGACCAGTAGCGGGTGTTCTGTCGATTTACCTCACCATTTCCATAAAAAACACCCTCGTCACTGAACAGAATGGTGGACGGGAAATTGGCATCCCGAGCATAGACATTATGGCCTGTAGAAAGAGAAAAATATGAATTATGGTTTGTTTTGTAGAAATAGAAAAATATGAATTTCTCCTATGATGCCGGACTTATGGGACACCCTGTATATATATATATATATATATATATATATATATATATATAACTTGCTTAATAAGAAGCAGAAAAATACAAAAAACATAAAAGCTATCATATAAAATATAATGTTCTCAAACAGAATATATTCCATTTAAAAAATATACCCATATCATATTATGATATGGGTGTGTGTGTGTGTATATATATATATATACCCATGATATGGGTATATACCCATATCATAAACAACATTTACAATAAATAAATTACTGATCCCATGTAACATTTTTATTTCTACGAGTTTGTAAGCTTTTGAAATTTCCGTTTTAGTTCAGTCATAAACATTTAATTTTATAGTTAAAAAGGTATCAGTCAAAGAACCCCCCACCCCCCACCCACAATAAAAACGTAATAACATTTTACAAAATTGTCAACCAAAGCCTTTGCGGAATTCGCTTCCGATTTATTTTTTCATTTCAGGTTGTTTTGTGAATCTTTATTAATAACTGCGGACAACGTAAACAAAAACTTTATCTTGTGCCAAGTTCAGAAAAATCCTCACTCGTTTACACAAATCATTTCTTCAGACTTCTGAAGTGAAGTTGCGAGTATTTAGTGATTTGGTATTGCGTGAACACCACCAGTTTATAAAGCGTGTTTCTGTGCATGTGTGCGTGTGTGTGTGTGTGTGTGTGTGTGTGTGTGTGTTACTTAAGCTGGTAATTATATGTAAGTAGGTATAAATGTATCACAAAGTAACTTCAACTATAATAGTGTGTGTATATATATATATATATATATATATATATATATATATATATACTGTGTGTGTGTGTGTGTGTGTGTGTATATATATATATATATATATATATATATATATATACAGTGAGTGTGTGTGTGTGTGTGTCAGTTTTGTGTTTTTGCAGGCAAATATGAATCCACAAAATTTTATTCAAAACGGTGAAATATCTGCAACCGAAGGTAACTTAATGAAATTTACATTAACTTTATTATTTACAAATTCCCCCATTATTAACTTAATTATAATTTAATTAATTATGATTACAACTAATCCATAAATCACTATAAATGTATGTTGATAAAGTTTGTTTGAAAACATACCGTAAAGATTGGTGTTCTTCATCAAATTTTTTTACTTTATGCTTCATTGCAAACAGGCAGGCAATAAGTGTCAGTGTAAATAAATAGTTGCAAATTTCAGATTTGCATATAAGCCAGTCATCTTTTATCGCAAATTACACTTTTTACTATGTGTATGTTGTTATCTGATGGTTATTTACATTTATACCTCTCTGTTGACCCAAGTTATTGTAAAGTTCGTCGTTAATTAGAATCTTAAAAAAAATATATTATTAGTTGAGAACTGCTTACGCCTCACTTTCGCTTTTTCGTGACTGATTACCAAATACATTGGTTTTCCGAGACACGCGCTTTTACACAAGAAAATAATTGCTCAAATAAAATTGTTAAAGTAGGAAGTAGTAGTTCCCCTATTCTCATCCCCCCACCCGGCACAGCGGGAAGACATGGGATGTAATTCAGAATTTATATTTTAAAATTTTCATGTACTGTATCAATGAAATAAAGCTGCAAATATGCTTTAACCTTTAAAACGAATGACCCTTGCTATCATGTTTCTTTTTATTGATAAAACAGATAATTCATAGGTTAATTATATAATTATTGATGTTTTGTCTCTCAAACACAGTTCCCCCAACCCCATCCCCAATTCCTCCCTACATTAACCAGTTCCAGAACTGAAATTTCTCTGGAGAGATCAGTGCATTTGATGTTAAATTTTGAACCATTTACATGGAAACGTATACAAACATTCTTGCTAAATTCCTAGTTTGGCAGAGTCAATTTATTGGGCTACTTTTTACAAGTAATCATACTACTTTTCATCATACATATCTGGCAACCCTGGCTGTGGTAGTAACCAAAAGTTGATAATGTAGGTTAGGTTCCGTTTATTAAGTCGTAAAAACATAGCGGGAAATTCTGCTGAATTTTTTTAATTATGAATTCCTAACTAACTAAACCTAACCTAGCCTACACCATCACCTTTTGGTTACTACCACAGCCTATCGTCTGTGCCACAGCCAGGATTACCAGATATGTATAATGAAAAGCAGCATGATTACTTGCAAAAAGTAGCGCCAGTTGGAAAAAAGTAGCCCAATAAATTTACTCCGCTAAACTAGAAATTTACCCTTGCTCATATTATAACTTATATGAACATTATTAGCATTTTCATATACAAAATCAAGTGTAACAAAATATGACTTTGGTCAAACGTGGCAACAGAGATTTTCAAGCGAAAGATCATATCATTTGCTTGCTATCTTGATGCTGCTATTCTAAATTTAAGAAACGCAACTTTTAAGTGAACGCTTACGCTTTGATAGAATTATAGCATAGCAAGTTGATAGAATTATAACATAGCAAATGAAAATTATTTAGAATACTACATGCTGAAACTGTAGCATATAAGAAAAAATAATGATGCACCATATACTCTTTTAACAAACCCATATAAGCTTATTACCCAACGAAATTGAATTGTCTTCTCATTATCCCGTCAGTGAGCAGCGTAGAGAGCATAAAATTTAAAATAATTTCGTTAAAGTGCAAACTACTTTGATAAATATTTGCATTCAGTTTAACATCTGCTTGATATATGAATGTTCTTTGAAAATACAGTGAATGAAAGGAAAGAAACACTTCATTCAGCCTTTCGGACACGCATTCCAATATTGGTGTCATCTAAGACTTCTTGTTTTTTGTCTTTTTTTGTATAATTATTTTCTACAGAATTCCTAATGTAATACAGAAATGCGTAACGCAATACAGAAAATAAAATTTAAAAATTAATAACAATTTCCTTCAAATAATTAACGTTGTTATCTGCGATTGTTTAACTTACTTCGCTACGACAAAAGTTACGAGATGGAAGAGACCTATAGTTTTACGTAGAATATAAACCACGGGTCACTACATCATCTGAACTCAAAGGACAGTCATCCGTCCAATTACTGAACAGACCGAACGTTGCTTAATCTTGCTGATCTAACGTGACGTAGTGTTGCGACATGGCCACGACGTAGCCCTCAAACTCGTAACAGAAACGACGGCAGTTTCTTTCATGTAGTCTAAAAGTCTAAAAGTCTAAAAAGTCTAAAAACCCTTCTTCTACGGGAAATTTCGCTGACGCTCTAACAACCTAACTTAACTTAAACTTGCCTAATCTAACATAACTAAACCTAACTGAACCTGACTTAATCTAACCCAAAAGAAAGTGTCGATAAAATATCACGTCGATGAAAGGTCGTTAGCTCTAAAAAGCATTAAGTCTATAAAACGCGACCAAATATTAAGCTTAAACAAAGAGATAGAGTTACGAGCCGAAAAACATAGCTCTACGCGGAAGAATCCTTAGAATGAAGGAGAATGGAAACAAATTTCTATATACTAAGAAAATCTGGATCAACATGCAAAGGTGGGCAGGACCGAGTTCCAAAAGGACCGAACTCCAGGAACTCGGTCCTTTTTAAGGACCGTGACGGTCCATTTTTAAGCCATTCCGGACGGTCTTTTTTAGTGATTTTAGTGTGTTTAGTGATTATTTGAAGTTCTAAAGAAGATGGATCGTTTCCTCCAGAAGACTCAGAAAGAGACTGAGACTGAACTGAAACTTGTTTCAACACCTGGAGGAGACGAAGAATCTACTGATGTTAGTACTTCAACTTCAAGTCAAGCAACTGGAGCTCCTAGCGGAAGAACTGAACCCGGCAATCCCTGGCCGTACCTGGACAAATACTTTGAATACCTGGGCCCCAAGGGTGAGCAGAACCTGGAGTACAAGTGCTTGCTGTGTTCATCAAGTTTAATACGCCTATCCCATCCAGTGCCGCCGTGGAGAGGCTCTTCTCTTTGGGGAAGGACGTCCTCAAGCCGAAAAGGTCAGGGCTCAGTGACCCATTTTGAAATGCTAGTCTTCTTGAAGGGAAACTCAAGCATTTAACTTAATAACTTTTTTTCATCATTTATGTATTGTATTAATTATAATTTACGTTAATAAAATTAAAGATTTCCGGTGTCTTTAATTTCATTTTTCATTTTAATCAAATTTTTCACTTATATTATACAGTATATAAGGACCGAGGACCGAGTCGTTCCTAGGTCCTATCTTCAGAAAGGACCGGGACCGTCGGTCCAGTTTGAGGCAATGACCGGGACCGTCGGTCCTTTTTGAGGCCCGGGTGCCCACCTTTGTCAACATGGTTTAACCATAATGTCACAAATGTTCTTTATTGTGTACAATTTTAAATGTGTAAAATTATGAAAAAATGTAACTATGAGATTTAAAAGGTGGAACACTACGCAATTTAGTCCAAGGATAAAAGGATGAAAATCAATTGCAAACATCCACTGCAATAACAGAAATCTTGTATCTCGGAATGACTTAAAAGAAATTAGGAAATATTTCAATAAAAAATTTTATTCTTAAAAAAAAAGACGTCAGTAAATAATCTATTATTGAGATAAATATTTTTCAACTGTAACTGGCTTCGTTTTTTACAAGAAATATAACATGTAAATATAAGTATACTGTATGTTAACCAAGGTCAACCAAGTATATATCTTCAAATTTCTGTGTAAAAATTCTTAACAGTTTAAGAATTGTATTAAGAATTTTTACTCTCTCTCTCTCTCTCTCTCTCTCTCTCTCTCTCTCTCTCTCTCTCTCTCTCTCTCTCTCTCTCTCTCAACTCATTCCCTGCTTGAGCTAACCTAGAGTGGATTTTCGAGGTCTTTGTTAGCCTGCAGCTTCTGTAACTTCATGGGAATGCACTTTATTGAGAAACTGAAAATCAGTGGAGTTCAAGCCCAGGTCACGAAGTATCAGAAGTCACTGCCTTGACTCAACGAGTTATCCGTGACCTTGAAAAGAGTGTTCAAACAAACTTGGTAAAGTATGAGCAATGTTTACATAAGTTTCACTATATTTTTTCTCCTTTATAAATATCTTACAAGTACGGTTATTGCACTAAAAGGCTATGAAAATAAAAACCCACTCTAATAGACAGAGTTTATTTCCACAACAGTTTCGATGCCCACTGGTATCCACCCGAGGAGGATGCCAGTGGGCATCGAAACTGTTGTGGAAATAAACTCTGTCTATTAGAGTGGGTTTTTATTTTCATATTTTGACCTTACGTAGAAAAAGTGAAGTTTTTTGCATTCACTAAAAGGCTGTTGTACTTGCTTTGTAAAGTGAAAAGACTATAATGAAACACGGTAAAACATTGTTAAGACTTCACCGAGTTTGAAGTCTCTTAGTCCTGAGTGGCTTACTGAGCCTTGGTAGTGGTTTTTGAGAACATATCCACGCAGGTTCGAGCTCCATTAGTTTCCAGTTTCTTAATAAACTGACTTTTCAAGTTTTACATCTTAAAAATGCGGTTATTGCATTAAAAGCATTTATACGATGGTTAAACTTGGTATTAAATAACTATGTTTACGTGATATGTTTTGCTAAACAAGAACAGTTAATGGTAGTCAATCAAGAGATCCATAAAGTAACTCAGCGCCCACGCCACACTAAGGCGGCCCATTGCGTTAACTCAAAGATTATTATTACCAGCACTAACGGGAGTCATATCCCCAAACTTCAGTGTCTTTACTTCGCTTACAGGGAAACGGTATTACCTACTGAGTTATGGACGGTGGTAACGAAACCACACTAGAAAAACACTTATCACGATAACAAGTTGTTGTTTGGTTATTTTTAATGAATGAAAGTATCATGCAGCGATTTCTTTATTGAAATATTTCCGTTCTTGTACTCATACCGAAATGCAGGATTTCTGTTTTGGCAGCTACCAAACATCTTCAACACATTGGTGGATAAAGTGGTTTTATAGTCATTTTCTTGACAAGGAATATTTCCGACAGGACGGTTGATGTAACCACGCATGAAAGGCGAAAAGGCGAAAGCGTAGCATGAAGTTATTTCTCCACGAATAATATTTTTTATTTGTATTTAGGCGAACTATATTCCGCAATTGTACAGTATATCTGTATCAGTGATGTAGGTCTCGAGACCGATCTCGAGACCCAATTTGCAGATCTCGATCTCGATCTCGGTCTCCGCTATTTAGATCTCGGTCTCGATCTCGGTCTCGACAGACGCGGTCTCGGTTTTTCTCCCCGAGACCTTTCGAGACCGTAATGAAAAATACATGTTATTGGCATACTCATGATGGTGGCTTGGTTGAACAGACACATTTCAGAATGTTTATGAAAGTTTGTAAAAATAAGGGACTCTAGGTATTCACTAATCAGTCACCCTGTTTTGAGTTGCCACGTTTGTCTTGCGGGGGTATGTGGTCTGGATTTTTTTAGGTTAGCGCTACAAAAAAAATTGCCCCCCCCCCCCCCGCCCCCGTCAGATTAATTTTATTGAAAATGGAAACACTAAATAGAGAATTATATATATTATATATAAGTATATATTATAAGGCCACTTAGTGTTGCCAAACGGCGTGTCAACCTCTGTGGCGTGATAAAAACGATTATCCTCCCATGCAATATGTATTTGAAAAAATAAAATGCTTCACACAAAAATAATGCAAGAAATACAGCATAAAGAAAACAGTACCGATAAATTCAATAAAGCATAGAATAACTTGACAACCCTTCACATTTCCATAGTAGTGTAAAACAAATTGGAAGGGTATGAGCTTGGTCTCGATCTCGATCTCGGTCTCGAATTTTAAGGGTCTCGATCTCGGAAGGTAGATCTCGATCTCGAACCTTTGATCTCGGTCTCGATCTTGGTCTCACAGGATCAGGTCTCGGTCTCGGTCTCAGTCTCGGACTTGGTGGTCTCGACTACATCACTGATCTGTATATTCATTTTATCATAAATTACGTATATAGCTTCATTTGTAGTTCTGCCTGGTAATAATTTAAAGGACTTACTGTAAAACTTTCACAAAAATATTCATAAGTATTTGAATAACCTTTATTAATAATAATAAAATAAATACATTCATGTCAATTTACAGTGACATGAATAATTGTGAAGATCGACTATTTATTTTATTTAATTTGGCCCTTAAGCTTTAGGCTTTACTGGGCTCTTATTAAAAATAACCAGCTAGTTATTATTAATTAATAATAAATAAATAAATAAGTAAATAAGTATTATTAATAGTTAAAACATGTATTAATCTTAAATTATCACTACTGACATGACAAATACAAGGTCATCATTGAAGGCACTATACCAATACCATACAAAGAAACCAATATTATACATGAGAGATAAGAACTGAACAATCCCAAGAAATGTATTTTTAATACTAGGTTACACACGAGAAATTAATAATTAGTAAACCATAGTAATGGACATTAATCCTAGATTTTTGTTAGTATGCCATTATTAATCGGGATTTCAACTTGGTTTTAAACAAATTTACATTCATAATATTTTTTTATATCGGCATTTAAGTCATTCCATAGTTTCAATCCAGTGAAAATGGGTAGTTTTTGAGATGAAGACAATCTAAATTGAGGTATAACAAGCTTTGATCTATTTCTGGTCTGATACGAGTGGATTTCTTGATGAGTTACAAAATATCTATTTACCCATTGTAAATTAATGATTTCGTTCTTACACTCGTAAATAAAAATAAAGTGTGCCAGTTTAATTATATCATTGAGCTTTAGTAGGTTTAGCTCTTTAGATAATTAATGACTAGAGTGATCAAGGAAATCAGCATCAGATAATAACCTTATTGCTCATTTTTGGATAACAAAGATACCATTTAATGCGTTGTTAGCGGAGTTTCCCCAAACAAGGGTGCAGTACGTTATATAAGGAAGAACAAGAGTATGATAAAGAGTCAATAAAACTTGTTTAAGGACTACATTTCTAAGTTTAAATATTATAGCAACGCTACTTGAAATCTTTTTCACGATATAATTTACATGATCACTCCATTGCAAATTCTTATCTAGCATTACACCAAGAAATTTTGTTACAATACACTCCTTTATAGCGATTTCATTAACATTAAGTTCATCAAGATATACATTTCTTTTATTAGTAAAATTCATGAAATTTGTTTTACTGGTATTTAGGAGGAGTTTATTGGTGGTCAACAACTTCATTACACTGATGAATTCTGAATTAAATATATTCTTAGCTGAATTAACATCTTTGCAAGAAAAAGACACAGTTGTATCATCTGCAAACATTTTGAAGTTCAGTATATCAGACGAACATGGAAGGTCATTTATGTATAATAAAAATAACAGTGGACCCAGAACTGAGCCCTGTGGCACACTATGTTTGACAAGCGCTTTACTGTAGTTGAGCAAAACTTGTTTACTGATACAAAATGATATCTATTGGACAAATAACTTTTAAACCAATTCGTAGTCAGCGAAGCTAACCACTACATCAGTGAGGTGCATGACTAAAGAGTGTGTGTGTGTGTGTGTGTGTGTACACACACACATATACATATGTGTATATATGTATATATATATCGGGTCGGCAAAAAAAAATTAAACCTACTAAAAAAGTAAACCTACCTTCTAAACCAGTGGTGGGTAACTTGCGGCCCATCAGGTTTCTGAGTGCGGCCCAAGAGACATTCTACTAACCATTGTTCACATGAATGAAAATTTTGGAATTTATATTAATATTTCCATAATCTACTGATAATTTGATTTGATTTAACAAAATTTCTTTATATTAATAAGCATAAAAGCATAAGCATAAAACATAAAAGGTAAGCATAAAAAATGTTTCTTTTGCGTTACTGGTTGAAGTTGATCAAAATTCAATTAATATATAAATAATAATTTTCTATAACTCTTTATGAAATTTTCGGGCTGTATTAAGTGTATTTAAGCATATTCGTGGGGCCATGTTTAGCCCACATACATATTTTTAATGTTACGGCCCACTGAGATGAAGGAAGGCCACTCATGCGGCCCACTCACTATCCTAGGTTGCCCATCACTGTTCTAAACTGTAAATTGTATTTAACCGCCTACTCAAACTCCTGAATTATATTGTAAATATCATTGTATATTTATTTGAGAGAGAAAGCTCCTTAATGAGCTAGCTTGTTTATGTCTTTCTAAAGCGACAACCTAAAATTTCTTGATGTAACTTACTGTACTAATTTTATCTCAACCTGGGTGTACTCCACCATGTCCTAACCCAAGTTCTAAACTGCTTAATATCTGCGTGTCAAGGTTAAAATGCGCCAAGTCGACAAAGACATACACGGCGCTTTTTAAATTTGACACGCAGATATATAGTCTTGTGTATTTTAGAGAAATTTGCAAGCATGTAAAGATTCGAAATTTGACAACACTGAAGCATAAATATTTTACAGTCAACGAATTTTTTTAAGAGATTTCGTTTGTTTATTTCAACAAGAACGTGTTTGAAGCTTTGTGTCCAACTGTGTTTAGTTTGAAACGCATAAAAATATATTAAAACCCGTTGATATATATATATATATATATATATATATTTAGGAGAAATCCAATGACAAGGAGAAATGTAAATGCCATGAAAAGTCTTCTTTAATGTGCAACGTTTCGAGCAATACGCTCATCTTCAGGCTGTATAATAACGTGAAATTAAAATCAATAATTGAATGAAAAACAAGACAAAGAAAATTTCTATAACCTATTCATAAAGGCAAATTTTAAAAGACTGAAAAAAGAGGGTTAAATTCTAAGTTATACAGATTTACATATAAAATTAAGAAGCTATTTTTAAATACATATAGTAAATGTGAAATTAATACACTGGAAAAATTAACAATAGTACACTGGAATAATGAAACTAACTAACCTTTCACTGCAATTTCCGAGACTAGACTAATTTAAGCAGAGGCAAAACGAGAAAACATAAGATAAGATAAGATAAGATAAGATGGTGAGGGCGATTGGGGAAGGGGGGATTATAAGGAATTGGGGAAGGAGGGATTATAAGAAATTTAAAGGGACAGCTGATGAGTCAACATTTAGCGTAGGGGTCAAGGTTTTAATGTAAAGCGATTCCAAAATTCTAAGTGAGTTGGGACAAGTATTACAACCAAGAATTTTAAAATTGTCTAAAGTGACATCAGTTTTACATTTTATACTGTGTTCCCGAATACTAGAAACTTCTTTAGTTTTTAAAATTTTACCTGTTCGGCCACTTATTCCCATATGCGAATAAAATCTAGCCCTGAGAGAGCGAACAGTGCTGCCAATGTAATTCCCAAGGAGACACCTAGGGCAGGTAAATAAATATACAACACCGCTACGCAACGAGTCAGGGGTTCGATCCTTCGCTGAGAAAAAGCTACCTAAAGACGTTTTATTAATAAATATGATGCGGAAATCAGTATGATAAAAAAATTTCCTTAACAACTTTGTAAATTTAAGCTTAAATTCCTTATTCAAAGGACCCATTTCAGGTACCAAGAAATATTTTATACAAGGAAGTTGAGGGCTATAAACATTATTTAAGAAGGATCTAATTAGTTTATCTACATATTGAACAGGAAAACTATTATTGGTAAAGTATGATCTTAGATTATTAAATTCATCATTAAGTAAGGTAAAACTAGAGGTCAAATTATATCCTCTGAACAGGAGAGTTTTAATACAAGACATCTTATAGTAGAAATCAGTAAAACTAAAAAAATTCATGCCCAAACCAGTGAAAGTGGGTTTCCTGTAAACTGATGTAGTAATAGAATCACCGTTTTTCGAAATTAAAAGATCTAAAAAGGGGAGGGAGCCATTTTTCTCAGTTTCCATTGTATACGTTATATTGGGGTGCAAAGAATTTAGGAAGTTAAAGAATTGTTGCGCTTGTACCGCATTATCAAAGACAGCTATCGAATCATCAACGAAGCGTCGATAGAAAATTGGCTTGAGATGAGTGGGAGATTGACTAAAAATTACACTTTCTAAATGAGTCATAAAAAAATCAGCTGCTAACGGTCCGACAGGTGATCCCATCCCTACACCATCAATTTGTTGGTAAACCTTATTGTTGAAAGTAAAATAGCATTGTTTGAAGACCAATTCTAAAAGTTCCTTAAAATGAGACAATGAAAAACCATGAAAAATATCAACCGAGCTAAAAACCCTATCTAAAATAATGGCAATAGTTTCAGATACAGGTACATTTGTGAAAAGCGACTTTACATCAAAACTGACAAAAAACTTTTTTGAATCGAAGTTCTCACCAAGAAGGTCTTTTTGGAATTCAAACGAGTTATTTATAGTGTAAGCATTTTTCGCAAAGGGTGATTATATATATTATATATATATATATATATATATATATATATCATATCATATATATATATTATATATATATCAGGTCATCCCATAAGTAATGTCGTTTTTTACGATAGATTAAGTTTAAACTAGTCCTACTCGGTTTAGGCATAAACTTTCCGAAGGTTATATCTAAGAGGAGATCTATCGTGTTTTGCTACATACTTTACAGACCTTGACCAGTGAAGACGTGTGTTTTGCTTTATGTGAACCCCTAATAAACATGGCGGTATCAGAAGAGCATATCAGGCATATAATGCTTTACGAGTTCAAAAAAGGGAATAGTGCTACTGAAGCAACGCGAAACATTCAGGACGTTTATGGCAACGATATTCTGCATGTGAGGAAATGTCAAAGATGGTTTCAAAAGTTTAGGAATGGTGACTGCTGTTTGACAGATGCAGCACGCTCTTGACGCCCTGCTGAGTTTGATGATGACCTGCTGTTAGCCGCACTTGAAGAAGACTGTTCAACAACTGTCGAAGAATTGGCCCAGAAACTCAATTCATCCCCGTCCACCATCCATCGACATTTGCAACAACTCGGGAAAGTGCCTAAGTCAGGAAAATGGGTGCCACATGAATTGTCGGTCGACAATCTGAGGGTGCGGGTAAACATTAGCACAGCTCTTCATTCCCGTGAACTTCAAGATCCGTTTTTGCGCCGTTTAGTGACTGGTGATGAAAAGTGGATAGTCTGGATACTGTACCAGAATGTTAAGCGCCGTCGACAGTGGGTTTGTGCCGGAGAACCAGCGACACCACAGCCAAAACTAAATCTTCACCCTCGGAAGGTGTTGCTTAGTGTTTGGTGGGATAAATGTGGTGTAATACACTTTGAAACCTTACCACACAACCAAACAATCACCGCTCAAGTCTACTGTCAATAACTGGATCGATTGAACACTGCACTAAAAGAAAAGAGACCTTCTTTGGTTAATCGGAAAGGAATCGTGTTCCACCACGACAACGCACGTCCTCATACCGCTCGGATCACTTCTGCAAAAATTGAGGAGCTTGGGTGGGAAAAACTTCCACATCCTCCATATTCTCCAGACCTTGCGCCTTCAGATTATCATCTCTTCAGGAGTCTGCAAAACTATCTTGACGAGAAGCAGTATACTTCTTTAGATGACCTGCACACCAGTCTTTGTACGTTTTTTGCCTCAAAACCGCCTGAATTTTATAAACATGGCATTGAAAAGCTTGTAGGACGTTGGCAGAGTGTCATTGATTCCGATGGAAAATATATTCTAGATTAAAAAGTTTCAGTTGAGTTTTTTTTTGTCCTTCAAATTCCGATCTAAAAAACGACATTACTTATGGGATGACCTGATATGTATATATATATATATATATATATATATATATATATTATAAAAGTCGTCCATCCAGAAGATGTTAAGAAGGGATAACAGAGTTTATCCTTTTAACTTAAAATATTTTCCAAGTGTTATAGCCTGAACATTGCGATCTCCAAGTGAAAATGTGCGATGCACTATTGAACCATTTTTCCAACAGCTCTAACTTGTGAATAACCGTTGTTTGTGGACCTAATACACTCTCATGTATCGTATGATCTTATGAACACCAGCGTGACTTACCAAAGTTAAACGTATGGTGTGCTCTTTCTGTCCAAGGAATCATCGGTCCATTTTTCTTTGAGGCTGTCAATGAAGACACCGTGAACGTGAACAATGATAATTAACTGGCCATACTTCAGACATTCTCCCTAAGGTACAAGAAATTTCTGACAAGGATAATAGTATTTTCAATGAAGACGGTGCCGCATTATGGGGAGAGAGTGCCATTTTTTTAACAAAACATTTCCAGATGGGTGACCTGGGAACCGCGGCACCAAGAAGGAGCTCCAAGATTACCTGATCTCACGCCTCTTGATTTCCATTGAAGAAGTTTGTCGAGAAGACTCGCTAATGTTGGGAATGAATACATGTATCGATGGATGTGTTTGAAAGAGATGGTCATCAGTTGGAACTGTAAATCAAATTTTGCTCTATGGGGAAAAACTCCCATTGATGATAACTCAAATGGCATGATTTGGTTTTATTCTGTGAGTCAGTTTTTCATACAAGAAATTAAGGCCCTAAATAGTGTACTCCCTATGTAACCAAAGAACCTAAATGACATCCTGCCCTAATATTCTACTGCCCCATGGATTACAGAAAACACAAGAGAGAAAATGAAAGACAGAGACATACTACTGAAAATAACAAAAGGAAAAATCAATATAGAGGAGAAAAAAATACAAACAAGTAAACAGAGCAATAAGACAAGCTCAGTCTGAGTATTACACTAATAAATTAATCAGTATTGAAGAAAATAAGGCACCTGAAAAATTATACATGAAATTATACCTGGGAAGATAGTAAGTAAATCTCGCCAGAATACTGATGATATTCCAAAAACTCCTGAATGATTCAACACTCGTCGGCTGGGAAAAAGAACATTTGAAGTAGGTCAAGGAAGAACTGCAGTGGTAAAAGAAGACTGTCGAATTGAAAAAGAAGGGAAGACTTCAGAACAAAAACTCTTTCGACCAGAACCAATCACACAAGCAAAACTCCTAAGCATAGTTAGAACCTTAAAGAACACTAACTCAGTGGTAATCGATAAATTATTTGTACATTATACAAAGGATTCTCTAAGAGTAACTTGTATATCTATTAACGATTGTCAATTCTCCGATGGTTACCAAAGTATTTTCTAAACAGTGGAAACCTATGCAACAATGGAGAAGAATGAAATAATAACACTCTCTCTCTATTAGACCTCTTCAAAGATTTCTTAAACAGTTAGTGATGATAAATTACTTAAAATACTGAATGCATATTACTTTTGTTTACTTTTGTTGAGTTTGAACGACGGTTCAGGATCGACCTGCGGTCGACCCCTCTGCAGCATCCCGCCTCATTTGCGGGACTTGGTGAAGGAGGGAATTGCTCTCTGATCTCCTCCTGCCCTCGTAGCCAGCCACGCATGGCTGGTCAGGGACTTTGTACAAGAATCTGTCCAGCTGGTTCTTGAAGTTATTCAGGTCAGTGTGCTGGAGATTCCTCACTTCTTTTGGAAGGACATTAAAAAGCTTTGGGCCCCGTATTCTGAGGGTATTTTCCATCCTCGTTTTCATGGCCCCTTGTCCCATCGCAGCTGGGACCGTACAAAATCTGCCTCTTCTCTCATTCCAGTTTGTTTCTATTTCATTTCTGAGGTTAGGGACAGAGCCCTCAAGTATTTTCCATATGTATATTATTGTGTACCGCTCGCGCCTTCTTTCAAGAGAGTAGAGTTCCAGGGATTGTAGTCGAGACCAGTAGTCTTCACCTTCCGTTTCCTCTATCTTAGACGTAAAAATCCTTTGTATAGCTTCAATGCTCGCAATGTCTCTTTTTCTGCATATTATTGTAGATAAATTTTAGTTCAAGACTATTTTACAGAAAGATGCCAATCCCTTAAAATAAAAAATTCTGTCTCCAGCACTAAACCAATCAAGTATGGTGTTCCACAAGGTTCAGTTTTGGGTTCTATCCTTTTCACTGTTCTGGTCAATATTACCAAGTTTACGAATGGATGTACAGTGGTCGGGTATGCCGATGATGTTCATCTTTTACACCAAGTCAAACTGAATAAAATGGGTGAAATAATAAGAAAAACAGAAACTGACTCAGCTCACCTAAAACGACAGTATAACAATATAGACTTCAAAATAGATCCCAATAAAACGCAGTGCATATTCATAGAATCATGACATCACCTGAACAAGATAGATGAAAAAATTAAATAAAAACTGATATTTGTAGCATACCAAATTCTAACTCATTAAAAGATCTAAGTATCATCTTCGATAAACACATATCTTTTGAAGACCAGGTAAATGCAATGTGTAGAAAAGCGAAGGGCACTTTAACTTATTTGCAAAATCCGCGACACAATTTCAATATAGCGACGAGGACATTGATTATAAGCAGTATGATAATGAGTCACATATCCTACTGTCCTCTCATTTGAAATAAATGCTTCTAAACTTTACTAAATGAGGTTCAAAAAGCGCAAAATTGTGCAGTCAAAGTGATAGCTATATGGCGATGAAAAAAAAACCGATCATGTACTGTAAGTTCCTCTAGAAAAAAGCTATGCTGGCTAAATATCAACATGAAAATCCAATTTTATAGCTACATATTTACAAAGTTATGCAAAGCTACCTTCTTCACTAGTTATTACAATTTTCTTCAAACTATCAACGTCATCCTGACACGACCGTTTGTTGCCGTTTTTCACCGGCGAAATCGTGACCCGCTGAAAACTGATTAGAGCCGTTTGCTCATTAATCAACGACAATCAGGATTTGAAAATGTATCGAATGTATTAATTGCTATTCAGCAACAAGATTTTCAAATTTTTCAAATCCCGATTGGCGCCGATTAACATGTAAACGGCTACAATGGGCTTCAGAAATAGTGACCTGCAAACAAGCATGAGACAATCTCGTGCTGATAAAGGCGGTATCACGAGTTGCTCCCTTACTATGGAATAACTTTCCTACTATGATCAAACGAGTAATCATCCCACTCCAGTTTTAAATCTCACTAAAAAGCTATCTTGCATCTTTGCACCGTATCAGACACAGACATTCCTGAATACTAAAGCCGCAATGGTGCGATCTTCAGTATTCTCAATGTATGTTGTATAATCTTCACTTATCATATAACCACTTCACTAATACATTAGAATTTTAAAGTATATTTATATGTACAGTATATGTGGCAGTGCACATATATTGTATGTATGTATGTATGTACAGTATGTGTATTGAATACACAGTGTATGTGTTGTCATAAAGATGTGTAATCACTGCAAAAAACTTCACTTTTTTCTAGGTGAAGGTTAAAATATGATAATTAAAACCCACTCTAATAGACAGAGTTTATTTCCACAACAGTTTCGATGCCCACTGGCATCCTCTTCGGGTGGATACAGAAAAACCCGAAGAGGATGCCAGTGGGCATCGAAACTGTTGTGGAAATAAACTCTGTCTATTAGAGTGGGTTTTAATTATCATATGTGTAATCACTACTTGAAAATCGGTACTACTTCATTTTAAGCCTGAACTTGCATGTTATTCATTTAATTTTATATTGAATCTGCAAGATCTTCAGATATTCTTATATTTACCCAATGTTTCCCTACAAATTCCATCGCATTTGTTTATATAATGTTTATGCTGATTAACTGATGTTTATATTTCATTATTTTATGAATTTATTTGTCTGTTCATATAAACACAATATATATATATATACTTACAGAAGATGCCCATAAGAGGAATTCTTTCTCTCCATTCTTCAGAAGTCCAAAGGCGAAAAAAAACATCCGTAGATTTTCGCTATTGCTGGTGGTCGTAATTTATACATCGATGGGAGCGTTTGTGAGTTTTACATCTTTGAGATTTTTTTTTTTTCGTTCATTTGTTTGGTTAACTGATTAGGTTTTTTGTTTTAATGACCATTTTAACCTCCTTCAACTGAATGTTTCGGTCACCAATCGGCCAATTTCACCACCAACCATGAAAAACTTTGTCGAGCCAAATAAGAATTATATAGGAATAGCGGGTTAATCACTTTTTCCCGCTTCATTCTCAGACCTGTTTTGGAGTAGTCAATGACATTACTTTTTAGGACTAAAGATATCAATTACTACCTAACCTCCCGTAAGTGTTTTCCTTAACTTTTTTCCATGGCAAAATGTCTAAGACTGAATTTATAAGAATTTTGTCTTATATCTCTATTTCATTCTTACATATTTTGTGTATTTACAAATATATACACTGTTAACTGTATTATACAATGGAATACAAAAGATGCCAAACAGCAACAGACCGGCTAGTCCCTACGAGGCTATCTGTTTAAGAAGGGAAGTTGAAAGAAAGGCAGAAAAATTAAAGGCAAGTGAAAATGTTAAAGCAAAGCAAAGAAGAGAGGTTGAAAGAAAGAATTTGAAAATAGATGAAAATTTTAAAACAAAGAGGAGAGAATCCGAATGGTAATTTTGCAATACTTTTATGTCCTAACAAATGCTTCTAAACTGTGGGTTTAAGGCAAGATAAGCGTCTAGTCTCTTTTTAAAGGACTCGACCAAATTACTTTGAACTACGTTGGCTGCCAATCCATTCCGCAAAGTAACTATACGATTGAAGAAGGAATGTTTCCCTTCATTAGAATTAAAATGGTTAACCACTAATTTGAGACCATTACCGCGAATTGTATCTGCAACTGTGAAGGTGAAATATTTTTCTGCGTCAACATTATCAAAACCTTTAATCATTTTAAACACCTGGATTAAATCCCCTCGAATTCGCCTTTTCACGAGTGAGGGTAAATTTAATGTTTCTAAACGGGCAGCGTATGGTTTGTTTATAAGCTTGGGAATCACGTTAGTAGCCCGTCGCTGTACTCTCTCCATTCTGTCTACGTACTGTCGTAAATATGGGGACCAGAACTGAACGCGATATTCCAGATGGCGGCACACTAAGGAATTACACAATGTTACTATTCTATTTGCTTTACTTGTCTCGCGATATATTGCTTACTCTGTTTAACCCTTAACCGTGAGGCGCGGTTAGGAGACCACCTGAAATATTGTCACGTGGTCTCCTGCATCACACTTCATCGGTTAAGGATTAAGTGTGTCGGCAAAAATAATATCCAAATCTTTTTCTTCCGTAGCACATGTTAACGCCTTGTCGCACATACAATACTTTCCTTGGATCACCTGAAGATCAGGGCCCCCAGCCTTCTCTAGTTAGCCTTATAAGGCTAACTAACGAAAATATCACGACCTAACCTAACCAGTCGTTAGATCAACTGTACGCTCTTGACGATTGGTTAGGTTAGGTCGTGATATTTTTGTTAGTTAGCTTTATAAAGCTAACTAAAGAAGGCTGGGGGCCCTGATCTTCAGGTGATCCCTTTCCTTTAGCAGTTTCTACCTATATGCAACGTTTTACACATATTTACGAATATATTAAAGTTCATTTGCCAAATTTCTGTTCACGTAATTTAACTTTATTAATATCTTTTTGAATCTTCAAACGTTCCGCTGTTGATTTTACTAGTCCTTCCCAGCTTGGCATCATGTGGCACTTTACCAAACGCCTTTTGAAAACCGAAGTATATAACATCTACTGTTTGACTCTCGTCATATATATTTACAATATCATTAATGAAATCGAGCAGATTAATAAGACAAGAACGATTACGTCGAAAGCCGTGCCGAGAATCTATAATTAAATTATTCATTTCGAAAAAGATTAACTATTTCGTCCCGAACGATCGCCTCCATAAGCTTACCAACTACTAAAGTCAGACTAATGGGACGATAATTTCTAGGAAGCGATTTGTCTCCGTTTATAAATATTGACGTAATGTTTGCAATTTTCTAATCGAGAAGGAACTCCTCCACACTGTAACGATTTATTATATATATATATATATATAATATATATATATATAAAAAATGAGAGACTATTGCACAGTTCATGGTACTTGTAGGTTATCTCCCCTCCCCACACCAATTTTGACAATATTTTCATTAAAACTAACGAAAATATCACGACTTAACCTAACCAATTATCAAGGGCGTACAGTTGATCTATATTAATTATAACATTGTTTGTTTCTGGAATAGTATTTACTATTTACTAATAGATCAACTGTACGCCCTTGATAATTGGTTAGGTTAAGTCGTGATATTTTCGTTACTTTTAACGAAAATATTCTGTCAAAATTGGGGGCGGGGGGGGGATAACCTACAAGTACCCAGTTCATTTCTTTAAGTGCCCTTGGGTAGAGAGTTTATGCGGACCTGGCATTTTATTAGGATTTATTCAACCTATGGCCAAGAGTACTTCAGTTTCACTAATGATAAAATCGTGACACTTTAAAAGATCATCATTATGCATGATTACGGGAACAGGAATGTTTATAGTTTCGTTAGTAAACACGGAAGAGAAGAATTTATTTAGTTTATTTAGAACTTCCGTCATTTGTAAGTCATCGTAAATTCGTTCTTTGTTTTCGCCTATGAGTGAATTAATAGTCCGCGAAGCTACTTTTTTATCCCTAACATAATTATAGAATTCTTTCGGTTTCAATTTAATTTGATTCATTGTATATACAGGGTGCGACATACTGTAAGTCGGTTTACTGAGAATAATGGAATCACCTTGTGAAGAATAATATTTATCATTTACTACAGAAATTATTCAAAGTGTCCTCCATTTTTTATTATAACCCACATTGAATAATCACATCACAGTGATTATTCAGTGTGGGGTATAATCAAAGATATAGTCAACGGCCAGAAACCTCGGGACTTCGATCACACGATGACTTTGATACGCCAAGAGTTCGAGACGTTGAATAATAACAAAGAACTGTGCTGCCCTCTTTGTTGTTCAGTGGTTCAGAGATGCAACGTATGTATTGAACATGAAGGAGGACACTTTGAATAATTTCTGTAGTAAATGATAAATATTATTCTTCACAAGGTGATTCCATTATTCTCGGTAAACTGACTTATGCCGCACCCTGTATATACTGTAACTCATAGTTGTGCTTACTTTTTCTAGTAGGTTTTCTGCTTTGCCTTCTCAATAGCTTGTAAGCATTTTCAATCGGACAAATTATATGTTTCTTTAAATTTGAAATATGCGTGTTTTTTTAACGTTAAGCTACTTTTAATTTCAGCATTCCACCATTTAGGTTATAAGACTTCGCCAATCTTTTTTTACCTAATGGAGTATTACTCAATTCTACATGTTTAAAATAATTATAAAAAGAAATCCATGCACCATTAGTATTATTATTTTAACTTATAGATTTTTATAGATTTTTCAGGTCTTAGAACGCGACTCGGATATAGTACATATCCAAACAGTGAGGAATGACCTTGAAAAACACCGATTACAGTTCTTGGAATTTATACAGAACAATACTGAAGGTACATTGTGCACACTTAACAGCATGCATACACTGAATATGAGCTTTATGTTAACAGTATCGTCGTATCATTATTATTGTTAACGTTTCAAGATATTTCAGAAACTTCAAACATGTCTTTCGAGGCGGCTTTGAGGAAATACGAGTCTAAGATGAAAGAGAGTTTGAACGAAGGCGTCTCCCCGTCTATGCTGAACTTGTCCCAAATTAACCCCAGATGGAGTTACACGGAGAGTATCTTCTTTTCGGCCACCGTCCTCACAACCATCGGTTAGATGCCCGGTACTTCGTCAATATGCAAACTGTTGAAACTATTATGTAGACTGCAACACACGCGTATCCATCATAAAAATTTCGTTTATACCGCTGTCCCCGAAAATACTTGTATTAACGTTATACCTCATGTTCGTTTTAAGGGTATGGGAACATCGCTCCTGCCACACACTGGGGTCGTCTTTACTGCATCATTTTTGCGTTGATTGGCATTCCTCTGACCCTTACGATGATCGCGGACATGGGAGAAGTTTTGGCATCGCTTTTGCCAATCGAATCGCTTAGAAAGTTTATCCCAAAGTACATATACGATAAGTTAATATGTTAAATTAGTTTAAATTCGTCGTTTAATGTTAGTACCAGACAAGCAGCGGGAAAACACCCTTGTCTTACCATCTAAACTGAAGTTCCCTGAAACTAATCACGGATTGGAAAAAGTCTGTAGAAACTTTTGATTCGGCAATATTTCTTGAGTTTGAGTTTATCATTAACTAATATATATATATATATATATATATGGTAATTGTATACAATATCCCCCTCACCTCAGTTTCTAATAAAAATTATTGCAATGCGTAGAAAATAATAAATAAAACCTTTCCTTTAAGTAAAAAAAATTTCCGTCGATCATATTTATGGAGATATTATTTAATTAACGATATCCATTTGACGTGACGTTTTTCTGATTGGGCTATTTTTTCGCTACTCTGCGACTTAATTAGTTGGTTGGTTTCTGTTCTGGCTATTTTTTTTTTTTCTAATTGGATTCAGTTTGAGTAATACCTCAGTTTGGTCGTGTTTGTGATAGAATTATGACGTGCTGTTCGTGTGGTTTCGACTTTGAGAACTTGATTCATGTGCCCTAGATGAAGACTAAAAAAGTGCATAACTTAACATGTTATTACATTATCATTTGTATAATTTGGGTCTCGGGGGTACGAGGGCGGAGCCCCCGTAAAGATCACGCATCACAAATTGATCGGTATAGGGTTCCTAGGTTTTCCGTTGGTTTCTGATGTGATTCATCTGAAAATGACATTCATTTCCGTCGCAAATCACTCGTTTTTGATCCCCCCCCCCCCAAAAAAAAACCCGATTTCCCACGCATTCCCCCATATTGTAGGGGGGGGGATCACAAAAACGAGTAATTTGCGACGGAAATGAATGTCATTTTCGGATGGATCACATCAGAAACCACCGGAAAACCTAATTTTTATTTTTCAAAACGAGTTGTGGTTGAAACTATAAATTTACCCATTTTTCTAGGTAAGGTTAGATTAGATTAGATTAGGTTAGTTTAGTTTCTGAAAATAAATAATTACATGCTATAAATAAAGGTTTTACATCGATTGTGAAGTCAATTTCATAAAATTGAGGTGAGGGGGATGTATACAATTACCATATATATATATATATATATATATATATATATATATATATATATATATATATATATATATATATATATATACCGGTACTTACGTATTAACGAGGGGCCACCACATATTGATGATTGGTTAGGTTAAGTTGTAATATTTTCGTTAGTTGAAAATTTCGGATCAAGTAAAGATAATCCCTCCCAATAGAAAAAGCAGGGACTATCTTTACTTGATCATTTTTTGCGAGGGATCATCTTTACTTGGTAAAGTTGGTAATACCGCTTTACCGCAATACCGCTTTAATTAAAGTCTTTGGATCAAGTAAAGTTAAGCAGCCCCAACCTTTTTTAGTTAGCTTTATAAGGCTAACTAACGAAAATATCACGACCTAACCTAACCAATCGTCAAGGGCGTACAGTTGACCTAACGATTGGTTAGGTTAAGTCGTGATATTTTCGTTAGTTAGCCTTATAAAGCTAACTAAAAAAGGTTGGGGGTGCTTATCTTTACTTGATCCATTGTAATAAATGAATTTTAATAAATTTTGTTTTCAAATAAATCATTTTTCAAAAAAAGATTCTCTTAATTTTTATCCTTATGTCAGACTGCTTCACTTTACTTTACTTTCTGGGAGGGATTATCTTTACTTGGTCATTTTTGGGAGGGATTTGCTTTACTTGTGTGACCTGGGAGGGATTATCTTTACTTGATCCAAAATTTCTAATACATCATATTTTTTAAATAGCAATATTTTTTTAAATATTTTTTATACAATTTTCTGAAAAAAAAAAATTTTTAGGTTTATTCATAATGAAAATTTGGGATCTACCAAAAAGTAAATATAGTGTAAATATTTGAAATATAAATCATTGTAAATATTTTAAAAAATATTGCTATTTAAAAAATATGATATACGTATTATAAATTTTCAACTAACGAAAATATTACAACTTAACCTAACCAATCATCAATATGTGGTGGCCCCCGTTAATACGTAAGTACCTATGCACCTTTAGTTAGCTTCCGCCCGAATTGTTCATTTTGACGAAGGTCAAGCTTTTCACTCCACTTACAGTTTAACGTGGAATCCAAACCACGCCCTACCAGCAGCCCAGCCTCTTAACCACTTGGCCACCCAGGGTACCCATTTATCTACCAACACTTTCTTTATTGTGTGGAAGGATGAACAGCTGGGTTTTGCTGCGCGCCGGCTGCTGTCACCGGGTCTCGAACCCGGGGCCGATGGATTCGTAGTCAGCGACGCTAACTACTACACCACCGAGGCGCAGACATATATATATATATATATATTAGGAGCCTCAGTATTTAGAAGGCTTCGACTGGACAATTTCGTAATACCGCTTCTCGTCCATCAGTAAAGCTAAACGACATTGGGTCTGGGTAGTAGTTGGGTGAGAGCCGTCCTCTGTGTCCAGATTATTCGTATCATATCGCACGTAAAGTTGCAGGTCCCCTCCGTCATATGAGCTTAGATGTTGCGAAGGGGATTAAACAACCCCATCAAACTTCAGTATTAAGAAAAATTAAGAAACTAATAGCGAAGATTAATTATATGTAACTTTTTGGGATCAAGTAAAGATAAGCACCCCCAAAGGTATCTAGTAAACTTAAGCACCCCCCAAAATTTACCAAGTAAAGATAGGCACCCCCAACATTAAGCAAGTAAAGATAGGCACCCCAAGTATTTACTCTGATTGAAAGCAAAGAACCGTTAACCTAACCTAACCTAACCTTACTTTTGTTCAGTTTGAGAATATTGAGCAAGTAAAGATAAGCACCCCAAGTTTGAGCTAGTAAAGATAAGCACCCCCAGAGCGAAAAGGGGTGCTTATCTTTACTTGATCCACTTTTTGTATTAAAAAAAATTTTTTGAGGTTCTTTGGACCAAAATAAAATACATTCATGCAAAGAATGATTGTTATCTGTGGATTTTAATCCATCCTTCTTACAGAGGACAGTTGAAAACGGTTGTGACAGTTCTTGGAACTTTCGGACTCCTGCTCTCTTTCATCGCGATCGGAGGTGGCCTATTTTGGTGGTTCGAAGGATGGAGTTTTCTGGACTCTTTTTACTTTTGTTTCATTACAGTGACGACGATTGGATTCGGAGATTTGGTTCCAGGTTCTTTTTTATATATTTTCTAGACGATGGTATAACATCTGCAAGGTTCGAATGCATGAGCTATTAACTGTTTAAATTTACTTTAAAATATAATAATTTGTGTCCCACCTGAGCAAATTTTGTTCCTTCTTTAGCACCATCGTCGTTGCTAGTCTGTGGTCTGTACATTCTCTTAGGACTCGCTCTTACTTCCACCGTGATTGAGTTGGTTCGCCGTCAGTACGCGGCTTCGTGGGATCGAATGAAGAATTTGACCATGCGGATTCACAAACTCTCAGTTCCCCTCGCCATTGCTATGCGCAGAATGGCAGAAACCGGAAGTGGAGAGGTTAGGTAGAGATGCTTTATTGAATCGACGGTTATTAATTGTTAAACGGTTGATAACAGGTGGTTAAAGAGAAAATGAGACAATAGAGACATTGGTGGTGTTTTTGTTTTAACTGGTATTTTCTTGTCTTCAGATGGTAGTTGATCCTGAACTGGTTCGAGAACTTCAGGAATTGAATTCTGCCTTAGCAGAAGTACAAAAAGAAAACAACAACACGATATCACCTATGGATGACCCGTGGCAGGCTCTTCTTGATATAGCGGCAAAGAAGAAGAGAATCACCGTTTACATGTATGAAAGTTCTGTTTGAATAGAATTCACATCATTTCTGTGAATTAAACTGAAGTAGTTTGGAAGGTACGGAATAATAATAAAGGTTCAATGAATAACTCTACATTTCTACCTTGCTAGAATCGTACTGACGTTATTCTCTCAATATGTGGACTAGATTAAGTTAGGTTAGGTTGTTAGGTTATTAGAATGTTAATATAATGTTTCATCGAAGGAAGGAATATAGGTCAGGTAGAAGTACCACAAACAGAAAAATAACTGAATTTTAGCCGAAATAAAATATACTTCTCTCTGTTTATAGGTTCAGCTTCATATTTAATTTGCGTCAAAAACTAACTAATAGTTTTAGTCGAAAAGAGTTATTTTTTCATTTACTGACTTACTTTTACTTACCAAGTATTTACACTGATTCAAATTAATTATCATATGTATTTAATACATCAAAGCTGTAAAATTTTACTGGAGTCGAGACAAATTTCCGTTAGAAAAATGAAAGCAGAAACTTGATTAAAAACTCTAAGTATAAAGTTTACGACCAGCAAGAGCGTGATCGGACTACGTCGTGGCCATGTCGTAATACTGCTTCTCTTAAGATGGGCGGGGTTACGCGACGTGAGTCTGTGTACTTTAATTAATAATTGGATGGGTAATCGTTCTCTGTGTTCAGATGAATGGTTCAGATTGCAGGTCAGGCTGTCAGATGACCCCTTTCACCCTGGCTGTTTGTATGGAAGCCAAATCATGCAGAGAACAACAACAACGACAACCACTATTAATACTACTACTACTACTACACCACCACTACTACTACTAGTACCAAAGGCTAATTTACCTACTGTATAAGCAGAGTAGGCACCTGCCTAGGGCGGCAAATTTTGTCGTATTTCAACCTAAATAGGGCAAAGAAAATAAAAATAGAAAATAAATAAGTTATAAGTACTAACAAATTAAATGGATTCACAAATAAGTTTTAAAATAAAAAAGACACCAGCTTCTAATATCAAACTAGCGATATCAAGTGGCACAACTATAAGCCTCTGTGGTGACAATTTCCCTACCTAGGGGCAGCAAAATGCTAAGTACGCCTCTGACTACTACTATGTAAATCACAGCTATAAGGGTCTGACCATCAACCTTCAATTACAGTATCATGAGCGTAGCCGAAATTGAGTGAAACTAGGAGTGTAGCTCCATAAGTATAAATCAAAGGGAATATGGGGCTCGGTTGTATAATTTAAGATGAAATATTTAAAGAAACTGGCAATTGAAAATATCATCCTTGAAGAGGAACATAGGCAGTAGTTAAAGCTCACTATTCATGCGATATTGTTTTACAGTTACCTTTAGAATACAAAGGACAAAGGACAGCAACAGACTGGCTGGTCCCTGCGAGGCTATCCTGTTTAAGAAGACGGTTAAAAGATGTAAGAAAATTTAAAGAAAAGTGAAAGTTTTAAAGCAAAACGAAGCGAAGAAGAAATGTTGAAAGGAAGGAAAGAAAATTAAAGATAAAGTGAAAATTTTAAAGTAAGAGGAGGGAATCCGAGTGAAAATTCTATAATACTTCTATGCGCCAACAAATGCTTCTAGCTGAGGATTTAAGGCAAGATAAGCATCTAGTCTCTCTTGAAAGAATTCGACAGAATTACTTTGAACTACGTTGGCTGGCAATACATTCCACAAAATAACTATAAGATTGAAGAAAAAATGTTTAGCTTCATTAGAATTAAAATGTTTACCCACTAATTTGAAACCATTACCGCGAGTTCTGTCTGCATTTCTGAAGAGAAAATATTTTTTGGCGTCGACATTATCAAAACCCTTAATCATTTTAAACACCTGGATTAAATCTCGTCGTCGAATACTCCTTTCACGAGTGAGAATAAACTTAACATTTCTAAACGGACAGCGTATGATTTGTTTCTAAGTGTAGGAATTATGTTAGTAGCCCGTCGTTGCATTCTCTCCATTCTGTCTATATCCTGTCGTAAATATGGGGACCAGAACTGAACGCAGTATTCCACGAGGGGGCGCACTAAGGACTTTTATAATATTAGCACCGTTTTCTCTCTCTTAAATTCAAATGAGCTACCAATAACTCCTAAGATTTTATTTGCTTTTCTGACCGCTTCGATACATTGGTTACTCTGTTTAAGAGTCGGCAACAATAATACCTAAATCTTTCAATTCCGTAACACTCGTAACGGGTATAAAGTACTTTTCTTTAATTAATATTGTTTCTACCGATATGCGATGTTTTACAGTTACCACTCGACTAATTTCTTAATATCTTCTTGAATCTGCAAACGTTCTGCCGCAATTTTGTTCGTCCCCCTAGTTTGGTATCTTCCGCAAATTTTGAAGTTATAATGTTGATTCCTATGTCGATATCATTGATACAAATAATAAAAATCACAGAACTGATCCCTGAGGCACACCGCTAGCTACACTTTTCCAGTCAGACGCTTTGCCATTAATGACCACTCTTTGTTTACGTCCACTAAGCCAGTTTTTAATCCATTTGAGAACATTACCATCATTTCCGTGAGAATGAAGTTTAGCTAATAGCTAATATCTCTTGTGTGTCACTTTATCAAAAGCTTTCTGAAAATTGAAATATAGGTACTTACGTATTATCGGGACTACCAAACTGTTTATTAAGTATTTTTGCTCTCGTCATTTTCGTTTAAACTAAAGAAAATATCACAACTTAACCTAACCAATCATCAAGGGCATTCAGTTGACCTAACCGGGCATTCAATTAACCTAACAGGTTAATATTGGTTATTTCATCTAAATATCTTCTGATCTTTTCGTATTAGGCACTCACTGCCACATTTCGGGCAAGTTAAGGATGAGAGAATAACGCCGTAATTGATAAAAACATCCAGTATGGCACTGAAAGGGTACATACGTAGTAAACAGTTTGGTAGTCCCGATAATACGTAAGTACCGAAATATATAATATCTACTCTTACTCTCGTCATATACGAGTATATTTACAATATCATTAAAGAAATCGAGCAAATTACTAGGACAAGAACGATTATGTCGTAAGCCATGTTGAGAATTTTTGATTAATTTATTAATTTCTAGGTGGTTAACTATTTTGCCCCGTACTATCGTCTCCGTAAGCTTACCAACAACTGAAGTCAGGCTGATGAGACGATAATTTCCCGGGAGTGATTTGTCCCCTTTTTTAAATATTGGTGTAATGTTTGCAAGTTTCCAATCAAAGAGTAACTTCTCCAGACTGTGTATATATGAAAAGAGAGATTATTGTGCAGTTCATTTGTTTAAGTACCCTAGGTAGATTTTATCTGGACCTGGAATTTTATTAGGATTAATTTTACCTATGGCCGAGAGTACTTCACTTTCACTTGTGGTAAAATCGTGAAGCTTTAAATGATCATCACTGAGCATGATTTCGGGAACGAAAATGTTGTTCATATCTTCGTTAGTAAAGACGGAATAGAAGAATTTATTTAAAAATTCCGTCATTTGTAAGTCATCGTAAATTTATTCGTTGTTTTTGCCTGAGTGGACCAATAGTCTGCGAAGCTACTTTTTTTAATTCCTAACATAATTATAGAATTCCTTCTGGTTCGATTTAATTTGGTTCACTGTATACAATATATATATATATATATATATATATATATATATATATATATATATATATGTGTGTGTGTGTCATAGTTGTGCTTACTTTTTCTTGTAAATTTTTTGCTTCCCCTTTTCAAGAGCTAGTAAGCAGTTTCAGTGGACAAATTATGTGATTCTTTAAATTTGAATACGCGTTCCTTTTCTAACGTTAAGCTACTTTTAATTTCAGCATTCCACCATTTAGGTTTAACAGACCTTTGCCAGTCTCTTTTTACGTTATGGGATATTACTCGATTCTAAACGTTTAAAATAATTAAAGACCCGCCCTACGTGCGGGTAGTAAAACATATTCAAGTAGAGGGCCGGAATATTTTTTGTAGTTCGAAGGCTGTTATTAGCTAGGTTAATTGAATGGTTAGGTTTGGTTAGGTTGAGTCGTGATATTTTCGTTAAAGCTTAACTTAACCTAACTTAACCTAACCAATCGTCAATGGCGTACAGTTGACCTAACCGGGCGTTCAACACCCAGGTGCACAACCTCGGGACCTAATCAATATGTGTGTGAAGTTTTATGTTTGTAACTGCTTTCATTTTGGAGCTATGGCTGGAACAGACAGACAGACAGACGACACACAGACACGCACCACGCACACGCACGCACGCACGCTGAAACACACACGCTGAAAGTGTGACGGACGGACGGACAGCTCTTTCATATTATAGTAGAGATTAATTTTAATTTCAAATGTTATTTGCCTATGATTAATGGTGGAGAAGTAGTCTCCTACAGAGATATTATCAATTAAGTCTAGGTCTGCACTTAAAACTAAATCTAAAATATCGCGTTCTCTAGTGGGTTCCTTGAACATTTGAAAAAGTGAACTTTCGAGCAAACCCTCGTACAGTCGACGACCGGAATTAGACTATAAAAGACCACCTTAGTCCCTGCAAGGTAAATTAAGATCTCCCATAATTGTCGTACTATTTTCGCTACTTACATCAAAAATTAGTTCCTGAAGTCTAATATCACTATCGACAGTCTGAGAGGGATGCCTGTATACTAAACCTATAATTAATTTCTTTTGTGAGTTGTCTTTAATTTCAACAAACGTCGCATTTATATTATCAATCTGCAATATTTTTAATTATGGGTTTTAAGTGTGACCGAA
This sequence comes from Bathynomus jamesi, assembly GCA_023014485.1. Taxonomy (NCBI): domain Eukaryota; kingdom Metazoa; phylum Arthropoda; class Malacostraca; order Isopoda; family Cirolanidae; genus Bathynomus; species Bathynomus jamesi. The sequence goes on along the minus strand of JAJOZX010000310.1, from coordinate 561,830 downwards.
CGTATAGTACTGTACCACCACCCCTTCTTTCTATTCTATCATCGTTAAACATCCCATAACCAGGAATATGATATTCTCCGAGAAAATCTCTACTCTCTGTATTGAACCAGGATTCAGTAATTGCTCCAGTCTCAAATTTTTGGTCAAGGGCAATACTCGATAGTTTATCAAATTTAAATCTTAAAGTTTGAACATTAATATAAAATACAGGGTGCGGCATAAGTCGGTTTACCGAGAATAATTCACTGGGGAACAAATTTCAACTTTTTGTCTATTGAATTAGATTTGACAGTTAGTTCTAGGTAATTTGGGTGCGCTGAGCACGAATCTTTACTCGGTTTTGCTCTATCAGGTCCTGATTTTGCTCAACACCCCTCCTCTTTCGTCGTATTCATAAAAAGGTTTTTTTCTCAATACTCGCTAAGTCTTTTTGCAGTTACACATTATGCAACTAGGTTTTTATCTAGGTATTTGTACCTATTGTTATGGGATTGTTGTATTATGTATATTTTTATATGTAACACCCTAAAAATATTTTTAATTTTGTCATTTTTAACCCATTTTAATATTAGTAAATTAAGCTAAAAATATCATAGAATTCTAAAATTTTCTCGAGCGTTCCTGTTCTCTGTAGAGTATTCTAGAGGACAACTAAAATATATAAAAGCGACTCGTTTCCAGAGTTAATCAGTCAGTCAGTCAGTTGAGTTAGTTAATTAAGTTTGGGCATTAACATAATTTTGAATTGGCATATGATTTAGTGAGTAATTTTGTCATCGTGATTTAATATAGTTGATTTAATTAGACGTAATTTATATTGTACCTACTCATCCGTGTTTCTAGTTTAATTTCATAGATTGTAAGTACCTATTTCATAATAAGTACCTATTTAAACTAATTTTTGTTTATATTTCAGATTTTCTTAAATTTATATGAATTAAGGGCTTTAAATACCTTTACAAATTGGCAGAACAATCAAGCAATATGTCATCAAGCACTAGAAAGTTCAAATGCAAAAACAACCCTGATTCCTTCTGTTATATATGTGGAAATTTTACACTTCCACATCAACGAGCAAATATAACTGACTTCGTAAAAAGAGCTTACTTAGCTTATTTTGGCATAAAACTGGGGGACCAAGATAAATCGTGGGCTCCACATAAAGCCTGCACTATATGCATTGAAAGACTGCGACATTGGACGAAGGGTTCAGATTCAAAAATACCTTTTGGAGTTCCGATGGTAAGTTTATGATTTCATAAAACTACGTAATTTAATCACTAGTATACTGTAACTTACCTAAATGTAATTGTAACTTAGGTACATAAAAAAAATTTACAGAAAATGTTTATAAGAATCTCAAATATTGCATAAGGTTGAAACACATAGAAATGTTAAATGTTTGGGTGATAACTTTTGATAAAATTCATAAAAACAAGTCTCTCGTCGCTTTTGTTAACGCTTTACAATTTTTTTTCCATACCAGGTGTGGCGAGAGCCTACTAACCACGAGACCGATTGCTACCTTTGCTTTGTCAAGACTTCGGGCTTCACTAAGAAAAATAAACATTGTATCGAGTACCCAAATTTCGACACCGCGATACGACCTGTGCTACATTCAATGAGATCCCCATTCCAAATTTAGAGTCTGCCAACTCAAGAATTAGTTGAAGATGTTCCTGAAAATATTGTTATGCACTTTGAGGAGTCAGACACCGATTTTGACCCCAGCGTATTTGAAAGTCAAAACGATCCGCAAAAGTTTAACCAGGCCGAGTTGAATGATCTTGTAAGGGATCTAAATTTGCCAAAAAAGGCTGCGGAAATTTTAGCTTCAAGACTTAGAGAAAAACTTGCTTACTTCAAACACATACATTTCATTTTACAGAAAAAGAGAAGAAGAACTTGTTAAATATTTTAGAACAGAGGATAGTTTAGTATATTGCTGCGACATAGTTGGTTTGTTAAAGAAGATGGGGGTTGAGTCTTACGATGCAAATGATTGGCGCTTGTTTTTAGACAGTTCGAAAAGAAGTCTTAAGTGTGTGTTGTTGCATAATGGCAATCTATACGGCTCGATACCGATTGGGCACTCAACAAAATTAAAAGAAAAGTATGAACATATAGAAAAGGTTTTAAATCTTATCAAATATAGGGAGCACGAGTGGATCATATGTGTTTGACTTAAAAATGGTTAATTTTCTGCTAGGACAACAAGGAGGGTATACTAAATATCCCTGCTTCCTTTGCTTATGGGACAGCAGAGCCAAGGAAGAACATTATTTCAAACAAATCTGGCCAGCACGAACATCACTTACTGTCGGAGAAAAAAACGTAATTAATCCACCTTTAGTGAACAGAGATAAAATCATATTTCCTCCTCTGCATATAAAACTAGGCCTCATTAAACAATATGTAAAAGCTTTAGATACGAACGGCGAGTGTTTCAAATACATAACTTCAAAATTTCCAAGTTTAAGTTATGAAAAAATCAAGGCGGGAATTTTCGACGGTCCACAAATAAGAACAATGATTAAAGACAGCAATTTTCCTAATGTCATGAATGAACGCGAAAAAAATGGCTGGTTCTCATTCGTGGACTTGATAGAAAACTTTTTAGGCAATTATAGGGCAGATAACTACGAAGAAATCGTAAAAAAACTTTTAAGGGACTACAAAGAGTTAGGTTGCAATATGAGCATAAAAATGCATTTTTTGAATAGCCATCTTGACCAATTTCCAAGTAATTTAGGTGATGTAAGTGACGAACAAGGGGAGAGATTCCACCAAGATATCAAAATTATGGAGGAACGGTACCAAGGCCGCTGGGATTTGGCTGATTACTGCTGGTGCTTGAAAAGAGACCTGCCATCAACAAGCAAATACGCTAGAAAGTCTTACAAAAGAAAATTTTTGCCACAGTGAAAGCTTCATATCTGTTTGTTTTTTTATTTTAAGTCATTTCTATCGTTATAATGTAATTTTACTGTAGTTTGAACTGCTTGTATTCATGAAACTTGAAAAAAAAATTTAACACGACTTAATTTTTTAGTCCTAATTTGAAAAATCTGGAAAATGGCACATAGGCTGTCGACAAGAATCAGGACCTGATAGAGCCAAACCGAGTTGAAATTCGTATTCAGCGCACCCAAATTACCTAGAATCAAGTGTCAGATATCATTCAATAAAATACGTGTTGCCCAGTGTAATGGAATTACCTTGTGAAGAATAATATTTATCATTTACTACAGAAATTATTCAAAGTCCTCCATCATGTTCAATACACACGTTGCATCTTTGAACGACAAAGAGGGCAGCAGAGTTCTTTGTTATTATTCAACGTCTCGAACTCTTGGCATATCAAAGTCATCGTGTGATCGAAGTCCCGAGGTTTCTGGCCGTAAACTCTATCTTTGATTATACCCTACATTGAATAATCATCACCACAAATCGACGAATTTAACATTCTCCTACTGGCAAAGGGACTTAAGAATATTATTCATATACTCGTAGGTTGCTCTTCTGAAAAAGTTGTCGAATCCTGTTATTCTAGCGAGAATTCCTTTAATTTATTAGTCCTATCCTTTAGAGTCCGCATCAGCCGCTTGCATTTCTCTTTTAGCTTCTCTGACCTGGCACTCTTAATATCGTTAGTCCTAACATGCACCATAAGTATCGTACTACCATCAGCATCTTTACCAAACTCATATATGAAGTCCGTGATGTCAACACGGGCTCCAGGATAGTAGAACCTCCTCCTCTGAGTTGGATTCCTGCCGCAGAACTCCTGTAATTACCCTCGAATAATGGAATCACCAACTAGCCTAATTTCCTGCGTGTCATTCCGCTCTGGCTCGAGGGCAGAAAATTTATTAGTTATAACTACTCTTAAGCAAGGTTTATGCTGACTAGGTTCGGTTTCATTTCGAACTAGCTCAAACGGTTGATCCCCCGAAGGGAAAAAGGGGGTGTGGACATGAGGACTGGTTGGGGATTCGTAGTAGAGTCTTCGCGCGATGTCCGTCCTGTGTGAGAGAACACTCGCCCAGAATCTCTAAAACAAAATCCTGCAGTGAGCTGAACGTAGCTGTCAAAGCACTAAATTCCTCTTTCAACGCAATTTCCTCTCTCCTACTCCTTCGAAGTTCGTCTCTCGCCGATATCACCTCGTTTCGTAGTTCTCATCGGTTTATACAAAATCTGCAAACTAAAGGGTTAGAAGAGAGATCGGTAAAAAAGTACTGAGGAAATTTTCCACCGCAGTCGGAACACTCGCGTAGGTTAGGGAGCCATATCTAGAAAAATGTTCTCAAGAAAAATTAAAATTAATTTCCCAATCTAATATGTAAGCAGAAGTCTGGAAAAAATTACCGATCAGTGACCTCAGAACAGGAAAGAGTCCGGAAATACCAAAAGAAGAAATTTGTACACACACGCACTTTTTTTTTAGTTGGTAATTGAGAGGTCTAGTCTCTAGGGAATAAGTGATGACAAACAACAACCACGTGGTGTATGTATTAAAAAAAATCCTGTTTCCTGTGAAAAATTATTAAATATGTAAATAAACCAGAAATAATAATAATAAACAAAAACAAAAGATTCTAAATTTTGTTGAATAATAACGAATATATATATATATACAGGGTGGGCCGAAAGTCTGGATCCATAGGAAAATATTTATTTTAATACATAAATTACAACAAATGGTAAATACTTAAAATGAATATCAACTTTAACTCGTAAATGCGTATCCGTGATACTGTACAGTGGTTCGTACTCCAGTATAAACAACAAATTATAACATGCTCAAATTGGCGGCCTCTGACATCGAGACACTTAGGGATGGAATTTATGATTTTTAATAATTCTTCGAATTGACGTTCTCGAGATGCGTGTTTCATTTGATAATCTTCTTGTTGACTTTACTGGACTATTCGTTAAAGTTTCACATACCATTGCAGAGGTATTTTCATCAGTTGCAGTTTTTGGACGACCAGAACGCCGTCGATCATGTACACTTCCTGTTTCTTTGAAACGTTTAAACAACTTGCCAACAGTCGCATGTGTTACTGGATGCTTATCAGGATGATTTCTATTGAATTCGGTAGCAACTTCTCTCTGTGTAGCGCCCTGTCTTGCGTACATGAGCACAAGTTCTACCCGGTCTTCTGTTGTTAGATTCGAAGCCATTTCTGGGCTGAAATAAAAAAGTATTTGAGTATTTATACTAGAGTACGAACTACTGTACAGTATCACGGATACGCATTTACGAGTTAAAGTTGATATTCATTTTAGTATTTACCATTTGTTGTAATTTATGTATTAAAATAAATATTTTCCTATGGATCCAGACTTTCGGCCCACCCTGTATATATATATATATATATATATATATATATATATATATATATATATTATATATATAATAAATATATATAAATATATATATATATATATATATATATATATATATAATATATATATATATATAGAATATTTATGGCCTATATATTTACATATATGCGAGTATTAGCTCTACTACTTTCAGTATTAGCTCCATTACTCTTCATAATCATGTTAACTGACGTAGATGAAGACGTTACCAGAGACAGCATAGTAACATCCTTTGCGGATGACACAAAGATCAGTAGAAAAATAAGAAACCCAGAAGATATAGGATCTCTACAAACCGACATGAACAGAATCTACAAGTGGACGGAAGACAACAATATGAAGTTTAACACTGAGAAATTTCAGCTGTTACGGTACGGAAAAAGAGAAGACCTGAAATCCATGGAATATTATATCCCAAATGGACAGGAAATTCAGATAAATTCTAGCGCAAAAGATTTAGGGGCTGTAATGACTGATGATGCGAAATTTTAAATACAAAATAAGATAGCAGTAAACAAAGCAAAGAGAATAACGGGGCAGATATTAAGAACCTTTAAACGAAGGGATAGGAATGTAATGATTCCCCTACTGGAAACCCTGATCATACCCAAATTGGAATACTGCTCGGGCCTAACATCCCCATATTAAATAGAAGACATTATACAGCTGGAAGGGATTCGGAGAAGCTTCACAGCCAAGATCAAGGGGTGCAAAGAACTAAATTACTGGGAAAGGTTACGCGAACTAGTCCTATTTTCACTGGAAAGGAGAAGAGAAGGGTACACCATTATTTACACTTGGAAAATAATGGAGAAACTAGTCCCTAATCTTACTCTGAATCCTATAACTCCCCAAACAACGGTGGAAAGTAGAAAAGGTAGACTGTCATGTTCCCAAATTAAAGGCGAGACACGGAACATCCTTAACCCTGAAAGGAAATAGTTTTGCTGTGAGATAACCAAAACTGTTTAATCAGCTGCCCAAAGACCTAAGAAACACGAAGGGAGCTGCAGTGGACATCTTCAAAAGAAGATTAGACGCCTGGCTCAGAACAATCCCCGATGAGTCGGGCGTACCTGGCTATGTGAGGTGGAGAGCACAAGAAACCAACTTACTTCTTCACCAGGCCAACTCGAGAGGAGGGGCGACAAGCTTGACCTTTGCGAAATGAGGAATCATCGCGCGGAACCTTTGTAAGGTTGTGTGTGTATATATATATATATATATATATATATATATATTATATATATATATATATATATATATATTTAGTTTCAAAGTATGACTATGGAAGAGCTAACGGAAATGAACAATAGCCGGGGGAAAAAAAAAAAAAAAAAAATAATAGCGGAGTCACAGCCGGTAAAGAAGTCGGGAACGAAAGAGGAAGGAGAACAACCCGGTTGCCGAAAAGTAGGGACCTTCAGATGGAATAGCGCTAAGCCTATAACAAGGCCCGACGCTCACCAAAAAGGGAAAATACTCTGGGCGCAGCGCAGAGTAAAGCGGACACTCCACCAGGAGGTGGGCAACTGTAAGTGGAACGTTACAATTGGGACATCGGGGCACCCGATCCCCGGCCATCAAATAGCCATGGATCAGGTGGGTGTGGCCAATACGGAGGCAGGCCAGAGCCACCTCCTTATGGCGCGACCGATGGAAGGAAGAGTCCCAACATCCCAATTTGGGTTTAATCTTGCAGAGTTTGTTATTTGTAGCGCCATCCCAGCGACTCTGCCACCGGGAGCGCAAAATCCTACGAAAGCCAGGGATATAATCGGAAAAGGGGAGGGACACGGGTGAAACCTCTAGTCGGCACGCGGAACGGGCAGCTTGATCGGCAGCCTCATTTCCAGCCACGTTAACATGTGCAGGGACCCAGCAAAATACCACCACCTTGCCACCAGAAGTGACAAGGATATGGCACAGTAATTGGATACGTAGGACCAGTGGGTGGACAGGGTCGAAACACTCCAAGCCATCCAGGGCACTGCGGGGATCCGAATAGATGACGACCCATCCGGATGCTCCCGCACCACCTCCAGAGCGCTCAGAATGGCATAGAGCTCCGCCGTGAAAACGGAAGCCTCATCAGGGAGGCGGGTACATCTGGGAGCAAGGGCAGGCGACTGGGGAACAGCCGCAGCCCCAACGCCCCCCGACGACCTCGAGCCATCTGTGAAGACCGCAACACATGCAGAGTAACACGCTGTATGCTGAAGGAACAGACCGAAGCAAGGCAGAGTCAGAATCGGCCCTGCGAACGGGGCGCAACGCCCTACAGCATGTAACAGGGGTGCTCTCCCAAGGTGCAACACCCTCGAAAGAGACCGGTATAACGGATAGAGGAGGAGTGCCCATACCATCGAGGAGGGAGGTCACCGTGTCGGTGAAATACCAACCCTCATCCCGGCAGAACGCCCTCTCAACCACCTGGAACAGAGGAGAGTTGGGAAGACGGAGAATCCGGAGACAGTGCTTGGCAATGAGGAACGACCTCCGATCCTCCAAGGGAGGGATGTCGCACTCAACCTGCAGACTATCAACCGGAGAGGAGCGGAAGGCGCCAGATGACATGCGCAGTCCTCTAGAGAGGACCGGGTCCAGTATCCGAAGGGCCGTACGGGAGGCGGAGCCATACACCACACTCCCATAGTCTAATTTTGATTGTACCAGGGACACGTACAAACGGAGGAGTGTCCGCCTATCCGCGCCCCATGTAGTATGAGACAAATGTCCCAGCAAATCCAGGGTACGTCTTGTAGTCTCGCGCAGCCTGCGAAGGTGGGGAACCCAGCTCAAACGGCTATCGAAGACCATGCCCAGGAAACGTACTGATTGAACGAGGGCCAGAGGCTGACCCCCGAGTATAAGATTAAAGGCCGGGACGGCACCGGACCCCGTCTCCTCGGAAGGAAGGCCACACACGAAGTCTTCGGGGAAGACAGCGTAAGGCCCACCGACGACGCCCAACGTTCAACCCGATTGACCGCGAGTTGGACTTGCCTCTCCACGAGGGGGGCTCGTCCCCGCATAGACAGCCAGATCGTCGGCGTAGATGGAACAACGCACCGAGGGCGGGAGGGCCCCCGGTAGCGCAGACATGACCAGATTGAAGCAGGAGACGCTCAAGACACCCCTGAGGCACCCCCTCCTCCTGAACATACAGGTCAGATAGGGCCGCCCCATTACGGACGCGGAAAGTGCGACGGCAGAGGAAGTTACGAATAAATGTGGGCAAAAAGCCCACAAAACCAAGAGACTTCAAACGGTCCATGACAACTCCCCGACGGGTCGTGTCATAGGCCTTTTGGACATCGAAAAAGACGGCCAGAAAAGATTCCGGCGGGAAAAGGCCTCCTGTACATCATGACCAAGGAGGAGAAGGGGGTCCAGAGTACCCCGAAATCGACGAAAGCCATACTGGGTCGGGGGTATAACCCAAGCGACTCCAGTGTAAAGGAAAGTCGGACGGCCACCATCTTTTCAAGGAGCTTGCATAAGCAGCTCGTCAAGGCAATAGGCCGATAGCCCGCCACCTCCGCCGGATCCTTCCCCGGTTTAGGTATCGGGACCACAATCGCCTCCCTCCAACGGGAAGGGAACGACCCCTCAACCCACATCCGGTTGAAAAGATCCAGCAAGAAGTGTAGGGCCATCGGGTGCAGATTCCAAATAAAGTCATACGGAATGTCATCAGGGCCAGGGGCGGAAGAACGACGGGTTGCCAAGGCAGCCCGAAGTTCCCGCATCGTAAAGAGACGGTTATAGGGCTCGTTCCCAGGTGGCGGGAACGTAACATCCGACAAAGGACGATCCGCAGCTGAAGGCGAACGGGAAACCGCAGCAAAAGCCCCGGCCAGCCGATCGGCCACAGCAGTAGGATCCGAAAGGAAGCCGTCCCCGTCCCGAAGGACAGGGCGACGAGCAGGGACCGGCTTCCCCTCGATACTACGTACCTTCCGCCACACAGCAGCAGAAGGGGTAGACGAGGAAATGCCAGACACAAAAGCACGCCAAGAGGCCCGACGGGCCAACTTGAGAGTCCGGCGGGCGAAAGCCTTCGCCCGCCGCATCTCAATCAAGTGGTCCGTGCGCCGGGTGCGGTGGAAGCGGCGCGTTGCCCTCTTCCTCTCACACACCGCCTGGTGACATGCTGGAGTCCACCACGGGACGCTACGCGTCCGCGGGTTACCGGAAGATCGAGGAATACAGTCCTCCGCGACGCCCATCACCACCCGCTCGAAGAACTCCAAGCTCTCATCCACAGAGCCAAAGTCCAACACGAACGGGCAATGACGGAACGAGCTCTGAAGGATGGCCAGTCAGCCCCGCCAGGCACCACCTCGGTCGAGACGAGACACCCGGCTGCGGTCCGACCGGCTCAAGACAGACTGGGTAATGATCACTGCCATAAGAGTCCCCCAACACCCTCCACGAAAAATCGAGTAAGGCATCGAGGGACACCAAGGAGAGATCAATACAGGTAGATGAACCCGTGGGTTCGTGGAAATAGGTAGGTTCGCCGGAATTGAGGCACGCGAAGGAAAGTTCCTCCATTAAGGAGAGCAACATACCAGCAACATTAGTCGACCGGACATCTCCCCAAGCCGGGTCGCGACTGTTAAAGTCCCCGAGGAGGAGAAACGGTCGAGGCAGTTGCAACACCAACTCGCGAACCGCGTCGCGAGAAGGAGGGTCATGGGGAGGAATATAAATCGAGCAGGCAGTGTACTGGCGATCTAAAAAGAGCCGCACAGCCACAGCCTGCAAGGAAGTACGAAGAGGCACACCTCGCGAGGGTAACGAATGATGGACATAAATCGCCGCACCCCGCCGGCGTGTGTGCTCATCCGGGGTGCAAGGGAAACCAACATAGCCAGAGAGACGAGGGAGCCCCCGCGCAGCCAGGATAGTCTCCTGGAGACAAACGCAGGAAGGCCGCTCGCTCTCCAGCAGGGAGGCAAGGTTCTCCCAGTTAGCTAAAAGCCCCCTACAGTTCCAATGCAAAATGGAACTGTAAGGGGAAGGGGCATTATAAGAAGCAGAGAAATAGCCACGGACCAAGCTGAGCAGCAAACTCAACGGTCCGTAACCAGGGACGGAATCGGCTTCCCCGACTCACCCCGGACGGGGAGGGTAGGGGCCACAGGGGGCAAGCCCGGGAGACGAGGATCCCGATTACAGGAGGCCACAGACTCCGCGCTGCCTCACCCGTAGTAGAACGAGAGTGGGAAAGTGGAACAGGGAGTTCAGAGGGGGGCTCCCCTGAGGGGGGAGAGGAGACGACGAGACGGGCCCAGCCGAAACCCCGACTCCCCACCAGAGGTGGGGCAGGGAGAACCAGATGTTCGAGGGCTCGTCACACCAGACAAGTGCTGACGGGGGGGAGGAAAGATCCACCACAGGTGGGAAAGGTAGATCCAGGAGAGAGACCCGACCACTCTCAGCAGGAGCCGAAGGGAGAGACTCCATGAAGAAGGGCCAGGCCCCTCTCGACCGGGTCCACCGTGGGAACCGAGTCAGTAATCGAGGGTGTCATGGGGCGGTGTACCTCAACCGACACCCGGACATTAGTTGGGGCACCGGGAGGTGACGCCCTACCAGCCCTCCGTATAGTGGGGAGTCCCGAGCGGATTAGGAGCGGCGCGCCGCTTCCCCTCCGGTGAAGAAGGGGAAGCAGAGCGAGCAGTGGTCATGAACGGGTCTGGAGGACTCCGACCACGGTGACGCTTCCTCCTCCCCTTCGGGGCATCACCTTCCCCACCCGAGAGACGGGTAGGCAAGGATCCAGACCCCAAGGCCGGAGAGGGAGAAGGGGCACTTGTAGGCAGGGAATCAGACGGGATGACTGAAAGTGAGGCAGGGGGACAAGAAATCCCGCGGCGCCAGGAGGACCACCAACCCCGGAACTTCCACGGGGCCACCACTCTGGTAGACGCCGGGGTAGCACGGGATGGGCCCGAGGACCCGCCGGAGCCAAGAGCCACAGCATAGTACAACCCCCGCCGCGGCCCCCGGTCACGGACCCTATCGCGCGCCTCCCGCGCACTAAGGAATTCGGTAGTCCTTAAGGACCGCACCTCGAATTCAAACTTGAAAACGGGGCAGTTCCGAGAGGAGGAAGGGTGGGCCCCGAGCAGTTCGAACACCGCGGTGGCTTCGTGCATGGGGGAGGGTGCGCAGGCCCACCGCAGCGGCACGCAGAGTTAACATGGCCGAACTGGTTGCAGCCAAAGCAGCGAACCGGGTCAGGCACATACGGCCGCACCGAAAACTCGCACGACCGGCGATCACCCACGCCCCAGAACACCTGGGCCGGAGGCACAAGGGAGTCAAAGGTCAGGAGCAGACGAGCGGACGGGATAAGAGCACCATCCCGGCGCGACGAAAAGCGGAAGACCTTCGTTACCCCCTGGGGGGCAAGATCCTCCTGCAACTCGCCAACCGGGATTGACAGCAGACGGGAAGCGAAAATGGTGCCCTGACAGCTATTCAGTTGCGGATGGGGAGTCACAGAAACTCTGCAACCCAGAACATCCTGCAACTGTAGAAGGGACTCAGTCACCCCCGAAGAACGGGACTTCAAAAGAAGAGACCCATCCTTCAGAGGACGGATATCATAACGGCAGGGAACCCCGACCGTCTTAAGACGCTGAAACACCCGTTCCGAGTTGCCCGGAAGGGAGCCAGCGAAGGGCGGAGAACAAGGAACCTGTCCACCGGACAGAAATTGACAGCAGAGACAGGTCCATGTGTGACGGTAACCGAGAGAGGGCGAGAGAACGAGGGCCGCGAAGACCCCGCTCTACGGCCACCACGAGTCCGGCCACGAGAGCCAGACGCCGCAGAGGACGAGAGGGGGCCATACGGCTTTAAGGTCAATCCAAAGGAGGCAGAGGCCGCTGAACGACCAGAAGTAGAAGTCTTATCCAAGGACGAGCCAGAGTCGTCAACAGGAGGGGATTGAAGTTTTGAAATTGTACCCATAAACAATAGCATTACAAGAAAGACAGCCTCGGACCCAAGGCAATTTTCCAATCCGCCGCTGCATCCTTCAAGGCGCAGGCCCAACGTCCCGGGTAGCCCGCCCCCCAACCTGACTGTCGTTTTAAAAACAGCAGATTGGCTCTTCGGAGATTTGTCCGTTAAGGGCCTAGCAAAGACCCAATCCAGACGTAGCAGCGGTCCGGGCGCCCAACCGTCCCCAGAGCACGGCTCAGCCTCGGAGCGATACCTCCCAGCGGGTGCACCCGATGACCCCAAGACTGCAAAATACAAACAGAGGGGGGGGGATACTACAATTAACAGAGGCCCAAGACCGAGTCAAGACAATAGAAATTCCGGGAAATATGGAAAAAAAAGGGGAGCAAAAAGAAAAGGAAGGGGGAAAAAAAAAAAACGCAACTAAGTAACTCTTCGCCCACACCCCGCGAGGAGTTGAGGAAACCCCAACAACCCACGAGATGTGCGAGCCCCCTCGGCCCGGCAAGCCGGAGTACCTAATCGAGGGTATATATATATATATATATATATGTATGTATGTATATATATATGTATGTATGTATATATATATATATATATATATATATATATATATATATATATATATATATATATATATATATATATATATAGTGGTTCAGGTCGACCCTAGAAGTATGGAAATTTGTGGTTTGTTTTTGGTATTTTGGTATTTCGAGGGTTCGACCGGAAACACCCTGTATATTAACAGAAATGCTGCAATAATAATAAACGGTAACAATTTGTATACTCGTATGTAATGATAAACGATGAACTCCACACAAAATACTTCAGTAATTAAAATATTAATATAAAATAATTTAAATCACTAATGAGCAAAATATTAGTAAAATGACAAATTAGAGAATCAAATACTGCAATCAGTCAGATACACACACACACAAAAAGATAGACTTTAATCGCTTTTCAGAAGCCTTGTAAATGCGTCCGATCTCGGCAGAAGTCAATAAGACTATAATTAAAATTATCTTCAATTGTGTAAAAGGAACTAGTTTCAAAGATCCATTTATGACTAAGAAAAGCAGTTCAAAAAGAGAGTATAACATGCGGATAATAAATGTAAACCATATAGAAACACAGGAAATACAGGGTGATCCAAAAAATAAGGGAGTTCCCAACAATACTTGAGGGGTCCCGCGTCTTAAGGTACCTAAGCGCCAAAATTAAAATTCGCCACAAATCTCCTTCAAAGTTCAGCAATATTCTCGCAATAGTATCTCTCTTATTAATTGAGGTAGAACGTTCATTTTTGGCTAAATTAGAGTTCTAAGTATGCTAATGAAGATGAGTTTTTGGAATAGATTTTCATATTTTATATTTTATATATATTTTTTTAAATTTTTTGATTTTCTTATTATGCCGAACTTTGGGTGCGATTTCTGGCACAGAATGAGGTGAAAAAAAGTAGTTCGCTTCATAAGGTTTTCAACCATACTTTTAGTGTCGTAAGGTCATTATAACCCAAACCACGCGATAGAGAAGGGTGAAAATAGTGATATCCATCAAAAACACGTTTTCGCCTGTGGCGGCGCGTAGGGACCTTAAGACGCGCGACCTCTCACTTGTGTAACAAGTTATTTCTGGGAACACCTTTATGGACCACCCTGCACTTTATCGCGGAAAAAAAAAGGCTTTTCTTCCCGATCTGAGAGTATTTGTCCGCGTTCTGTCGTTGGCATCTGTTTTCATGTTCATAAAGGCTTGCTAGACTCCTCTCATGGTCGAAGCCTCAGATCTGCTGTACAAGAAAAGTTTCTTCTCGGACTTGAGAAAAATGGTTGGCCAAGTAGTGAGCCCGGTCATTTTCCTTTCTTTACGTTCCCATATTTCCCTCCCCCGCTTTCTCACCCGTGTGTGTGTTTAAATACAGAAGGAGTAACAGAAATTTATTTTAGTACAAAAAACTTTATTTAGAAATTTTCCCCATCAGGAAGACAATAGAACCAATAAGATAAGCAATAAAAATTTTTTTTAAAAAATGAAACTTTGACTTACACCAGTAATTCTCAGTAGAAAAAAAACTTTAGCCAAAAATAACAAATTTGTTCTTCCGTATAAAAATAGATAAGTATATTAAAATATTTCATTATCTATCTTTTTAAGATATAAAGACAGAGCCTCCTTTATTTGGCAGGAGATAAATCTCATAAAAAATGTACAGTATTCATCAAGGTAATAAAGGTACAACTAATTAATTAATATTAAATAATAAATTTAAGATAAATTTAAATTTAACCACAACGTAACATAAAAACATTGTAGCAGTTACATCAACATATTTGGGGCTCATTTCAAATTAATTTCTAATATGTATAATATAGAGTGAAAGCTGGTTTCTTTCTATTTTTATATGCTCATGGCAGAGTTGTAATTTGTGAAGACTGAAAACGTTTTAAAAAAAACAACCTCATATATATATATGTTACAGTCAAAGTATGTAACCAGCCATTTCGCTTTAATGGCTGAAACTTTTAGTCATTTCGCGAAATGGCTGTTTCATTTGGTCATTTCGCGAAATGACTAAAATCTTCAGCCATTACGCGAAATGGCTGAAATTCCACCTTGGTCATTTCGTGAAATAGCTAAAATGACTTTTGTCATGAATTAATGGAAATAACAAACATTACAATAAAATTGGAAACCTTTATTTAACTAATTAAATCTGCTAAAATATACATACATCCACAGGTCTGTCCAAATAAGTGAGAAACACTTCAAATACGCATTTGAACACATTTTAATTTTAATTTTCAATATAGAGGTTTTCAAATACTAACCGGGCCTTCAATGTTATTCCGATGTCCGCCATTGAAGGACCGGTTAGGTCAACTGTATGCCTTGATAATTGGTTAGGTTAAGTCGTGTTATTTTCGTTAAAAGTACGAAAATAACACAACTTAACCCAACCAATTGTCAAGGGCATACAGTTGACCTAACCGGGCAAATGATCTTGTACGAAATGACCAAGGTGGAATTTCAGCCATTTCGCGTAATGGCTGAAGATTTTAGTCATTTCGCGAAATGACCAAGTGAAACAGCCATTTCACGAAATGACTAAAAGTTTCAGCCATTACGCGAAATGGCTGGTTACACACTTTGACTGTAACATGTATACGAGACGCGCCCTTCTTGCAGGGCGCGCCTCAAATTTAATTATCAGGGATGGCAGTGCAAGTTCATTTCCATACCTACATAGTCACATTAGCGTGACAACAAGTAATCAAACACCAAGAAAACGTAACAGTAAGAATATTTTTTATTTAGTGAAAATACATCAAATTATATGACAGTCTGAGCGTTTTTAAATTAAACTTACTGTATTTTATTGTCTGCAATCCTTTGAACCCTTAAAAACACTCAAAATGACATTCTTACATAGTAAACGCACCTGGGAACACCGTTATCGAAATTTAGAGATCTACCAGATGTGGAATCTCAAAATAAATGAAACAGAGGAAAAGTCTCATACAATTAACAGTAAAATTATTAAAAAAAAACAAAGAAAACAAAATATGAAGATGTTTTTTTAGTAATTATGAAATATTTATAAGCGTTACAAAAAGGATCGCAAAATAGAATGATGAACGGTTTTGAACAATAAGCAAGAAATTTGTTTATAAGCTTCGTGAGTTTTTAAAGTTTAATGGAAGAAATATTTAAAATACCGTCTCCTGAACATTTCCTTAATTAATAGACTCCTTTTACTCGTAATAAATTCAGGTTATATTTAAAGACCGTTACGTTATGTTATGTTATGTTATTCATACCACCTTCTTAGCTTAAGTAAATTATTTGTGGGGGATGTTCTTTCAACGGTATGCATAATTTGAAGCTTATTTCAAGGAATAGTTTATGACTGGTAAAATTTCTTTATATATATATATATATATATATATATATTACATACACAAAAGATATGCAAGGAAATATCAAACGAAAGTGACAAAAAAAAAAAATACAAAATGACATTGAAACATTATTCAACGGGGTGGAAGACAAAATATGAAGTTTGACGAAGAAAAATTCCAACTTAAAAAAGATATGATGCTAACAAGGTGCTACAGAATAAAGGGTACAAAACTCCGCAAGCCAAACAGATATCACCAAACCCACAAGTCAGCGATCTTGAAGTAATAATGTCGGATGTAGAACTCGGAGAACACTATAACATTAAAATCACAACAGCTAGAAAAGTAATGGGAATTATCTGGAGCAGCTCCCACAGCAGAAAATTATACTAAAATTATAGAAGACCTTAGTCCTACCAATAAATGAGTATTGCTCAATACTCACAAGCCCATACAGAAAACAAGACTGCAAACAGAAGTCACACAAAGGACTTTTCCATCTAAGGTAGAAGAAACGAAAGATGAAGACAACTGAAACTGAAATTCTACTCCTTGTAAAGAAGACGCGAGCGGTACGCAATAATATACGCGAGTAAAATACTCGAGGGTTGTGTCCCTAACCTCAAAAATGAAGTAGAAATACAGTGGAATGAGAGAAGAGGCAGATTCTTTACTGTCCCAACTGTGATGAGACGTTGGGCCATGAAAACGAGGATGAAAAATACTCTCAGAATATGAGGCCCGAAACTTTTTAATGTCTTGCCCAAAAAATTGAGGAATCTCCAGCGCACCAACTTCAATAATTTTAAGGACCAATTGAATAGGTCCTTGCGCAAAGTCCCTGATCAGTTATGAGTGGCTGGATACGAGAGCAGGAGGCGAGCGGAAACCGATTCACTTCACCAAATTCCGCAAATGAGGCGGGATGCTCCAGAGGGGTCGACCGCAGGTAGATTCTGAACCGTCGTTCGAACCCTCCGCAAGTATCTAAAAGTAAGTATATATATATGTATACTCGTGAACCACAATAACGTATATTTTTGGGGTAATAGGTAACATACAGAATCCATAGCTATTTCCCCACACGAAGGAGTTTGGCCTTTAACTCTGAAAGTTACCCGAACTCGAGCAATCACAGAGTAAGTGACCGGCCTAACTCTACGGCGGAGATGGGAGTCGAACCCGTGCCCTCGCAGCCTGAGTTCAATCTCCAACCAATCGAACATTTTAAATTTTGTTTCTTGGTTTCTTTTTAACGTTGCAATGGATTCATTAAGAATATTTTTATTTTACGAAACATTAATTTGTGGCATGACTTTTCTTTAAATGAGAGAGAAATCAATCTTTAAATTATTAGTGATCTATCTCTTTGAATTACGCTTTAAACTTTCACAAAGTATTCGTTGTTATTTAAAAATTATGTTCACATTAAACAAAACACATTAAACAAAACACATTGTGGTGACCATTTACATATACAGCCCCTTTCCCTAACCTTCAATATAACAAAGCCCATTAATTGCTAGAAAACCATCAGAAATGGTGAGCCGACCTAGTTTCAGCAGATAAGTTTTACATTATAATTAAGGCTTTCACCAAATATAAGAGATACAATATATTTATGTTTTGGTACACTTTTGACCGCTTCCAAACCAAGCAAATAAACACGCAGACATCTACATACAAACCATACACAAACACATACAAGCAATGAACAATCCCAAATACAAACATCAAAAAACACACACACACACACACACACACGCAAATACAAATAAACAAATACACGAAAAGTCTCGAAATCTGATTAAAAAAATCTTAAAAGGCAAAAGATACGTTATCTATGAAAAGTATCTAAAACTTCTGGAGTTTAAAAAAGGCACTATTAATCGTATATAAACACGGTATCAATGCACAGCAAAATCTTTCAGGAACGTAAAAACTAGAATGAAGATGAAAATATTGAAATTTTTGGATCACCTGAAGATCAGGGCCCCCAGCCTTCGTTAGGTAGCCTTATAAGGCTAGCTAACGAAAATATCGCGATTTAACCTAACCAATCGTTAGGTCAACTGTACGCTCTTGACGACTGGTTAGGTTAAGTCATGATATTTTCGTTAGTTAGTCTTGTAAGGCTAACTAAAGAAGACTGGGGGCCCTGATCTTCAGGTGATCCAAAATTTTTACTGAGTAAAACTTTAAGACATCGACAATGAAGTAAAACACCTTTACAGATAAATAATTTGCCTCAACATTCTTCGATCGACTCAAATAATCTAAACTTGGTTACGCGACCTATGCTGCATTCACAGACACGAATTATTTTATGTGGAATAAAATATATCCTCTAAAGCAAAATATCATTAGTTGAAGTTTTAATTCCTATCGTATCCAAAGAAGACAATACAGGTTACGGGTTAATTGTCTTATAGAAAGAAGTTATTTTTTGCTGAATATTTTGCAACGATGTAAAGAAATGTACAGGGTGTCCACAATGTCTTGTCTCACCAGTAAAATACTAAGTGATTTTCGTTTTTCTTTCAGACCCATTTGAAATGCGTGATAGCAGCAACTATACGATTGAACAACGCGTATTGGCTTAGTACCTGGGTCCATGAGCGACCACGTAATGGCAAAACCATTGAAAATATTGGTGCAAACTTCCAGAACCGATTCAATGATGCAACTATTCCAGAGGAGGATATTTTCAATGGTTTTGCCATAACGTGATCGCTCATGGATCCAGGTTAGCCAATACGCGTTGTTCAATCGTATAGTTGCCGCTATCACGCATTTCAAATGGGTCTGAAAGAAAAATGAAAATCACTTAGTATTTTACTGGGGTGGCAAGACATTGGGGACATTAAAATACAAATTATATACATATATATATATATATATGAGATTTTTTTCAATTTTAAAGTTAATAAAACTCAGACTATAATAGTTATGATTGGTTAATTTTAGTTAGTTTTTCAAATGTTTACGGCCCTGCCATTAGCTTAAAAAAATAAGATGAAAATAAACCTCTTTTAATGTACTCTGTATTCGCAGTTTTCACTTAGTTTCGAGTAAGTATTTTGTATATATATATATATATTCCTTTATAGACAAGCCGTACCAACAAATTTTATTCCTGCAACATATAAAATGTTATTTACAATTTTTATTGATGGAAATTTAAATAATCAGATGTTAAATATCATAGAAAAATGTCTAACAGTATTTTTATGCATAAAGGAAATGTCTTTTTTTGCAATAAAAAGACTGGTTATGTCAAATTTATCATTAGCTTCATCAACACATCGTTTTGGGCCCGTTATTTCGTTATTTTAAGTTTATATATCAACTGTTTTTCCAAGCGTTTCAACTTAAAACAAATATCCTTACACTAAATACTGGACTAAATTTATATATATTATATATATATATATATTTTATATATATTTTATATATATATTTATAAAAACTTTTTACAAAATGGAAAACTAAAAACTAAATATACCACATGAATAGAGGAAAAACGTATACACACACAGCCAAAATCTGACCTGATCAAAATTAAAAATAAATAAAATAACTCAGTGCTTTTTAGGACTGAATTTATAATTCTTAATAAATAAGGAAAGTAAGTGATTTTGAAGATAAATATTTCCGTGCTAAGTGAATCCATTATCCTTTTTTCCATCTGACAAAATTTATTAAGTCAAAACGAGATCAAATCCATTCTTTCAAGGGACGAGCAATAACTATACTTTAAAAAACTCATTTCATTTCCATTTGACAATGTTTGATGCTAAACTATTTGAACGAGAGTCGCCATCTATTGGAACAAATCTCAGTTAATTCCCTTTTAACTTAATAATCACCTACATATGTTATTACACGCAGTTTAATTCTTATAAGGTAACTTGGAATAACGTATTAACAGTAACTTTAGGAGTTTCAGTCAGAAGCTCCTCCGAAATTTGGTCAATTCGAGTAATATTTAAGAGTTTAAGAAATGCACTATTAATCGTAGATAAATACGACATATGCCACTTATTCAACTGACAATATATTTCATTTCCAGTGAAAGGTAAAATTTACGTGGAGTTGATCATAGCTCCGTCTAAAATCTGCAACTGTCCTGTCAAATCTTTTATACTCATGAAAATTATTAAAAATGTACATTTTGATTAAAAAGGAAAATATTTTATGCGCTTTTAGATTTAGTTGTACGTAGATTTAAGAAAATATAGAGTAATTTGTACCAAAATATTCAGTCAAAGTGATTACCATTGTTAATATAACTAAAAAAATAATCGAGTAACTTTAACAATCGATTTAAGCCTAAATCGACTTGATCTAAATTTGGTTGTAAATGGAGACAAAGTAATTAAATCTAACCTCAAACTCGTTTCTTAAGTTTTACATTTTTATAAAGGCATGACTAGACATTTGCAATAGTAAATATTAACTGTTTATTCTTAATTTATTAATAACTAATCACTTTCTAAGTCGTAGGAACCATAATTTAAATAAAAGTATATTAATGTATAAGGCGATAGGCATTTTGAATTCAGAATGGGACATCACATATCACCGAATAAGGTTTTGGAGAAAGCTCTTACAACAATATATATATATGAGAGAGAGAGAGATAGATTTAGGCAGCCGCTGAGGACCTTCCTTTCCGCTGTTTGTACCACTCAAATAACGTCAGCTGCGACTTCTTCGGGTGGAACAAACCGTAATACGCACTCATGAACACCATACTGAAGAAAGCCCCCACAAACACGAAGGAGTGCCCCCCAGCCGCGTAAGCGTTGTTCCTCATAGCGTAGCTGAACAGAACGGAGATGATAACGTTTTCCGTCATGGTAACTCCGTAGTACAGGAGAATCCGAAAAAACTGTAGGGGAAACGTTAACGTTATTGCACTTTCAGGAATTTTCAAAATGGGTCTTCGCGTTACTATGGTGATTTTTTTAAGGATCTTAAAAGACTACAATGAATTTTAAGGACCAAAATGTAACCAACTGCAAGATACTTTAGCAAACCTTTTTTTTTTTAACATGACAGATACTTCTACGTTGCGTACTTTCTTCATATACTAACAGTCAAGATGTTCGTGTCCGATTTACTATGGTTTTATCCATATCAATTAATGTGGTGTTTCTTCGTTCCATATAGTGTATTAAATGTAATTTTCAAGAATTCCTTACTTGCGGTTTTGGCGAAATTGGAACGAAGGAGAAGAGATAAACGCCTCCGAAAGCGATGCAGTTTGTCAGAGAGATTTCCCACGCGTCCACTTTGATCCAGATTGTGTTAAAAATCCAGCGAATTCCAACGAGAATCCACAATTGCTTTTGATAAACAGCCACGAACATCGCGTAAGCCACGAGCCTAGATCCTGCGTGGGTGAGAACAGTTTATTACCGAATATAAGGCTTTTTTTATTATTTTATTATCCTTTCTCTAAAAGTAAAACTGAGTATTGTAGATAAATCACTTCCACAACCAGTCTTTGTATGTGACTGTTAAACTAACTAAAAACAGGTTGGCCAATATCGACCAAACTTGGCAAATAGGTTGAGCCCCAGCCAGGGAATAAGTCACATCATTTTGTTTAATGTACACCAAAGCTCAAGGTCCTATTAGCAGTCATTTTCATTTAAATGGAAAAGAATATAATAGTTCCTCATCTTAGTCTAATTTTCTTTGTTTTGCACTTAGAGTAAAATATATTTAAGGTGAACTATTATTATTATTATTATTTAGTAAATTCAGCTGTAAAACAGACCTATATCACCGCTAAATTAGGGAGAGTGTCCCGGGTTAATGCTTCCATGAGCACCTCTCCAAGTAACTGGAATTACTCGGCTTCATATATTTCGATGCTTGTGTCAATTATGAAATGATTAGTAAAAGAGAATGGGTATGATACCCCAGGGCCCAAGCATGGGGTAAAAAGGTAAACTTTAGTGGGGCCCGGCAGAGTCCAATTAAGAAAAATGCTTGACTTTTTTGTAGCATTTTTGTCCATGGTGTGTATTCATGCTGATCTTATCTGAATGGAATACATTTACTTAAATAAAAATATGCACGAATAACCTGTCAGAAAACGGGGTGGGGGTCGGGGAAGGAGTCAGAGGCAAGGGGGTTCAGCATGTGATTGTGTACCTGGAGCGAGAAAGTGATGTTTGGGCCCTGTGATACCCCAAACGACATAAGAACATTCGCAGCTCTATACCTATGGCGCACAAATGCCAAAAATAAATGCAGATCTCCGCCGGAAGGGAGAGGAAGCCTCGTTCTTCCCATCGTTCTTTGTGGGCCTTGGGCAACCACTGGGACCCCATCAGTTGGTATTGCTCGCTCTTGGCAGCGTGGTACACGGCCTTGGTGGAGGTTAAGAAGTGGAGAACCCCCAACGTCATGGTGAATATCAACTTGAAAATCACAACGAGAACCATCTCCATTTCTGAGGCAAAAAAACAAATAAAATTTTAATACCCAGAATTTTAATATCCACGCAGCGAGAACTGTAAATTAATAGAGGAAACTTGGATTTTGCTTCCACACTAGTTTATCCACCTTTGGAGTTGGTAGCGACTCGTTAAAAAAAAGTTATATATCATGTCAATCACACTTAAAACCATACCAGCAAACATGTCGGATCTTTTCCGTTTGACACACATGGTTCGATTTTATTTTAAATTTCTACACAGACGTAGTTTTGCATGCCGATTACGAAAATCAGAACCATTTTTTGGAGAAATTAATAATAAAAAAGTTACAACCCTTTAAAGTATTTTATTAATATTAGTGACAAAAATCAACACAAATTAATATTTTCGATTAAATGTTGCGATGCACTAACATTTTTTGGAACTGGTCGCAGTTTTCGTGTCTGCGTCGCCAAATAAACTTGCAGAGGTAGGAATCGATCATCGAACGATGAGTGCCGCAACGTCGTTTATTAGAGCGTTTAAGGCAGTTGTGGTTCACTGTTTGATGGTGAAACTTATAGCCTGGTATCTGTGGGATGTGGGAATAGGCTCGCCACAGGTCACTGTAGATTGTCGTTTCTGGCAGAATCGATGCCCGGATACACACTTCAAGTGTGTCACGGTTGCGACATGGGACAGCAGAGAGGAACACCTGCCGAGTCTCGCGACACACACCGCCGAAAACCCACTGCTCCGGTAGCACTCTTCCTCGATTGTACGGGGTGTCAGGAAATGATTGCCCCCCCCCCCACTGTAGAGCAAAAACTAGGAGATAGATAAAAACTGGCGAGATCACTTGAAAGAGCGTTAAAATCTGAATAAAAACCATTATATTCTATTCCTGTGATTTTAATTCTTACCATTTTTTCCCCCACAGAAACCATGGCATCATCTATTTTGAACGATTCAGAGAAAAAGCGAGTTCTTGACCGCATTCGAGCTGTCACATTTCGTGAAGCAAAGGAAGCTGGTGCAACTTTCATAACTCGACACTGGGTGGCTGAGAGATTAAAAAGATCAGAAGACTTTGTCAAAAGGAATTGGAATAAGAATCCTGAAGATTGTGAAACAGAATTTCGAGGAGGAAGACCGGAGAAATTATCTCAAGAATCGAAAGACATTGTGCTTGCTGCATCACGGCGCCGAAAGAAGAGCTGCTCTGAGGTAGCGAAAGAGATACTTATCCGTCGTGGTAAGATAGTCAATCGGCAACTTGTGCATCAATTTCGAGTTCGCCAAGGCTTGAGTGCTTGGCATGAAATAGCTAAGCCACGGAAGAGTGATCTTAATATTGAAGATCGGCTATGGTTTTGTGATTATCTTGAGGAATGGACGGAAGACGATTTCCTTCACTTGGTTGTCAGCGATGAATTCTTCGTTTATGTCTCCAGAAAACCAAATTTTCAGATACCGATCTCTCTGAGATACTTCTGGGATCATACCCCCGTCGATTAATGGCCGTCAGAGCTGCAAATGGGGGCAACACCCGATATTAAAACAAGTGTTTTTTATTCAAAATTAAACGCTCTTTCGCGTGGTTTTGTCTGTTTTTTTTCTATTCCTTTCAGTTTCTTCTGTACAGGGGGGGGGGGGGGCAATCATTTCCTGACACCCTTTACTTTCGTCTGGAGTATAGTTTCGTCAATTTCTACAATTGTTCCAGGACCACCTATCTGCGCTGGGTTACGAAGTATATCCTAACCTAACCCAACCCAACCTAACCTAACCTAAAAATTCAATCTTTAAAGGGTTAACTTTTTTATTATTAATTTCTCCAAAAAATGGTTCTGATTTTCGTAATCGGCATGCAAAACTACGTCTGTGTAGAAATTTAAAATAAAATCGAACCATGTGTGTCAAACGGAAAAGACCCAACAGGATCTTTAACATGTCAATAACACGAATGGGACTATACTTAACCTTGCTGTACACCTATTATATTTGATCCATCAGTGATGTAAAATGCTACGTTTACACGCTTCTCTCTCTCTATATATATATATAATTTTATGCCAAAATGATATCTATCCAGGTGCTTATAGTGAAAATATGAACGAAAAAATGATAGAATGTATCTATTTATAATTATTTCAATAAATAAGTAATAATATTAGACAAGTTAATGTACGTCACTATTTAAAGGAAACCACTTTTAAGCACTTTCCGCGTACCAAACTTACAATGAGAAAATATCAAATTCTATATAAATATAAGCAAAGTGGAAACATAAACAATGTATAAATATACCCTAAAACCTACTTCTATATAATTATAGTTCGTCCAAGCATTACAACACTTTAAAAATTAATAAATAATAATAATAATAATAAATAATTATTATTAGCATTCGTAAATCATGGACAAAAAATTTAACTTTGTATTCTTCACCCGTTTATCAGTGTGTGTTAATGTAAAATTTTAACTCGTTTGCACATCCTGTTAATATAAGCATATTAATTAACTCGCTGGAAATACATAAAGGTAAGACCTTACTGTGTTTTTGGACAAGGGGAGGGGTCAAAATAACCTCCTTGAGGTTAAGCACCGCTATCGGAGCGTCCTCGAGAAAGATGATGAAAAGACGAAGCATGGCTACTTCTGCACCTTCGATGAGGAAGGCGCTGAACAAACGCCTTTCCGCCTTTCGATCGTGATTCTTGCTCGCTTCTCTCGAGTTCCGACCGAACTGCCACGTATCGTAATACCTTCAGACGCACCGGAAAAACAGCGGAGAAATGATAGTTGTTCACTAAAACAGTCTTCTTTAAGGCCATTTAAGACAAATGGTTCAAAAATAGCATTTTTAAAGGTAAAGTATCGTATTATTTCCATCAACGCTTTTAAATGAAAATCTCAAGGTTTTTACAATTAGCTTTAACTGACTTAATGCATGGTAGAACATCGGATTTACAATCTGAGGGTACGCTGCAAAGTAAACTTGTTCCATATATACAGACCACCTTTTCTAAAAAATATAGTCGCCTTTGACCAAATATATGAAATGATTTTGAATTAATTTTATTTTGTAATATCGATATAAATGGTTTAAAATTGGTCCAGAAATTAAAGTTGTTCCAACACTGACGTAAAGTTGTTCCATTTGTTGAGAGCCGTTTATAGAGCGATTTCTTTGTAAAACGAATGATCCATCATAGAAGCCGTTGGAACAACTTTCCTTTTTGGATCGATTTTGAACCAGTTATATCGACAATGACTCAAAATCGTTCCATATTCGGTTCAAATGGAACAGTTAGATTTTTATAAAAGGTGGCCTGTATGGAACAACTGAATTTATGGTGTACTGGGATCGAGGCCCGGTACTAGTGTCTCCGAAAAAACTGATACAATGAGAAATCTCGCGGAGGGAGTGAATTTCCGGGCAAAATTACTAAGCCATATTGTGTATCTGAACCCAGCAGAACGCATGAGCATAGTCAAATAGGTAGGTTCGACCTCGGGGGTAGGACGATTCCATGCACTTTTTCTCCTAAAAACAAGTGACTGGCTAAAGAGGTTTGTTTGTCGGTAGCCCAAAAGAACCAACAGCTTACGAGTCAATGTCAGTTTCTTTACCCTTTTTTTCAGGGGTTATTCCCTGGTAGGATATTCTCTAAATAAATGATGCAATCATTAGGGATGAATAAATTGGGTAAAATAAACATAAATAAGGAATGAAATTCTCAGTGAAATTAAGAAGGAAGTGGATGTACAATGGATACTTAACAGATGAGTTGGTGATAGCTTTTTCTTGTATGTATTATTATTCACTGACCTCAGGAGAAGACTGACTGGGAAAAATGATACCCTTATCATCCACGGAAGAGGACGCCTGATTGGTTCTTGGTCATGGGCACGTAGATACCTCAATAAAAAAATAAAATTGTAAGACCAGATGAAATAAGGCTCTGAATGTTGCCGTCTACCATACTATTCTGAATCCTTACATTTAAGTGAATGTTTGATTCATAAATTCACTATTCCAAATGCTTAAAACTGCCAAGTGACTTCCGTTGATTTTAGTCCAAGCTATTAAAAGGAAATAGAAAAAAAAATTATATATATATATATATATAATATATATATATATATATATATATATATAAATAAAAATAACCTTACCTTACCTTATGAACCTTACGTTGTTTCATGCGTTGGTCTCTCTTCACACGGAGGTCAAGCTGGTGGTCCCGCCTCTAGGTCTGGCTTGGTGGAGGAACGAGTTGCTTTCTTGCGCTCTCCACCGTACATAGCCAGGCACGCCCGGCTCATCTGGTACCGTCCTGAGCCAGACACCCAGTCTTTTCTTGAAGACTTCAACTTTGACCCCGTTACGTTTCTGAGGTCCTTTGGAAGCTGGTTGAAAAGTCTTGGGCCCCCTGACAACCAAGCTATTTTTCTTCAGAGTTGAGGAGGTCCCTTGTCGGGCCTTTAATTTGGGAACACTACACATTCTGCCTTTCCTATTTTCCAGTGTTGTTTGAATGGTAATTGGGTTTAGTTTTAGGTTTGGTACCAGTTTTTCGATCATTTTCCATATGTAGACTATGGTGTACCTCTCTCTTCTTCTTTCCAGGGAGTACAGATTTAGTTTACGTAGTCTTTCCCAGTAGTTGAGTTCTTTGCAGCCATCAATCTTGGCTGTAAAATGCCTTTGCGTTTCTTCTAGTTTATTAGTTTCTTCCTTTTTATATGGGGACGTCAAAACTGAGCAGTATTCAAGTTTTGGTATAATCAGTGTTTTTAGAGGGGAATCATTACTGTCCTGTCCCTTCTCTTGAACGTTCTTAGCACCTGTTCAGCGACTCTTTTTGCTTTATTTATCGCTATCTGATTTTGTGTTTCGAATTTCGCATCATCTGTCATTATTATCCCGAGATCGATCGCTTTCGTGCTTCTCTGAATTTCCTGTCTATCTGGAGCATAATATGCAGTCTGTTTAAGTTCTTCTTTTCTACCATATCTCAGGAGCTGAAATTTCTCGGTGTTAAATGACATGTTGTTGTCTTCTGACCATTTGTATATTTTGTTTGTGTTCCTCTGCAAGGCCTCCACGTCATGTACATCGCTGATTTTTCTGCTGATCTTTATATCGTCTGCAAAGGATGTTACTATACTGTTGCTGTTTACTCCGTTGTCTATGTCTGTTAGCATGATAATGAACAGGAGTGGGGCCAGTACTGTCCCTTGTGGTACTGAGCTGTGTATTTCCGATTCTGATGATGATATACCTTGAATTTTGACGACCTGCAGACGTTCTCTGAGGAAATTGTAGATCCATTTTCCCACTTTGCCTGTTATTCCCATATATTTAATTTTATGTGCTATTATACCATGGTCACATTTGTCAAAAGCTTTAGCAAAATCTGTATATATAACATCGTAGTTGTCATTGCCTTCAAATGCAGCTAGGATATTGTTGTAGTGTTCTATTAGTTGTGATAGGCATGATCTACCTGATCGGAATCCATGCTGATTTTCGTTGAATCTTTCCCGTGTCTCCAGGAAGTCATAAATTTTCTCTCTAACTATTCTTTCAAATACTTTGGTGAGGTGGGACGTCAATGACACTGGTCTAAGTTCTTTGCTTGAGATCTGTCCCCTCCTTTATATATAGGGACAATGTTTGCTCTTTTCAAGATGCTCGGTATTTCCCCAGTGTCTAGGGATCTTCTCCATATCCAGTATAAAGGTGTAGCTATTTCATTTTTCCAGTTTTTAATCAATAATGCGTTCCAATTGTCCGGACCTGCCGCTGAATGTGGTTTCATTTGTCTTATAGCTCTCGCTACATCTTCTGGTGTAAAATCAAAGTCTGTTATATACTTTCCTTGCAATTTCTCTTCAAAGAATGCATTTATGTCAGGTATCAGTTTGTCACTTTTTGGGATACTGAAAACCGATTCATATTGAGCTCTCAATGTATCAGATATTTCTTTTCGATCGCCGGTTAGTTCATTATTTCTCGTCCTTAAGGGCCCAATAGCGGCGCGCGTTTTTGTTTTCCTTTTTGCATAGCTATAGAAGTATTTTGGATTTTTCTTTATTGCTTCTACCGCCTTTTCCTCTTTCCTCTCTGTATGGTCCTTAATCAGGGCTTGTATTTCCCTATCGATACCCTCCAGTTTTTCTTTTATTGCTTTCCTGTCATTATCTCCACAGTTGCCTAACTTCGCCTCCACTCTCTTTCTTTTGCAGAAAAGTCTTCTCTTTTGCTTCTCTAGCCAGCATATCTTTCCTTTTGGCTGTGATTTCGGAGCATATTTTTCTAAAATTCTCAGCATTTCTTCTGTTGTTTTATTCTCGAAAATTGTTCTCCATTCTATTTGGGCCATGTGCGATCTGATCGCTTTCCAATTTATAGTCTTGGAGTTTAAGTTAAAGGCCCCAAATTTACTTTTCCTCAATATGTGTAGTGTCTTTTAATGGTCGTCATATTTGTTGATATCTCGATTAAGTCGTGGCCTGAGATAATGGTTGGGGTTATTTTTATATCAGCAATCAAGTTCGTGTTATTCGTGAATACCAGATCCAGGCAGTTATTTTTTCTGGTATTTTCTGTTATCTCCTGTGTCAGCATTTGTGAGAGCCATCAACATTTTTGCTTGCTCCTATCCACCTTTTTGTATTTTATAAATGGGAAGTTAAAGTCTCCGCAGATCATTATATTGGGGGATGGAGGGTTTATGGCCTTTGTTAGCTTTCTGATGTCATCAATGGCCTCAGAGAATTTTTCGGTTCGGGTGCTTGAGGTCTATAGATGACTATTACTATCACGTTTAGTTTTTCTATTTTCACTGATAGGAGTTCCACATAACTGTTTGATTTACTTATTATCGTCTCTGTCATATGACCGTCCTGTACATATATAGCACAGCCACCTCTACGTCTCGTCGTTCTATCCGCTCTTGGTAAGTTGAAGCCCTCTATATTTATTTCTTTCTTATCAATACAATGTTCGCAGTTTTCACAATTTCCTTGGCAATCTTCAAGATGAGTTTCTGTGAGGCATGCGATGTCCGCCCTTGTTTCGTCCATAAATCCTTTCAGGTACGAAACATATATATATATATATATATATATATATATATATATATATATATGCTTCAGTAATTATTAGATTACCCCACCCTTTATTTCCCGATATTCTGCATGGGATTGGTAAACTCCCTAAATGTCCCCTATTTTGAAATGCCACAAAAACCAAGTTGCAGCTTCCTCCTACATCCATCTTTTACCTTCATACAAGGAGGGAATAGCTTTCATCGTAGGTTCTTGAACATTCACCCACCACTATACACTAGGGTGGATCGATTTTACATTTTTTTCGATTTCCATATTCTAATAGAGACAAAAACTTGCGCATGCATGAGAAAATAGCCTCTGCAAAATCTTAGCTTAATAGGTAATCATCTTCTGCCCCCGGCAGAGCGATGAAAATCATATTTTAGTAGTCAAAAACGTATTTTAAACCCTAGCCTAGAGTCATAAAAATTTTGCGTGTGTGTTATTTCATGCCTAAACAACGATATAAATGCTATGGGAAATATATAAATGCATTATTTAAGACAAAGAGCCGATCTGAAAATATGTATATTATACATATTTTCAGATCGGCTCTTTGTCTTAAATAATGCATTTATATATTTCCCATAGCATTTATATCGTTGTTTAGGCATGAAATAACACACACGCAAAATTTTATGACTCTAGGCTAGGGTTTAAAATACGTTTTTGACTACTAAAATATGATTTTCATCGCTCTGCCGGGGGCAGAAGATGATTACCTATTAAGCTAAGATTTTGCAGAGGCTATTTTCTCATGCATGCGCAAGTTTTTGTCTCTATTAGAATATGGAAATCGAAACAAATGTAAAATCGATCCACCCTACGTATACACCCACCTCCTTCGCATATCCCTTTCTCACAACTTTTTTTTTTTTTTTTTACACCATCAATCCACAGTTTAAGCAGTCTTCCGCTCATGCGCTTAATTTCACATGCCATAAAGAGTTGCATCAACTCACTTTTGTTGTTGTTTCTTTGTGCCTTGACTCACGTCACTCTTAGTTTTAAATTACATTAAATTTATATCTATAATATTTCTTTTATTTCCCGCATAGACTTTTAAAGAAAAGCACCACGAAAACTAATGACGGCATGTACACTCAGTTGTACAGTAACACCTTTGGCCAAAAGTGTCGCATCACCCTACAACTTTTTAAGTTTGGATGAAAAAGTCACATGAAACTCGTATCCTTCTCAAGATGCCATTCACTCTTAAACGTGGTTGACTCTTTCTCTAAAATCTCCACACCACTCTACAATTTACCAGCTGCACCATACAAATGCAACATCTTCCACAAATGTCTTTATTCACTCGATCATACACCTACTCCAAATCCACAAACGCCATAAACAGTTAATCATTATACTCGCATGCTTTCTCAATTAACTCTGTCTTTCCTAAACCCATCCAGTTCATCCCCAATCATATTTTCAGCCACTTTCCTCACTCTCATTCAGTATCCTTCCATACGCTTTGCCGGTACACTCAGTGAACCTATACATTGAATCAATATATTTAGAATCGTGTTGCTTCCCCCTTCTCACTATGTAAAGATGACACACGTTCTATCATTCCAGTGATGAGCTTTGTCATTTGTTCTTGAAGGGAACCATCATGATGTATATTTACTTTGTCGAGCCTCTGTACACCAGCTCTCATTCCTTTCTCTTCGCACCAGTCTAACTCCTCCTCATTTCCTTTTAACTTCGTTTTATACAGTGCAAATAGATCAAATTCATAATTTTTAAGCATTTCCACCACTTCTCCCCTTTTACTCTTTGTATACATTCCACAACACGTACCCGCCTTTTCCTGTGAGAGCGATCGAGGGCTAATCGCTCCCCTCTGAGGACTCGCGCGAGGGGACATGTCGGGAAAGCAGCGGTTGTATTCTTGCTTCCCATCCCACAGGGATATAACATTTAATTTCATATAAGTAGTTATTTGTAATAAATATTAGATTATAATTATGAACATTTAATATTAGTTACTCATCGAATTACATATACCAAAGAAAACTGATATAACCATTATTTAAATGAGTAACTAAAGAAAAATAATTTAAATTAATTTTATTCGTATAATGGAAGAATTAAATACTTTATTAAGCCCATTTCTTTTAACACTTTCGCTACAATGAAAGAATTACAGGTTCGAATACAGGCAAAATATTATTAACCACCCAACTAATACTGATAATAAAAAGCGTCGTCAGTGTACCAAATTTTCTTTTTATTCGTCATAAACGAATAATAAAAGATTTAATACCTTTCGATGGAGGAATGTCTCAGCTATTAATGGTCTTCCGGCAATTTAGAGGCAATAAATGGATTAGAGTGACCCAATTCACTCTATATTTTGACCGAAAGAAATATAAACAGAATAATCCCTATAAATGTGTGGTTTTTAAAAGGCAGATGAAAACCTTAACATTTTTGTTTTTGTTTTTTGTACGTGATTTACAAACAAAGATAACTTTGTAACGCGTTGAATGATCGAGTTGTTATGTCCAATGTGTTACCGAGGCTTAACTATTCGTTCACATCGCGTTACAAAGTGATCAATCGCCTGCCGAAAAAAAAAAAAAAAGACTAGTATTTTTGCATGCACTGTGGCTTTCAACAGTGCGATTTATACTTTTAG
This sequence comes from Bathynomus jamesi, assembly GCA_023014485.1. Lineage (NCBI taxonomy): Eukaryota > Metazoa > Arthropoda > Malacostraca > Isopoda > Cirolanidae > Bathynomus > Bathynomus jamesi. The sequence continues at coordinate 529,338 of JAJOZX010000310.1, read as the reverse complement.
AGAATTTATAATTTTATAATCTTATAAATTATGCTTTTGTACTTGTATAACTTTATAATATAGGAAAGTCCCGCTTCTCCGACTTCCCGATACACCGAATATTTTTTTTATCCGAAACACAAAAATCTGCCCGACCGCAAAATCTCTGTATGCGGCAACGTCAGTGTGACATTTGATTCTTAAAACCAATCAGAAAAAAGGATTCCAATGACGATCGGAACAGCTAGGCAAGACAATCCGACAGGTCTGGCGTCAATTAGAGTTTTGTCTTATAAAATTTAAAAAAGATTAGTGCACAAAGCTTATGTTTGTGATAGTTTTACAATGTTATTCTTAACATATGTTAACCATATAACATGAAGGCCCGTTAAATCGTCTTTTACAATCCACCGACCACCCGACTGGTTAACTACAGTAAGTCGGTGTAGCGAACCACTACTGTATATATATTTTTGTTATGAAGTATAACAAAACAGACACGCACGAGTATGCATAATGCAAATTTAACCCCACCAGGATTCGAATCGGGCATCTCATATCATAAGTAAGAGGCGAGGGCGCTAACTACTAAGGTACGACGGGACAAAATTTTATACTCGTACAACCTGGTGTATATTTCATCGCTCGAGAAAGCAACGTTTCACGTCAACTTTGGGATAGTTTTGACGAGTGCTCGTACAAATTCCTTAATCGCCATGGAACGACTAGAGCTTATCCTAGAGCACTTACCAACGTCAAAATTTAGTACCGGCAGCAGGAAGATGAATTTAACCGTCGAAGTTTGAAGGCAATCCGTTTTCAAGCACCATCACAAACATCTTGCTTATAGGCTCTCGCGCACTATAGCTGCGCATACTTAAACTCATTGTTTATAATCTTTTGCATAGGTCTACTTGACTAGCCTACAGCGATCTGACAATATCATACAGACATTGTAACTCCGTTTTCTTTAGGGGGGGGGGGGGGGGGGGGGGCGGATAAAACCCATAAGACCTATAAAAGACCCTTTATTTACTATATTTTTTTTTTAGCTTAACTGATATTATCTAAAGTATCTTAACTGGATATAGCTAAATTTAGCTTTACTTAATGAATAAGGCTGACAGTGTTTGAAAATTACGCCTTGCTCGCTGTATACAAATGTCAACTTGTTTATAATTTCATTTTTAGAGGTGGGAAGGAGGGTAAAATGAATGCCGTTAAGATCTCTTTTCGAGTCCCCAAACCGTTATCTTCAAGGGTATAGGCACGTTTACTATCTTCTCACCACTGCAATGACTTGTATCCGGCGTAAAGATTTGGCAACAGGATACAGAAGACCACGAACCAGGCATTCATGGGGCGCTTGAAACTGAAAAATCGGACTGCCACCCAAATATCCAGACCGATGTCCGCCATATAGAACACAACCAGAATGAAGAGCACGACCTGCAGGAATCAAACACAACACACGATTGAGATAGCTAAAAACACAATCGTTTGAACTGGGTAAAGGGATTTGCTATACGGTTTTATCCACAAAAGGATATACACACGTATCCCAAAAGTCTTTAATTAAGGATGGCGAGTTTTAAATATTTGTATTTCAAATTTATCCATCAGCTTTCTACTTTGTACAAATGAAATGCCAACGGATTATATATATAAAACCTTAGTTAAAAATTTTGCTTCAGCCCAACTTGTTCATTCTGACGAAGGTCAAGTTTGTTGCCCCACCTACAGCGTAGCATGGAATCCGAGCGACAACTCACCAAAGAAGTCATAAATTACAAAGTTCTCGCCCCAGACTCGATCTGGCGACCTCCCCACCAGTAGCCCAGCGTCTTAACCACTAGGCTACCCAATGTGCCCAAAGTACCCATTTATACACCATCCAATTCTTTTTGTATCGAAGAATGAACAACTGGGTGAGCTGAGCGCCGCCTCCCCTCTCTGGGAATTGGATTCGTACTCAGCTATGCTAACCACAACACTTAAGGTCATTGTGTGTGTGTGTGTGTGTGTGTGTGTGTGTGTGTTTTTTAACAAACACTTTTATGGGGTCCTGAAACGCGTTAATGACTCACTCAAGAATGCAAATTTAAGTCATGTAAAATTCTTAAAACGAATAAATGAGTAAAAGGAATTCAAAGGCAAAATTTTAGAGCTTCATCGCTTTAAAAAAAAAAGAAAATTAATCTCCCTATAATTTATTAATAGTGTCGTAATTATGGTCTAATATGAATTTCCGGTGCGGATATGAATCCGGACAATGAAATTTTGAGTCCCCCGAGAATCTACTGCGCTTTGCCAAGAGATTATATTAAAATTATAATTAAACACGCAAATATGAGTAATTAAAGCTTATATAAACATACCCGCAAAACTAATATATATTACAACACGCTTAAAGTGACCACTCTCAGGACCAACCAAAAATGGTCACTTTAGCAGGGAATTCCTTTAGGAAAAAAATTTCATATTTTTCCCAAGGGAGCTAATAACAAATTGACCAGACTTTTTCAATCAAGAGCTTAAGTTCTAAAATGGATTATTCCATTAATGCATTTTTGTATTGGAAAAATACTCTTATTTATTTTCTATTTATTTAACGATGGAAACAATTTTCCAGAAATTATAAATAGTGACAAAATTTCGTTGCGAGATCATCGCTTTCGTTTTAATTAAATCCTTTTGCCACTTTAGCAGATTAAATTTTGTAAAACAACATTTTTTTGCAGGTGGTCACTACATTGGGAAAATTTACATTCATATATACGGGTGTCTCAAAAAGATGTATACGCATTTTCATAATGAATATCTAATCACGTAGTTATAGTTGAACCCAATTTTAATGTGCCTCTAATTAGTGTGGCATACACCCAACAGGTGGCGATAGTCGTAAAGACAAACGGGAAATGATACCCATAATGCAAAGCGTAAACAACATGGCGGAGGGACGCTTGACGTTCGAACAACGCAAAGCAATTTTGAAGTGGTACTGGAAATTCGAAAATGTGTGTAAAGTGCAAAGACAGTGAAGACGTGAATTTGCAACGGAACCTCCATCACGAAGGGCAATTTAAAGAATGAATGATAAATTTGAGACGTACGGTGCTGTGCAAGGTGTGTGCAAGAAACGAACGATCTGGGAGACCCGCTCATCAACTGGGTGGGGAAAATTCTGCTAGGATGTTACAGCAATTCACACGATCACCACAAAAATTTGTAAGGCGATGTGCTCGTGAGACTAGAATCAGCAGGGCAAGTGTACACCGCATTCTCAAAATAGCTAAGTGGAAATCTTATGTGCCGAGACTGTTACATGAAATGATTGAAGACGATCCCGATCGCTGAGGTCTGTGAATGGTTTCAAGGGAAGGTGGACGAGGATGCACGGTTTGTGGACATGATTGTTTGGTTGGATGAGGCAACGTTCAAGCTCACTGGTACAATGAGCCGACATAATTGCGTGTATTGGTCCCCTGAAAATCTGAACATTCATGTAGAGAAGGTAGTGAATTTACCAGGACTTACAGTCTGGTGTAGGGTGTCATCCAGGGGTATTGTGGGACCGTACTTTTTTGAAGGGACAGTTACTGGTGCTGCGTACCTCCACATGCTAGAGGTATCCATTGTGCCTGCCATTCATCAGCTGTATGGAGATGAGGAAGTTTACTACCAACAAGACGGGGCACTCCCACATTACCATCGTGACGTCAGGGCCTATCTTAATAAACATTTCCCAGACCGGTGGATAGACCGAAGAGGAAGTGTTGAGTATCCCCACGTTCGTCCGATTTAACTCCACCCGACTTTTACTTGTGGGGCTACCTGAAGGATGTAGTGTACGGTAGAAAACCAGCCACACTTCAAGAACTAAGGAATGAAATTGAACAGTCGTGTGCAGCTATCCCAGCTTGGTGAACCTTGGTGAACGTTTGTCATTCAGTTGTTCGCCGCTGTCAACAGTGCGTAGAAGCAAACGGTGGTCAATTTGAAAATCTGCGATAGTTCACCATGTGCCACAAACTATTGCTTCTGTACACACCAAATGAATACCTTTTCTGAGGTTTGTAATGGGTTGTTTTTCTTTCCTAAAATGTGTGTGTACATCTTTTTGAGACACCCGTATATGTATATATATGGGATAGAACTCAGAATGGACCCCCCGAGGTTGTTTATGATACACGCAAGACCGTGCTTGAAACAAGGAACTCTTCCGAGAAAATTAAATCCACCATACTGTAGTCCGAATAAGTAATGGTAAATGACAAACACTATAGTTTTTTCTTTTTCATGGGCGTTGCCCACGTCGGGCTAACTATAGTGTTTGTCATTTACAATTACTTATTCGGACTATAGTGGATTTAATTTTCTCAGAAGAGTTCCTTGTTCCACGCACGGTCTGTGTGTATCATATTACAGAAATAAATTCGCAGTAAATTACAATATTAAAAAAAAAGCGCCCAAACAATATTACTCAGAAATTTCTGGGAAGCTTTTTTATCTCCCTTCGGCTAAATTCTTTCTGTAGCTGTACATTCAAACACGTACAGTACACACACACACACACACACGTACAGTACACACACACACACACACGTGTATTTAATAAACAATTATAAAATTTCCCTCTTTTTCCACTTTCGAATGTTTTAATTTATGTAAACAAATTATTTCCGTCTTTTCATCGACGCGTTTTCAAACATCGAAAATGAAGCCGCGTTTTTCTCTTCTTTATACAAATTGAAAAGACGTTTTCAAGTTTCTTCTAATATATATATATATATAGTGGTGGACCGGATATCCGCATCTGCAAATGTCAGCATCATTTTTAACATCCGCATCCGCACTTCTGACTGCAGATGTTATGCGGATATTACCTCTAATAAATTATGCAATTTATAATTAAATTAGCTTATAAAGTAGCTCATAAGGTCCAGTCATGCACATGTCATGTAAAGTATTAATTATTAATGAACAAACAAATATATAAACGTCAAAATATAAATACGTGGTAACACAGAAAATTGAATGAAACTCGTTTCATTGAATTTTCTGTGGCTGAAACTCTTGAGAAAGTTATTATTTTTATCATAATGAAAACATTAATATTAATTTTAATTCTTATGCATTGCCTGCCATAATAGTAATACCATGAAATTTGAAAAATTATGTCATATATTCATAATTCTATATTATACTGATAGATTAACTAAATATCCGCATCCGCGGATATTGAAATTAAAAATCCGCATCCACAGATGTTGAAAAACTGACATCCGATCCACCACTAACATATATTACAGTCAATGTGTTAAACCAGTCATTTCATTTAATACCTAAAAATTTCAGGCATTTCGCGTAATTCGATTAAGTGATTAATGACTTCGTGAAGGTTAGGTTAAGTTAGTAATCCATATTACCTGTGTTTAAGGATCACAGGTATTACGTGAAATGCCTGAAATTTGTAGACATTATGTGAAATGACTGGTTTCACACATTGACTAACATATATATATATATATATATATATATACACACACACACAAAGTAGTCCGTTAAACGTGTGAAGTAATATGTACTAAAAAAACACCAAGGAAGTGGAAAAACATTACTGACCGAGCCCTTTCGTCTTTATTTAACAGCACATTATCAAGCATTTCCTTTTTCTTCGTGATTTTTACTTCATATATATATATATATATATATATACTGTATATCGGTCCCGAGTTCGAAATCTGGTGAGGGCAGGCGGCGCGCAGCAAACCCAGCTGTTCATCCTTCCACACAATAAAAATTAATAGATGGGTACCCTGGATAGCCTAGTGGTTAAGACGCTGGGATGCTAATCGGGAGGTCGTGAGATCGAGTCCGGGCGAGGACTTGTGGTGAGGCGTGGTTCGGGTTCCACGTTAAATTGTAAGTCTAAGATGGAGTGACAAGCTTGACTTTTGTCAGAATGTACAATTCGGGAGGAAGCAAAACCAAAGTAACCAAAGTTAAATTTCAATTGACTAAAAAGTGTATCATTGTATATACAGTATATATATATATATATATATACAATGATGCACTTTTAGTCAATTGAAATTTCAAAGACGTTCTGATTGAGGCCAAATGATAAAACGATAAGGAAACACTAAATCTATTGTGAGTTTCCTCTCTCTCTCTCTCTCTCTCTCTCCTCTCTCTCTCATGTCGGTTTAACTGAATGTGTATAATTACATATACTGTAAATAACTGTACGTGATAATTTCAAGAAACTACAGTGTGTGTGTGTGTGTGTGTGTGTGTGTGTGTGTGTGTGTATCCGCTTACAGCTATAAAAAGTACTAATAAGAGTATAAACCAAGAAAGTGGAAAGCCTTTCAAATAATCAAATGTGGCACTTGTTCCTACAGTGCTTCACAAATTGGGAATCTTAAGGCACATTTAAGAAATCACACTGCAAACAATGATACAGGTATAGGCAAACAATGATACAAACCTGCAATACCAACTCAACATAGTGCACAGGTACTCTCGCGACATCCAAATGCTGTTTGGCCTAGACACGTGCTCCAAATGCACTATAACAGCGGGGAAAAAAGGTGTCGATGGAGGATATGGATGTGGGTGAGGGCACCAGGATTGCAGACCTGAAGGACGCAAATGCGCCTCGGTGGTGTAGTGGTTAGCGTTGCTGACTACGAATCCATCGGCCCCGGGTTCGAGACCCGACTGCAGCTGGCGTGCAGCAAAACCCAGCTGTTCATCTTTCCACACAATAAAGAAAGTGGTTGGTAAATAAATGGGTACCCTAGGTGGCCTAGTGGTTAAGACGCTGGGCTGCTGATGGGGCGTGGTTCAGATTCCACGTTAAACTGTAGGTCTAAGGTGGAGTGAAAAGCTTGACCTTCGTCAGAATGAACAATTCGGGCGGAAGCTAACCAAAGGTTTTATATATATATATATATATATTATACAAACCTCTTTGAGTCTTGTGAATTTTACGGAAGGTATCGTTTCGTCAGTTTCATTGTCGTCACTCGTCACTTCACAACGCGTTTCGATTTGTTTGTTTTCATCACCTTCATCGTCATCGTCATTTTCCTCCTTTTCTCGAAGTTCGTTGAAATTTATTCGTTTCGTTTGGACGTTCATACTGGACGACGTTAATTCGTTTGTCGTTCCTTTCTCTGTAAGGACGGCGAAGGACGGGATACGAAGGTTGCAGTACGTTCACGGCGTTGCTGTAAAATAACGATACGAATTCGTCAACGATCCTGAAATTTAACGTTAAGTGAAATAATGGTTTTATTCTTTTAATAATGATTGTAGACGGGATTAAACACACTCAAACACGATTCATTTGACAACGAAATGGCGGAACTTCTTACAAAAACTATTTTAACAATAATAAAACATTTAAACTGTTCAAAACTTCGCAAAAAATGTTTTAACGAGAATAAAAACTATGCAAAATTATTCATCTACGAAACGACAAAAAAAAAAAAAAAAGATTTCATATTTTTTAATGTAATTCACGTGTAATAAATTATTTATTTTGCAACTTTGTTAAATTCAACAAAATACTAAATATATAAAACTTTGGAAATATAAATATTTTTAAATTTCCTGTGTCGAGAGAGAGAGAGAGAGAGAGAGAGAGAGAGAGAGAGAGAGAGAGAGAGAGAGAGAGAGGCTAACAAAGACCCTAAGATCCACTGTAGGCTAACCCAAGAAGGAAAGAGAAAAATTGGAAATAGCAATGAAAAAAAGAACACTGAAAACTTATACTATGCTAATACTTACAGACGCTTAAAGCTTTCACATTGGAATACGAGTTAAAGTATAGAACAGACAAGGCTCTGTCTCTCCTCCGCCAGTCACTGCTGACAGAAAATAGTGGTGAAAGAATATTTATAAGAAAGTAGGAAAAGGTATAATGAAAAGAATAATTTCAGAGTTTATTCACACCATGCGTACACTTCCTATCTCGTGTACTTAGTTACGCATCAGAAGACAGCAGAAAATAAGGGACAGCGAGATAGGCGAATGTCTGAGCGTGTTTTCTGTAATTGGATGTTTGTCATGTGTACGTGTCTGTCAACTCTCTGAATGTCGCGAGTATTCAACCTGGGTCTCCCGCCGTAAAGATTTATGCGGCACGTGATATATTTAGTTGTTCATACTTTCCGGTGTTGTGCTACCACGAGAGTAGAGAAAATCTCTTTCCGGCGAGGAATATAAGTGGAGGATCCCCGTATCTATCCCTGTGTAATTGTCCCTTATAGCCAATTAAAGCGTTTCATGGGTAATCACCCGTTGTTGTTGCGGGGAATTCAAAAGTCTCCCATTTAGAGGTGTTTTTGAGGCAAGTGATCAAAAATGAGTTGCTCGATGGTTGATCATCTAAGGCCTAAGCCGAGTACAAAAGCTAAAGTTGGGGAAGGACTAAGTGTAGGAGGAAATTTTTAAACGAAGGAGCGCTGGTCCGAATGGTACCTTTAACTGGCCAGGCGGCCTACAATTTAAAAATTCTCTTTGCATCAGAACATTCCTCTCCTATTTCTTATTCTTATTAATTCATTTAGGAGATATTTAATAGAAAAACTTTTTCCTCAGATTTTGTCCGAAGTCACGTACACGCATGACTTTACATTCATCTACATTAAATTTCATTTGCCACTTATTAGACCACCCTACTAAATTATTGAGATCACGCTGTAGATTCTCTCTATCCAGTAAGCTAATTGCTTTACTCGCAATTTTAGCATCGTCGACAAATTTAGAAATTTTACTCACTAAATTCACATCAAGATCGTTAACGTATATTAGGAAAAGGACTGGTCCCAAAACGGAAACCCATAGAACACCGCTAGCTGCATTAGCCCACCCTGACTCATTTCAATTAATTACTACCATCTACTTTCTACCAGTTAACCAATTATCAATCCAATTAAGAATTTGATCCCTTATTCCGTGAGTTTTAATTTTTTCTAACAATCGTTTATGTGAACTTTGTTAATCGCCTTTTGGAAATCTAAATACTGTATATTATATCGGAGCAAGTGTGGTTTGCGTGGTTTGCGTTCCCCAACTTTGTCCGCGTATACCTAATCAAATAAAACGTTAAAACTAGCGAAAATATTACTTAACCTAACCAATCGTCAATATATATATATATATATATATATATTATATATATATATTTGACGTGTGTTTGTGTATGTATATATATATATACACACAGTGGTGTAGTGCTGTGGGAACGCGTGGGAACGGCGTTCCCTTACTTTTTTTGGTAGACGGAACGGCGTTCCCTCACTATTTCAAATAAATCCGAACTTACAAATCTCTAACGTCATGAAATTTTAATTCCCACCCCTAGAAGAAATATGAGAAAGAATCATTAACTGCTTCATTTCTTTTAGCTTCGACTGAGGCAATGCTAGCCTATAAAGATCTGGTGAAACAGTCACCACGGCGTACCAGTTAACTTTTTTTTAGTTAATCATTCCAGTTGTTAGCTATTTTTATTGATCGTACTGGATGTCGTATATCTCATGACACTGGAAATACAGCATCTTCAACCTTGGAATATATCCTAATATCCAGTGCATATGACCTCAAAATATCCCTGAAATTGGTCAGATTTCAAAAGATTTCCCGGGGGGCTTACAGTGCCCCCGGACCCCCAGCTGTATGGGCTCGCCGCGCTCGCCATTGTCCCCCCCGCATCTGAGTAACACTTTCAAAATGCGTTCCCTCACTTCTTTATTTAGCACTACACCAGTGTGTATATATATATATATATTATATATATATATATATAGGGCGTCCCAAAAAAATGTATACACACTTTAAATAATTATAAAGGCAGTGTTTATTAAAATACATTTCATCAGACATTTAATTGTTTTGTCAACGCCTGTTTTCAAACTGACGTCCGTTCTGGTCCAGGCACTGCTGAAACGCGAAGCAATGGAATCGCAAACATCACGAAACATTTCGTTTGGTATTTGTGTGCATTCTCGTTCAATGGCTGCTCTCAATTCAGCGACTGTTGCAGGTTTTATAGCGTAGACTTTGTCTTTTAAGTATCCCCATAAAAAAAAGTCTAGTGGTGTGAGGTCTGGTGAACGCGGAGGGTATTCTACGAAACCCCTTCGTCCAATCCACATCCACATCGTGCCAAGTACCACTCGCAATACTCCACTCTTCGGTCCGGATCATCTTCATTAATAGCATGGACTAATCTTGGAATGTAACTTTTCCATTGACAGCGCTTCAAAATGCGTTGGACAGACGATTCTGAAATTCCTACCTCACGACTCGCTTGCCGCACAGATTTTCTTGGACTTTGGTGATACGTTTCCAGTACTCTTTCTTGCTTTGTGGGGCTTGTCGATGTCCGTGGTCTTCCGGAATGCTTCTTGTGGACATTCTGAACAGTTCCATCGGCTTCAAACTTATCTCTAATTCGAGTGATGGTAAGTCGCGTTGGTGAATCTGTTTGAAACTCCCTCCTAAACTGTCTTTGCACTTCAACTGCGTTTTCACACTTCCAGTAGCATTTTAGAATGAATTTCCTTTGTTCAAAGCTTAGTCTGACTGCCATTATTAATTCTAATGGGTTTAACTTGGAAAGAAAGAAACATCAATTGAGCTATCAGCTGTTAAAGTGTGTATACATTTTTTTGGGACGCCCTGTATATATTGACGTGTGTATATATATATATATATATATATATATATATATATATATATATAATATATATATATATAGAGAGAGAGAGAGAGAGAGAGAGAGAGAGAGAGAGAGAGAGAGAGAGAGAGAGAGACGATTAGTTAGGTTAAGTCGTAATATTTTCGTTAGTTTTAGCATTTTATTTGATGGATTCATTTGAAAAATGTCTCCTAAAGATCCTAGTGTAGTTTATGTTCTCTAACTTTACCAAGTGTAGTTTGTGTCCCCTTTTGGGTTAGGGGGACGTAAACTACACTTGCTCCATTATATCTACCGCTCTACTACAATCATAAGTACCAATGACTTCATGAAAAAATTCCAATAAATTTGTTAAACAAAATTTATTTGTACGAAATCCATGGCGCTGATTTTGTTTAATAAGATTATTGCTTTCAAGATGTTCGACTATACGATCTCTAATAACTGTTTCTAAAAGCTTTCCAACTATGTTAGTTAAACTAATAGGCCTATAATTTCCCGCCTGTTGTTTATCTCCATTTTTAAAGATGGGAGTTACATTGGCCAATTTCAAATCCGAAAGAACAATCCCCCGCGAACTGTTATAAAGATTTATTAAATATTAGGGTAAAAATTGTCTGGGTGAAAATGGTCTGGACCCGGTGATTTGTTCATTTTTAACTTATCTACGAGTATATAGTGAGAAATCTCTTCAGTGTAAACAGTTATGTCAATCAGCAATGAAAATGTTCTATTTACGTCGCGGATCTTTTCCGTTCTACCTCAACAACAATTTCTAGTGTAGTTTTACTTGCTGAATTCAATAATATATATTTTATTTTGGAGAAAGTATTCGTGCTTTAATTAGTTATGGTTATAATTATTAATTTTTTTCTCTCTTTTGCAGATATTGTTATGGATGATAAATGGAATTTCATAAACATAGTTAAGGAAATAACGTTTTACCCCAGCCTTCTTTAGTTAACCTTATAAGGCTAACTAACGAAAATATCACGACCTAACCTAACCAATCGTCAAGGGCGTACAGTTCATTTAGCTAAACAAAGGAACGAGAGACATTGGGGAACATCTAGAAATATGATAGATGCTTATTTATGTGAATTTCTGTGGAGGAGAAGACAAAAAGGAAAGGACATTTTTATTGAAATCTTAAATGCAATCTCTACTTTTAAATAAAATAAACGGACTATAACTCTTTTGTTATTAATTTCTCCAAAATAAGATATATATTATTGAATTCAGCAAGTAAAACTACAGTAGAAAATAATATATAATTTCATTTTTTGTTGCTGGGGTAGAACGGAAAAGAGCCTACGTCGCTGAGCATATTACTTGCCTCCCGAACAAAAGTAGTATCCTCAACTGTAAAAACTGATGTAAAAAAATATTTAAACTTATCGCTATCTCCCCAGAGTTATTTTTTAACCCTCTATCGCACAACGTTTTTGTAGGGTTAAGTCTAAATGCGTGTATTTGAAATGTTAAATAGATGAAACATGGTACCATAAAGGGTTAAGTTACCACCCGAGTCTATCAGTGGCCCCAATATTGTCCCTCGAGAATTTTTATTTCTAACTAATCGTAAAGTTCCTTAGGATTTTCTTTACATTCACGAGCTACTTGAATTTCAAAATCGCGTTTAACAGATGTAATTAAACGCTTTTACGTAAATCTAATTAAACAATTTCTACGTAAATCTATGTTCAATAAGTCTGAAAGTGCTGCTCCGAACGGTTCCTTTTATACCTCTTGTACAGAGTGGCCACAAAGTCCCTTTAGAGTGAAATTACAGCATATCTGTATGTTGCCCTTGTGTTTCGTGTAAAGGGACTTTGTGATCACCCTATAGGCTACATTTCTATCTGCGATTGCTTTTCCTATATTTCTAATCCGTCATTTAGGTTGCACATTTAATTCACCTCTCTTAACTCTCCTTGATGAACAGCGCTTGTTTAAATTTATGAATATATTCTTGAAATTATTTCACATAAGAACACTATCTACTGCTAACAGTTCATCCTAATTTATTAAAGTTAATAATGAAGCTCTAAAGTCATCGAAATTTGCTCTCCAAAATCTGGCACCATGAAGTTATGTAATTCTCTACAAATTTTAACATTAACCGGAAAGCGTATCATGCTATGATCTCATTCCATAAACTTTCTCCGCCTACCTTCTGAACTAAATTATCATTTGTCGTTAAAAACAAGTTGAAAATATTTTCACCAAGGGTCGATTATAATACTTTTTGAAAAAGAAAATTACCTCGTACAAAATCTATCGGACGTAAACCCACGGCATCGCTGTTTAAGGTAATGATATTAATATTTGGTTAAAATCTCCAACAATAATTGATTCTTTATGCGTAACTTTGCTACTTAAAATGTCATACATTTCAACGTTTAAGGATCACCTGAACATCAGGGCCCCCAGCCTTCTTTAGTTAGCCTTATAAGGCTAACTAACGAAAATATCACGACTTAACCTAACCAACAGTTGACCTAACGATTGGTTAGGTTAAGTCGTAATATTTTCGTTAGTTAGCCTTATAAGGTTAACTAACGAAGGCTGGGGGCCCTGATCTTCACGTGATCCACGTTTAATTCTACTCCTTGTGAAGGAGGTCTACATACAACCCCAAAATTGAAGTTTAAGTTAGTAGCGGTAATTTCTGAAGTAATTATATCTAACTGGTTGCTGGCATCAAGTGTCTTTTGAATTGGGCGAAGATTTTCTTTACACTATAAGAGTACACCCCTTCCCATTTTCCCACTTCTATCCTCGTTAAAAGGTTTATAACCTTTGATATGATGTTCACCTATATAGTCCCTATCTGCACTTTTAATCCACGATTCAGTTATTGCCATAATGTAATTTTCAACGTGAACTAAAGCTTTAAACTGGTTAAAACTTATTCCTTACGCTCTTCACATTAAAAAACACTACTTTTAAACTAGTCTTTACGTTGCTGTTTGTTCCTCTATACGCACTGAGTTTTCCTGAAGTTGGCGAGTTACATTTCCTAAACGAGAAAGAACTATTTCAGCTTGCTTACGTTTTAAATAAATCTTACTCACTTTTTGATCAACCAATCTCCCGAGTTGCGAATTACCTATTTCGTTCAAGCGAACGCCATCTTGAATGAACATATCCTCCGAGTTAAAATCTGACCAAAGGTTAACGAACTCTACTGCTTCAAGGACGCATTACTTTCGTAATGAAGTAAATTGCTTTACTTAACAATGTTACTTTGATAAATTCTCGGAAGAACCCCAGAAATCAGTACATTATTCTCACCTTTTTAGCACTAATGAGTTTAGAATATAACATTTTGCGTGAGACAGACTTCGACGAGCTCATAAATGACTTTGCTAGACGCAAGGCTCGCGAGGTGGCGTGTCTTTAACAAAATTGACAGTATGCTGTACTGTAATGTAAATTGTAGTTGCTGTTGCTTTTGTCGTACGTACATTGTAATAAGCGTAATGTTTTTTTCTCAGCTGTCTGGCATGCTCTTGTTCAATTGTACGTCACTTCATATATTATAGAATAAAATTGTTGTGATATACTTTTGTGTTTGTGTTTTAAATAATAAAAAGTCGTGCTGTGAAATTCAGATTCCAGTGGGTATGGAAAAGTGAGAACTATTGTAATTAGATGACCGGTCATTCACTGCCCAGTTGCCTCCATCTTAAACCCGGCCCTGCCCGGGGTCTCTACAAATCACTGCTCAGCCCAGAAGCCAAACAACGAGCCTAACAACACAGTTTCGTTTTTGTTTTCTGTTATTTCGAGTAGACTAAATGGATTTTTGACAATCCATCTGAAAACTTTACGTCGCCTTTGGCTTAGCACCGTTTCTAACCAAAGTAAAACTGTCATCACTTGAACTACTTCTATTCGACTGAGTTATTAACAATTTTATCAACCTTCGTATTATTTTTCCGAACCCGTTTAAACGATCGCCCAATTTTCCCACTGAATTCGAAGAATTATTAAGTTCACTCCCCTTTAATTATCTAACGTTTGAAACTTTATCAAGCACACCAAGACTGTTTTGCACGTCAACATTAATTTTTTTTAATTAGGCTATCTTCAGATTTTTAATTAGTCTTTCTTCAAATTCCTAGAAATTTCATCCTTTAATTCGTCAAATTTTTCATCAATATACGATTTTAAATTGTAAAAATTTGTAAACACTATTCCCGTCTTTAGATTTAACTAGCGGTGGGATCACCTGAAGATCAGGGCCCCCATGTATTTTTGTTTTTTGCTTTCCAGTATCAAATATAAAATTAAATTGAGTGCCCGGTTAGGTCAACTGTAGGCCCTTGACGATAAGTTAGGTGAAGTCGTGATATTTTCGTTAGTTTTAGCGAAGATATCATTTGGTAATTGAGGCTGGGGGCCCTGATCTTCAGGTGATCCTAGTGGTGTACTGATTAATCGGCATCGGCAGAATCGGCCATTTTGGGGTATCGGCAAAATTTAGCCGATTCTCTTACCGATTCTTTGACATTTTAAATTTTTTATTACAAAACAAAATCTATATTTAGATCACCTGAAGATCAGGGCCCCCCTGTATTTTTGTTTTTTGCTTTACAGTACCAAATATAATAATAAATATGAGGGTCGGATTAAGGGTATGGAGGTATGATCATGTCAAGGGCCCCTCCGGGCTCCGGCCCCCTCGACATGATCATATCTTCTGTAGCTAACAAGCGAGGATGAAAGCGATAAATGAGCACTTGAGTAAGGATACAGTATATAAGCAGAGCTTACAAGTGAAAAACTTGAAATGAAATTAACATAGACAAAATTTATGAAGGGAAATGGATTTTTGAAAATATAGGCAAAGAATCGGCATCGACAGTTTTTCATGGAATCGGCATCGGCATTTGCATCGACTAAATTTTGGAATCGGTATATCGTTAGATTCAACGACATAAATGTCTCTGGAATACCGCGTATGCGTATTTTGTAAACGGCATTTTTAAACTATGAAATAAATATTTGTCCCACATAATTCACAACTTTAGAATATTAACACCAATAGATAGAAGATTATTCTTTTTATGGAAATGCACGATCTCAGTAGAGTCCACAAAATTCTTTCAAGAGTTTTATAGTACACGTCTTAACAGTGAGGTGGCTGGCAGAGAGAGAGAGAGAGAGAGAGAGAGAATATGTTATTAAATTTATTTCACAATATCTTCAAACTGGAGTCTTAATTGAAATTAGGAAACTCATTTAAAAACGTAGGTGAACGCGACATGATTAAAAATAAAGACTTTTAAAAGTAAATTAATTCCTAAATTAGCACAACTGAACTATCGTTGCGTAATTTGATAGAATTGATAAGTACTTAAAGAGAATAACTGTAGATATAATATTTAGAAAAATATTTAAGTTTACAGTTAGATCTAGGCTACAATGCTAGCCTATTTAGGCCTATACAGCCTAAGTTGAAATTGTCATTTAACTTTCCTCAATTAAGTGTTCCTTTCATAACTCCAAATATTTAACTTAACTCTCCAAATATAATAATGACATAAGGCACGCAACAGTATTGTAATTTAAGAATACAATATAATGATAGTCACTATGTACATAGTCTACGATCGCCATATAGGCTTAGCCTATATTGTATACTTAAGTACATACTCTGGGACTAACCTGGACACAATATTCTAGGAACGAATTTTCAGTTCCAAATGACCTCCCACAACAAATTTAGAGCAAATGATTCATGAATTCAACATTCCAAGGGAATAGCAGCAACTCACTTCTTATTTACAAAATGAATAAATAAACAGAACTCAACAAACAACTTAAAAATAGTCGAGTCGCTTAACAGCTTCCTCTTAAATGATTAGTTAGTTGTTCGCACATTGACGGTGTCATATTATTTCGAGCTAAAATATTACATGCATGACGATCAGGCACTGCGTTTATATAACATACGTTTTTTATATATATATAGGCTACTTATGCCAAAAAGATAAGTTCATAAACCTGAAATCTGAACAAAAGGGAATCTACACTAATGCCTTATCTTTTATATCATTAGACAAAACATATATAAATATTAATGAATCTAATATCACTGTATTGCCACATTATAATAGGATATATATATATATATATATATATATATATATATATATATATCTATATATATATTATATATATAATATAATATATATATATATATATAAATAGTCTGTGCAGTATACTTGTTATTAACACAGGAAAAGGATAATATACCCATGTAAACAACACCAATATAAGCTCACTAAATATAAGCTCTATTATATATATATATCTATATATATATTATCAACAGTACCAAAACAGCAATGGTCCAACAGGAAAACAGGTTGCGCAAAAAACACTCAATTCCACAAACTGTGTTCGATAAATCCCAATTGAATTAACTATACACAATCAACAGCATCCCACAATGAAAGAAAGAGAGAGAGAGAGAAGGGGGGAGAGAAAGAGATAGAGAGAGAGACGGGGGGGGGGGGGAGAGGGAAAGAGATCGAGAGAGAGACTAAAAAAGGAAAAAGAGTGAAAATCCCCACAGGCAGCCACACACTGTAAAGTATTTGTGACAACTAAAAGACTAAAGTATTCAGCTGATTCCCTTCGCCTCATAACGTGCTCTCTGTGGCCATTTTTTTTTTTTTTTCTTTTCCATATATCAAATTCTGTCTTCAGATAACGTATCGTTCGAGATAAGATATATATTACAAAGAGAATATTTGTCCTAGATAATACAACCTTCCTTCAAAATTTTATTTCTCTCTCTCCTCTCTCCTCTCTCTCTCTCCTCTCTGTGTATATATATAATATATATATTAATATATATATATATATATATATATATATATATGATAAATATACACACACAGAGAGAGAGACTAAACACGTACCTAGACTAAACCAACAATATAATACATATTGTGTAACCTAAGCAAGTGTGTGTATATATATATATATATAATGTTACAAGGAGTTACAAGGAAAAGAAGTACCTCAAAAGGCCTTGCGGCCCATACCGAGGAGGTACCAATGGCAATGTTCGTGATCCTCTCTCTCTCTGTCACTTAAATAAATAAAATCGTCTGTCGTGAACCAGAATTAAATAAACAGCGATAAATTTAATTCATGAGATAATTAAAATTTACAGAACAGAAATGGAAAGATTAATGAATGAGAGAGAGAGAGAGACAGAGAGAGAGAGAGAGAGAGAGAGAGAGAGAGAGAGTTAGTGTAAAAGAAAGGTCATTGTCACGTTTGTATACAATGATGAGGAAAGTTCTGTATTTTTTAATTAAGTAGTCCTCTCTCTCTCTCTCTCTCTCTTCTCTCTCTCTCTCTCTCTCTCTCTCTCTCTCCTACACCTTTTCAAATCATAAATATTTATTTTTCTCAAGCATCCTATAACATCATTATTGCAGAAATACACTTCATAATGTGAGATAGACAGTTTTATATATATATATATATATATATATATATATATATATATCACCGGGTGATCGCAAAGTCACTCTTCACCGTGACTATACATGCTTAAGTGGTCGAGTGCACAGTGACTTTTTGATCACACTGTATTTAACTGTAAAGGATGTATTAGTTACGACAAGGTTGAAAAGTGAAATTAGATTAGGGTAATAATATTTGACTCGCGCACTGTCTGATAGTTTTAAATAACATTAATTGTATATGTACAAAGTTTTTTCTTCTATTTCCCTCAAAGACTTTAAAAAAGAAAGCATAAAGAAACCTAATTACGTCATATACAGTACACCTTTGGCCAAAAGAGTTGCATCACCCTACAATCAGGGCCGGACTTTCACCTGCTGAGGCCCTAAGCTATATGAAATTTGAGGCCCTTCTCTAAAAAAATTCGGGTAAAAAAATTTAAAAAATGTCATTACTACTATAATTATTATTTTATATTAATGTTAATGATAAAGAAAAATAATATATATATATATATATAATTTTGATGAATTAGTGTTAAAGAATAAAAAACTAATGATAAAATAAAAATATATTTAAAAAAATGAGGCCCCCGAGGGTGTGTGGCCCTAAGCTATAGCTTATTTAGCTTATAGGTAAGTCCAGCACTGCCTACAATATTTTCAGGTTGGCTGATAAAGTCAAATGACATCCACATTCTTCTACCTCTGAGTAGTGATGTAGGGTTGATGTATTGAATTTCGTACCACGTCGTACTTTAAATCTATTTACCAAGAAATTGCAAAAATTTTAAGAAAATATGACGTATTAAAACTAATTTAATCAGTAATAATTACACCAAATCCTTCTTAGGAAGTTTACAAATGTTGATAAGTGTTACTGAATTCATTGTCAATATTCAAAATACATCAATGATGTTATACGTATAATTTCTGTTAATATCTCTTTTATTCACAAAAAAAAAATGTGTTTCAACTCTTTTAACCAAATGGATGGAAGGTTTGAAATGGCAGATATTCTGAGTTCTTGGTTCATTTTGCGTAGAGCAAATCTGAGGTGGTATGAAGGTATCTGTGATTAGAACGGGTGCATTTGCGGTACCTCGGCGAGGAAATAAACTCGCGGTGCATTTTGCAATGGATGTATGGGCTGAGTGATGTTTTGAAGGACAATTAAACCTTTGTACTTACAAATACTTAATCGATCTCTCTCTCTCTCTCTCTCTCTCTTTATATATATATATATATATATATATATATATATATATATATATATATATATATTATATATATATATATATATATATATATATATATATATATATATATATACTAAGGACACTGCAATAAATTTGGGTCATGTTTTTATGGAGTCTTAAAATTTATATAGTTCTGAGCCAATTTTGCAACTTTTCATTCTTGCCCAAAATTACAAAGATTTTACGAGGAATTTATTGGGTTTTTTCTTCTTGTGTTTATTTGAAAAAAATTATGGTTTATTAACTCTCTCTCTCTCTCTCTCTCTCTCTCTCTCTCTCTCTCTTCTCTCTCTCTCTCTCTCTGAGAGAACCAACAAATTAATATTTACGATTGTCTAAATTAAGAGAGCTCGCCTGCCCACATATTAATTAAGATCTACCATCGAATCTTTGAACTGAGGTATCGTTGATATATATATATATATATATATATATATATATATATATTATATATATATATATATATATATACGCTATTCTTTATTGTAGAATTGACAAATATCGGCAGGGTTTGACCAGCTGACGTCTGATAAATAATTATCAGATGATGTATATCGAATTACTGATAGGAAAAATGTAAGTTCGATAGGCCCTAATTGTCCTGTTCTGTATTATTATTATTATTATTATATTATTATTATTACTTAAGAACACATTTCCCATTCTCCATGGGGGTGGGCACGACGCTTGAAATCGGGGCTGAAAATACTCAAATCAGTTGCACACACAAGGATACAAAGGGATCACCACTCATCGGTGATTATGAGGAATTTGGTGTTATTTTTCGGGAAAACTTTGGGTATATATCTGTAGACTGTAGTGGTACGTCAGCGTCAGGTTAGGCCACTTTCATTTATGCATCTTACAAGCCGCTTCCATTTCTCTCTTTTCTCATTAACTTTAGTGCCACATTTCTCTCAATTCCACGTTTATTCGCAAATTTACTAATTAGATCCTTCCATCTTTTATGCGGTCTTCCTCCGCTTCTCGCACCTACGTACTCACTATTATAACAATTATTATTGTAACCTCTATAACAATCCTATCATTATTCACTTTATCCACATGATCATAACAACATGCACACTCTTCTTTAACCAGACTGCAGCATTTGGCGAAGTTTGTACGAGACTAAAGTGTTGTAGAGCGCACCGCCCTGGCATCGCGGCTTACGATATTAAAAAGTCTATTGAAATTACTTTTACACTCAGATTGTGAGTTTTTCACCTAAAAACCTAATTATGTCTAGATATAGGGTCAAATTGCTGAATTCGGCAAATGGGTTCTCTATAATTATTTATTATTGGTATTAGTGAATAAATTACAATTTTATTCAGTTACCTATAAAATTATATTTTCTATGGAGAATGTCTTCAAAGGGTAACGATGAAAAATATTTTATTTGCTTTATTTAACCGATAATTAATTATTTATAGGTTTTAGTGACAATATTGTGTTCATGTAAACATAAAGGATTCCAAAAACATATATATATATATATATATATATATATATATATATATATATATATATATATATAAGTTGTGTGTGTGTGTGTGTGTGTAAACGATTCATTAAAATATACAATGTCCTGTCCTGTAATTTTTTATTTTAAGTTATTTTATTACTTATATTAATTGTATGTACACCATATTTCATGTATGGAGTACTTGAAAATAGAACTGTTACTAATGAATCCCTATAAAATTACAAATACAACAGAATTTTCGGTATTTACTTTGTGGATTTTCTTCATGAACGTGCCAACGTCCGGATCAGTACAGGCAACTAACTGTTTCCCTCTGAGCGAAGTGAACACAGTGAGGTCGTGGGTTCGACTCCCTATAACCAGTGGCGGATCTACTATGAAACTAATGAAGCTTAAGCTTCAGGGCCCCTAATCCAGGAGGGGCCCTGAAGCAACTTTTTTTTTAATGAGTGAATTTTTCAACAAAATCGATGGAGTTTTTTTAAGTGTGTTATTAAAATAAAGCTATTTTAGTGATAGAATCATAAGCCTCAAAATGCCCCTGTAATTGGTCAAATTTCAAAATTTTCTCGGGGGCTTGCACCCCCCCCCCCCCCCCGTTCTCCGCCATTTGGGCCTCGAGGTCCTTGCAAAGGCAGCAAGGCCCTTTGAACCTTGTTGGATGTTGCCCTATTGTTGCCGGTTGCGAAGGGGCCCCCATAACAGTTCAAGCTTCAGGGTCCCAAAAATGTAGGTCCGCCACTGCCTATAACCCTATAATGCTGGTAATTATAATACAGGAGGAGATGATGATAATAATTAGTGAGGAGGGCCAAAAACTGGCACAGCGCTCAGGCCAACTAATGGAGCCCATTGTGCTAACTCCAAGATTATTATTACTAGCACCATCATGAGTCGAACCCCCGACCTCAGTGTCTTCATTTTGTTTACAGCAAGGAAATGGTTACCCACTGAGCTGCGGTCGCTGGCGATGGAGATGATGGAAGGTGGACGTGTGTCCTCATAGGAGGTAGAGAGTCTCCTTCCCGCGAGAAAGTGTCTGCGGTTCCACCGTTGGTATCTGTTGTCACTTTTTTAGGGGCCTTACTACCCTCCTTCTAGGGTTAGTAGGACCCAAGTTTCGGATCCCCAAAACCTACAGAGAGAGCGTGCTCTTAACTCCTGCGCACGCCTGGTTGAGCCCGGGCATCTGTCCTCTTCTGCTCACGCTGTCGTTTCTGTACCTCTCTTTTCTCCTTCTTTCCAACCACTTCTTCTTCTTGGTCACATTGACCGCCGCCACCATAAACCCAAAAGTATAATAACTTCAAATCAAGTTCTCTTTAAGAGCTTTGCTTGAAAGCAGAGCAATTGCTCGTAAAAAATGTGGCAGGACTTGTTTTCGTCCAGATAACCCTTTCCGGCCCAGCGAGTCCATATGGACCTATAATAATAATATTTCCTCCATGAATCGTATAAATTTGTCCGCTGACTTCGTTTGGACCCACGCGTCACTCGTTCCGGTACTTAACTACTGGGTTGGTAGTCCTGGGAAGCGCTGAGTGGCTTATCTGTTCTCCCTACGGCGTGTTTTTTTTTCTGAACAAGGCAGCGTTGGTTTGACAGCAACAATGTGAGTGCTACACAAAATATTATTCGCCAAGGTAAGTAAACGCAATTTTATGGTTGCAGAAATAAATGTTGTAAGAAGGGTCCATTCAAAGTCGTTTAGAGTCATTTAGAGTCCATTTACAGTCGTTTATAGTTATTTACAGTCATTTAGAGTCCATTTAGAATCGTTTATAGTTATTTACAGTCATTTAGAGTCCATTTAGAGTAATGACGAATTTATCACCAAACCCAAACAACTTTCATTTTTTATTTTATTTATTTATTTCATTATTTATTTATTTATTTAGTTATTTAAAAACATATTTAAAACTTTCATCCGGGTTGAATTCTAGTGAATGTATTTGTTTTTAATTCATAATTAAGTCGGCCCTTAAAGGCTTAGAATACAAAGGAAGGTCTGCAGTTACTCCACGTGATGACTTTAATATTTATGAATCAGTCATTTGTACCGTCTTGTGTATTAATTAAGGCGCGTGTTATTTTTAGAGATTTCCGCTGGCATTAATTGATGGCCGTGGTACATTTCGCAGACTGGCGATGAGGTATTTGTAGGACGCGCTATTATCATAAATTTTAGCAACATTTCGGGCAGACCTTGAAAGACAGAATCATTACAAGCTAATTTTAGAAAATTACAGAGGATATATTTCAGTGTTTGCAAACATGGATAAGGTTTGTACTTCAACGAAAATTTACTTAAGTGTTGCAGATAAAAGTTATTGATATTCCCAATGCTATTTTTAAATTAGCTAAACGAAAAAAAAATACACACACACATATATACTGTATATATGTAGATACATAGATATACATATATATAGATACCTTGCAATCCTCCAGATGTTCCGTGAGTCGGTCTTTCTTCACAGGAGGCCAGGCTGGTGGCCCCACCTCTAGACTTGGACTGATGTAAGAAAGAGTTGCTGTCTTGAGCTCTTCATCTCACATGGTCAGGCACACGCAGCTCATTTGGGACCGTCCTGAACCAGGCGTTTAAACTTCTTTTGAAGACTTCTATTTTGACACCGATGATGTTCCTGATTTCTTTCGGTAGCTGGTTAAATAGCCTTGACCCTTTGACAACCAAGCTATTTTACTTCAGAGTTGAAGATGTTCTTTGTCTGGCTTTCAGTTTGGGAAACCTACACATTCTACCTGTCCTGTTTTCCAGTGTTGTTTGGATGGTTACCCGGGTTAGTTTGAGGTTAGGTACTATTTTCCTATTATTTTTTTTCTATAATTAATTAATTCTGTAATTATTTTTTTTATTATTTTTTTAACGGCCATTAAAATTCCTGGATCACCCGAAGATCAGGGCCCCCATGTATTCTTGTTTTTTTGTTTTACAGTACCAAATATAATAATAAATTAAATTAAATGCCCGGTTAACTCAACTGTACTGTATGCCCTTGACGACTGGTTAGGTTAAGTCGTGATATTTTCGTTATTTTTAACGAAGATATCACTTGGTAATTGAGGCTGGGGGCCCTGATCTTCAGGTGATCCAAATTCCTAAATCATTTGTATTCGTCTTCTCTGAATTTCCTGTCTCCTTGGAGCACAACATTTCTAACGGTTTTAGCAACCCTCATTTCTTCCATATCTCAAAAGCTGGAAATTTTCAGTGTTAAATTTCATATTGTTGTCATTTTACGATCTGTATATTCTGTTTGTGTCCGTCTGTACGGTTTCCACATCTGCATTTCTAATTTTTCTGCTGGTTTTGTATCGTCAGTATATATATATATATATATATAATTTATTAATTTATCAAGATTTTACAACGACATCTTACAACCAACACAAAACTTTAAAACACGAATAGAACATGTTTAATTCTTGTTTTGAAACGAATTTATGGCTGGATTTATTTTTATATTTACATTGTAAATATTTTTAAACTCCGAACTTCTCTCGTTTACTTCATAAAATACAAATTCAAATTAATTAAATTATGTTTTTAAGTGTTGATTTTAAATATTAACATTATATTAAGTTATGTTTAAGTTAGGTTCAATTAAGATGTGTTATATTAACTTGTTTTTAAGTGTTGATTTTAACTACTTGAATTATATATATATATATATATATGCGCCTAGGTGGTGTAGTGGTTAGCATCGTTGACTACGAATTCATCGGCCCCGGGATCGAGACCCGGTGACGGCAGGCGGCGCGCAGCAAAACCCAGCTGTTCATCCTTCTACACAATAAAAATTGATTGATAGGTAAATGGGTACGCTGGGTAGCCTAGTGGTTACGACGCTGGGCTGCTGATTGGAAGGTCGTGAGATCGAGTCCGGGCGAGGACTTTGTAATTTCTGACCGTCCGTAGTGGGTCGTGGTTCTGATTCCAGGTTACACAGTAGATCTAAGGGGGAGTGACAAGCTTGAGCTTCGTCAGAATAAACAATCCGGGCAGAAGCAAAACGAGGGTTATATATACTGTATATATATATATTTATAAGGTAACAATACACAGTTAAATGAAAATATATTTAGTAATTTAATTAGCTGTTATGTTAATATTCCTCATAAATAAAATGATATTTTAATTTAAAATTGATTTAAAATTACAGAAATTATTATTATTATTATTATTATTATTCACATGCACTGGGTTGTACTAGTTCAAGAATTAATTAAAAATTACCATTAAAAAGTGACTTAACACAACGAAAGTGCACTTACAAGAGATTAAACTAAAGAGCGGATGTTATGGTGTCACTTCCCTCCCACTTCCGGGTTGTTCATCTTCCCATTCATTGAGAAGATCGGAAGACACTTCCGTGAAAAGAGGGTCCCATCGCCATTCCACATCCGGCTGGAAAAAGAGAGGTACAAGGAGTTGCAAGGAAAAGAAGTACCTCAAAAGGCCTTGCGGCCCATACCGAGGAGGTACGAATGGCAACAGTGCCAGGGAAAATTTTCTACACCCTCAAATAGTGTGCAAGATTTCGTCTAACCTTTTCTTGAAATGATCCACAGAGGAACTGTTCACAACTTCTGAAGGTAACCTGTTCCATGTGTCACAGATCTTATACGTAAAGTAATTCCCACATACACTAGTCCTAAACCGTTTCAAATCCAACTTCCAACCATTGTTGCGAGTTGGGTTATCATTTAAACTAAACATGCTTCTAAAATCGACATCGTTGAACCCGCGTAGGAGCTTGAAAACCTCGATCAGTTGACCGCGCAGCCTCCGAGTTTCCAGCGAAAACAAGTTCGGGGCGCGTAACCGTCGATTGTAGCCCATATGCCTAACGGAAGGGATTAACATTGTGGCCCTCGCCTGCACTCGCTCCAGCCTCTCAATATCTTTACTGAGGGTGGGCGACCAGAATTGCACAGCATACTCCAGGTGCGGCCGAACCAGGGAATTGTACAGAGAGAGCACAGTCTCCTTGTTCCGAAACTGAAATTGCCTCCTGATATAACCCAACAGCTTCTGGGCTTTCTTTTCCACCTCTACGCACCGTTTGGTAAACTTAAGGTCGCTGCTAATTAGCACACCCAAGTCCTTTTCCAAATCAGTCGCTTCGATATTAGTCCCCAACATCGAGTAGTCCGACTTGGGATTAGCGTAGCCAATGTGCAATATTGTGCATCACTTTGCATTTACCAAAGTTAAACGGCATTTGCCATTTTTCGGACCACTCTCCTATCCTACCTAGGTCCGCACGCAGTTGCTCGATCGCCTTCGGCGTCCCAACATTGGCCCCAAGCTTGGTGTCATCAGCGAATTTGGCGATCCGACTGACGATGCCACCGTCTATATCATTTATGTAAATGATAAACAACAGTGGCCCTAAAACGGAACCCTGAGGAACCCACTAGTGACCGAGGCCCAACCCGAACTAGCCCCTTTAATTACAACCCTCTGCCGCCTATTCTTCAGCCAGTTTTCAATCCACCTACCTACTTCCCCACCGATACCCAGCGCGCGCACTTTCGCCATTAGCCGGCGGTGAGGTACCTTATCAAAGGCTTTCTGAAAGTCGAGATAAAGTATATCAATCGCCCTACTCTTATCATACTCACTCAACATGACGTGGAAAAACTCGAGCAAGTTGGTGAGACACGACCTATGCCGTCTAAACCCATGTTGGGAGTCCCCAAGCAGCTTGTAGGAATCCAAATGGTCAACGATCCTATCCGCTATTATCCCCTCTAATAATTTACCTACAACTGAAGTGAGACTAATGGGACGATAGTTCCCTGGACTTTCGTGATCCCCTTTCTTAAAGATAGGGGTCACGTTGGCTTCCCTCCAGTCACCAGGCACCTGGCCCGTCTCCAACGATTTGTTGAAGACTGTAGCCAGGTGGGGAGCCACCTGGTCGCGCACCTCCCGCAACTCTGGGGAGAAACTGGTCTGGCCCAGGAGCCTTAAACGCGCTCAGTTTATCTATTCTATCGGCAACGACTGTCGCGGTACATCGAACACTATCCAGGCCAGCACCTTCGTGCCTCACGCCTGGCTCGGGGATGATGCGGGTGTCCTCCCTGGTGAACACTCCCGCAAAGTACTCATTAAGCACATTGGCGATGTCCGCGTCGGAGGTCCGCAGAACGCCGCTTCGGTCCTTTGGTCATATCATGCTTCTAATGGGCTTTCTACTATTAACATAACTGAAGAACTCCTTAGGGTTCCCCTTGCAGAGAGAGAGAGAGAGAGAGAGAGAGAGAGAGAGAGAGAGAGAGAGAGAGAGAGAGAGAGAGAGAGAGAGAGAGAGATGTACATTTAATCGAGGGAACTAAATAGATTGATCAGTTAGACTATCATCACAAAATTTAACCTCTTCACGCATACGGCGATTGTCGTTTCGTTGTGGTTAATGTCAGACGATTTTATTAAGTCTTTGAAAATACCTTTTCCAGGGGCATAAAAAGGTTCAATAAGAAATAAAGGTTAGGAAAGAATAAATTTCATAGCGAGAGGATTAAATTTTGATATTTTATCTTTGTGGGAATTCGATAAAGTGTTTTAGGGAGAACCATACGTTAGTTGTTGTAGGTTTGCTGTAGTTTACAGTGAATGAAATTCTTTTTTAAAGAAAGTATTGGTTTGCAGATTACAAGAAAGACCTTGCACTGTAAAGTTTAAATAATCCATGACTGATCCATGCAAACTACCGATATTACAAATTTAATTGATCCATATATATATATATATATATATATATATATATATATATATATAGGGTAATACTAACCGGATTCGAACGTCCTCCGTATATGGCTTCATTTCTGATGAAGTATAATGATATACGAATGGCCATGAAATCATTTTATCATTTCACTGTGGGTGTGTATTATGTATTAATTTCACTTGTTTAAGTGTGATATTCTTCATACACACACACACACATATACTGTATATTATATATATATATCAACGTAAAGAACGACGCTTGTATAGGAGAATATTCCGCGCAAGATGAGGAGAGAGAACGAAACAAATGAAAAAATGAGGTAACCACCCGGGAATCGAACCCCCGGGATCTTCCGATTGCCGGTCAGATATGATAACCATTACACCATGGGCCTCACTCGAACAAATGCCGTAATTCTTCTACATACGCGCAGAAACCAATGCCCCAAGGGGGCACCTCCCGCATGCCGTACATTATATACATTTTAACTGCAAACACGCAGTATAATTAACGTAAAGAACGACGCTTGTATAGGAGAATATTCCGCGCAAGATGAGGAGAGAGAACGAAACAAATGAAAAAATGAGGTAATTACGACATTTGTTCGAGTGAGGCCCATGGTGTAATGGTTATCATATCTGACTGGCAATCGGAAGATCCCGGGTTCGATTCCCGGGTGGTTACCTAATTTTTTCATTTGTTTCGTTCTCTCTCCTCATCTTGCGCGGGATATTCTCCTATACAAGCGTCGTTCCTTACGTTAATTATACTGCGTGTTTGCAGTTAAAATGTATATAATGTACGGCATGCGGGAGGTGCCCCCTTGGGGCATTGGTTTCTGCGCGTATGTAGGAGAATTACGACATTTATTCGAGTGAGGCCCATGGTGTAATGGTTATCATATCTGACCGGCAATCGGAAGATCCCGGGTTCGATTCCCGGGTGGTTACCTCATTTTTTCATTTGTTTCGTTCTCTCTCCTCATCTTGCGCGGATATTCTCCTATACAAGCGTCGTTCTTTACGTTAATTATACTGCGTGTTTGCAGTTAAAATGTGTATATATATATATATTATATATATATATATATATATATATATATATATATATATACAGGGTGTCCCGTAAGTCTGGACCCATAGGGAAAAATAATAAAATTACAAAATAGTCCAAAAATTTATTACATAATCTGTTCAAAGTGTCCGCCGTTGTGTCGCACACATAGTTGAAGACGCAATCTCCACTGCGACAGCACTTTCTGAATGACAGTCGCAGAAATTTCTTGACACGCCTCCACAATGCGTGCTTTAAGGTGGAAAATGTTCTGAAGTTTGACCTCGTACACTTTGGCTTTCAAGTGGCCCCACAAATAAAAATCATAATAAAAAATAATAAAAAAATAATAATAATAAAATAATAATAATAACAAAATAAAAAATATATATTATAAATCCCTATGGGTCCAGACTTACGGGACACCCTGTATATATATATATATATATATATATCGGGTGGGCCAAAAAACTATTACCCCGATTTTGAACAATATAATTTTACCTTTATCAAATGTTATTCGTACAATCAATATATGTGTCCTGTATAGAATTTCATGGTCTATTTCGTGGTGAAGTTGGATTTTTGCTAACTGTAACCATTATTTTGTAATTCGCTGTTATACAGACACGGGTAGAAAAGTTTTCTGTTTCTATACAGTTACCTAATTGAGTCCAAGATTACGCAGAATGTGCCCTCCTACATTATCAATGCACACTTGCAACCTTGACTTCTCCCTTATCGACGGCAGTACCGCATCAAGGATTATTTCTTGGGAATAAGCAGCAGTGATTTTGGCATTTTGATCAACAAAAACAATCTCTGACTTCCCTAACTTTGAAATAAAGATGGAAACCATGACTTTTTGAGAAAAATGCGGACGTTCCCTGCAAAGTCGATCTAGACTGATGGATTTTTTGTCCTGTCTTCCATAAACTCGGTCATTTTGTGTATTTATTGTTGAAGCAACCGTAAAGGTCTTCTCGCTGAACCATATTTTCGACACTTCTGTCTGGGAATCGATCTAACAGAGCACGACATTTTTCAACTCTTGCTTGCTTATTTGATGCAGAGAGCTTATGAACTTCGACTCTTTTAAAACGGACTTGTGGGTGTTGGGCCGTTCTTCTTGACTGCATATCATAAATGAAACCGTGTCAATATTTTCCTCAGTACGTGATGTTTTTGGCCTTCCACTGCCTTCTTTTCGTTTGGTCGACCCTGTGATATCGATTTTCTTTATCAGATATTGAAGTCCAGGTATCGTTCATCGTTTATTTGGAAACTCTTTCTTCATTCGTTTTGCACCCCAGTGTTTCTCCTTACGCAGGTTCAATATCAGTGCTTCATCTTCCAAAGAGTATTTCATTATGTTATAACTTGTACACCAACTATAGCAGAATGATGGTCTGAAATGAAAAAGGAAATAAATTAATTATTTTGTGTAAAAATTAGGAAAATTAATTATTTATGGAGAAACTGACTGTCATCTGAAAGTATCAGTTGCTGACTTTGACCGCCTTTCAATTGAGCACCATATTCTGATACCTCCCTCCAGTTATGAGCCTGTACCTCTACTCCTGGGGCGTTGAATCTAGATTCCAAGCCAGCGTTTGAAAGCGTAAAAGTATGGGTACAACATACGGTCTCGGCAGTAAGATCAATATACAGGGTGAGCTACAATATTTTATCAAAAGTTGGGTAAGAGTTTTTTTTGGCCCACCCTGTATATAGGGCCTACTTAAAATGTCTTCAAACGATGATTCAGGACCGATCTGCGGTCGACCCCTCTACAGCATCCCGCCTCATTTGCGAGATTTGAAGAAAGAGAGAGTTGCTTTCCATTGTCATTCTTCACTGCATGGCTGGTCAAGTCCTATATATATATATATATATATATATATATATATATATATATATATATATATATATTATAGGGTGGCCCTTATATGACCTCAAAAACAGAAAGTGACGGAAATTTCGCTCTCACTCCCCAGACAGATGCTATTTCAGGAGATAATTCATCGTGCAAAATTTTAATCGTATTGCTCAATATTTAGAGGTCGCCCTCATTGTCTATATTTTGACACACTGTTGGCCCCAGGGCATGCAGGTCCCCCCTACTCAAAAGTAGGTATTAGCCGCTCAAAGGCGGGGGTATCGTGGTTGCCAGCCACTCATTGTTACCTGCCTTTGTTCAAAAGTGTCGCTTTCTTGCAGTCCGGGAATTTCTTTCGGTGGTCTGCGACGACTTGAAGGAGGAATTGGAGTTGCTCCTCATCGCTGGTCAGCTTCTTGTTAAAGTCTTGAATAAGGGCAACTCCTCTCTCTGATCTGTCGTTGACCACAGCCAGGGACCGGACCAGATTTGCGGCAGCTTGGAAGCTTTGGGACTGGGGCAATTCGCGGGGGTCTTGGCGGAGGAAATCATCTGGAAGGGCCAACCTCGTGAAAAGAGCCTTGGAGTTTGCGGACACTAGTTGCTCAAGACCCTTTCCATCGTCATCCAAAAGATCCTTGCATCCAGCTTCGGTCTTTTGGGAGGATCTTCTTCCTCGCCTTCCATGGCTTCCACCATCAACTGATTTGTTCCCCACGACACCCTTTCATCGAAGAGAGACAAACCGACCAGTTCCCCGGAAAGATACCACAGATGGTGTGAGAGCTTCTTGGCAGTCGCCTTGCTGATGGCCTCGTGCGGGTACTTCAACAAGGACTTCATGAGGAGGAAGTCGTTGAGAGGAGCCTGGTGAGGATGTGGAGCCGTTGTCCAGGCTTTCGCGTACACGATGACAGCGAACAAGGCGAGTTCTTTGATGCCCTTCTCCTCCACTGCGGTCAACTTGAACTAGTCCCGAAAAAGCAAGATCTTGATGGCGTAGAGGACCTTGGCCATCCAGCAAGCTCGGTGCATTGCTCCAGGAGCACTGAAGTGAATGCCTCGCTGTGGGGTCCCCCCAAGGAAGATGATGCAGAGTTCCACGAGTTCCCTGTAATCTTCCCTGGTATGCTCCGTCTGGGACTGGAAGAACTGAAAGAATTCTTCCTTGACCGGGGCAACTGCAGCCTCCACAACAGGATCAGTGGTCGCCGGCTTGAAATCCCTCTGGTTGATGAAAGACCACTTCTCCCGAAACCGATTGAAGAGCTGGATATCCGGTCCTGTTGATGGAACTCGCAGTGCGGCCTCGAAAGCCGCTCCGATCACCAGTTCCAAGATGTGGTGACGACACGCAAGGTAGAGAAGATCTCTTCCCAGCTTCTGTTCAATCAGGCAGCAGGCTCCGGAGCGATGTCCTGTGTTGGATGCTGTTGTATCAAAACACAGAGTTTGAACCCCGTCACTGATACCCCACTCCTGCAGGCAAGCAACAACAGCTGACGCTTGAGCCTCCCCCGTTCCTGTGTGAAGCTTTGGGACCCCAAGAAGCTTCTCAACTCCTTGCCACGAAACAATGATTGGAAGACGCTCTACGTGCTCCCAGCTTGTCAAGTCCTCCATCAACTTCCCGTCCCAATGGACGACGAGGGGACCTTCACCCGGGAATTCTTCCTTCATCTTTTGTGCCGTCTCCGATCGGTGCCAAGCCCAGAGTCGCTGAATGGAGTTGCGGTTTATGTTTAGCTCTTCCGCATTCCGTCCGAGACTGCTAGCAGCTTCCGTCAGTATGTAGGCGGCTCTCCTGGAGGAGATCTGTGTCCTATCAAGTGGGCTGCCAGTCCGGCTGTCATGATGTTGGTCCTCCCCCTACTTCGCTTCGGAGGGCACGCTCCTCCGCAGGCACCTGAGTCGTCCCCTGTCTCCTCTTCGGATGCGTAGGAATAAGACGACTCGAAAACTGCTCGGCTGGTAGATGCTTCGCACTCCTCAGCGGTTTTCCTTTTCCGGAGCTTCTCCTGAACATTCCTCTTCGCCGCTGCTTCATTCCTTCTCGTTTGCTCCAAGTCCAGTCCAGCGATGTATCCAGTCCTGTCCTTCTGCATCTGCATCTGGAGGAAGGCCTTGTCTTCAGGGTTCTTGATCATCTTCATGGCATCCGCGTGCGCAATGTCGAACAAATCGTTCAACTTCTTAAAATCTTCTTTTTTCTTGTGCGCATCGCCGGTCCTGGTCTTGTGTTTTTTCAGCCCTTTCCACTCGTCGAAGGTCCGTTCGAGTTTGGCAATGCAGTGCTGTTCAGCCCGAGTGGGAATGCTTGCCAAATGCCAGAATTCCATTACGGCCCTGACGGTGTTGCGGCTTGCCTCACTGACAGGCTGCTTCTTCTCCTCGTGAAGGAAGAGGAAATGGCCAAAGGCCTGACCAATGGAAGGAAGCTTCCTTCCCCTGATTTCTTCCACAAAATAAACACCAAGATAACGCTTCTGTCGCGTATCCATCATGTATCAATCCTGCAAATGAGGACAAGAGTATGAGTAATTAGTATGAGTATTAGTATGAGTAATTAGTATGAGTAATTGAGTATACCGAAAACCTAATAGAAGGAAAACTTTGACGTGCCAGGGCGACCTCTAAATATTTCTCGAAAACCGTCATATTTCGCACAGTGCAGTTAGACGAGTAACGGAACAAAATGAGTGAGTGAGAGGATACAAAATCGACACTTCAGTTTTAAGGGCCACCCTATATATATATATATATATATATATATATATATATATATATATATATATATGGAAGAACTAAATTTTTAATAACGATGGTCAGTACGGATCAATTAAACTTTCATTGTACAGTTGGTTAATCTATATGGAACACTCACTGATCTTTTAAATCTTTTAGGAAAAAATGGGCAACTGATAACATCGGGAACCCCTTTCCGTCACACAGAAGGGGAAAAGGGCGTGAACCCCGAAAATCAGCTGAGCCCGGGCACTACTGGAGTATAAAAGTAGCCAGTTCAATTGAACCCGACTTTACATTCCTTGTCTAATCTAGAACCGACACGAAAACGGACCAGTAAAGAGGACCAGAAAATGGCACTACGATCAGGCCAACTGATCCGGACCATTTCACTAACTCTATATTAATATTACCAGCATCATCGGGGTTCGAACCACCGACTTCAGTGTCTTCATTTTGCTTATACAAAAAAGGTGTTATCTACTGAGCCACAGGCTTGGCCAAAGGAAACTGTAAGAAAAAATGGTTTGGACGTTCGTCTTTACCTCTCTGACTTCAGTCTCATTGGAAAGCGCTGACGTTAGTAAACGGAGATCGATGTCATCCAGGGTGGAAAAAGCCGCGTGACGCAGAAGGTCTGAATCCAATTCCTTGAAGGTTGCTACACGATTCACTTGTACACTGAAGTTGATTCAGGGGAAAAATACATTTTATTTTGGTTTAGTTTTTAGTTTGGGGTAACCAATGACCAGCAGAAGGTTAACCCTAATCTAACCTTCTTTAATTTATTATACATTTAATCTAACCTACATATCGAATCTGTATATTCACATAATACTCAATATATATTAATAACTAGTGAGGATGGCCAGAAACTGGCACAATGCTCAGACCAATTAATGCGGCCCATTGCGCTAATCCCTCAATTATTATTATCCAGCACCATCGTGAGTCGAACCTCGGACCTCAGTGTCTTCACTCCATTTATAAGAAAACGGTGTTACCCACACTGAGCTACGGGCTGGCCTAAGTATTGTAAAGGGCATGAGGTGATGCGGTGTCTCGTAGGTAATCTGAGATTAAAATCTTTTCATTGGTGTCATTCCAACAGATTAAGGCAATGAACCTTCACGAAGAACATAAATGTTGACACCCGGACGTACCTCGGAGCCTGGGCGACTTGCTGCGTGAAATCGTCCTCGTAGACTTCTTCCAGATCGGGTATGATAGGTATGTCTTTAAAGGAAATAACACTCGTAAGCTGAACATGAATTATGCGATTTATTCATATATATATATATATATATATTAGTGTCTTTATTTGGGAACGTCGGTGATAAGTATTGTTTTATCAAAAAACCTGTTCATACTTCGGACATTCCAATAACCAAACTGAATGCGGAAGACAAAGTAATATTTGTAAATAAAGACGAGAGAGAGAGAGCGATACATACCCGTATCACCATCGTCCAATTGATGAAATCTATGATCTTCGTTCGGGGGTCCAAACCCCCTTTTAGAAAGACATGAAATAAAATTATATATATATATATATATATATATATATATATATATATATACACAAACTCAGAATGGTACCCTGAGAACATTATATGTTAAACACAGACCGTGCATGGAACAAGGAACTCTTCTGGGAAAATTAAATCCACTATAGTCCGAATAAGTAATGGTAAATGACAAATACCATAGTTTTTTTCCTTTTTCATGATTTTAGCCCGACGTGGGCAACGGGTCTCTCGCAAAGAGATCCCATAAATATAGCTTCCCTCACCAGCTATCTGCAAAGCAGACAGGATCCAGCTTTGGGACGTGGATCTAGGGTTTAAAGCAAACCTAGATCCCTACACTCAGAACCTCTATATAAGTAAAAGACTCGTTGCATTCACGTCGTGTTGAATAAATCAAAGAAAAAGGGGGTAACTATTGTATTTTTAGCCAAAAAAACCAAAACTTAAACCTCAACCGGGACATTGAGCGTCCACTTTTCAAGGCACGAAACACGTCCGTTTAGTATACACAAACTTATTCGGACTATAGTGGATTTAATTTTCCCAGAAGAGTTCCTTGTTCCATGCACGGTCTGTGTTTAACATATATATATATATATATAATAGTCACTTATTTGATAGTAACGTACGTTATATGAACTGTGTCAATATTTGAAGTAATCAACGCAATTATTAATTAAGTTATTTAATTAAATGAGTTTCCTTATCAGGAGATACTTTACCCCCCTTTAGCAGACGATGCCCAACCCCCACTCCTCCTCCGGGAAGGAAGGCTCGATGTAGGTGGCTGAAAAACAGAAATAGGCAAAGTATAAGATTTACCTCGTCTTTCATTAGATTTTCGTTGGAGATTTCTTAGAAGTGTTACGGCACTACTTCATTTTAAATTTCTTTGGCAACTGGGAATGGATATGGTCTAAAATGTCGTTTTTTTTTATATTTGTAGAAAATTAGTTTTAACAGTCTAAAAGCATTTTTAAAGAGTACACACACACATACACACACACACACACACACACACACACACACACACATATATATATATATATATATATATATATATATATATATATATATATATATATATAATGGTGCGGTTACCGTTACTGTCTACAAATCCACCGGCCCCGGGTTCGATTCCTGGCGATGGCAGAGGGCGCTCAGCTCACCCAGCTGTTCAGCCTTCCATGCCAAAAATTAGTTGTAAATAAATGAGTACCGTGGGTTGCTTAGTGGTTAAGACGTTGGGCTGCTGATCGGGAAGACCGAGTCCGGGTGAGAACTTTGTAATTTCTGATCACTCGTGCTGAGACATGGTTCGGATTCCGCGTTAAGCTGTAGGTCTAAGATGGAGCAACAAGCTTGACCTTCGTCAGAATGAACAGTTAGGGTGGAAGCAAAACCAAAGTTACTAAGGTATAACTTTATATGTCGCAAAACTTTATATGTCGCAAAACACGGAGTGTGTTTTTAAACGTTGAGAGGTCCAAATGGGCAGAGGTAACAAGCGGCATACCCCAAGTAGAGATCTGCCCTGCCTACAACCCTTCTTCCAACTCATGATGTAATTAACAATCTGAAATTAAAACTGTAGAGCCTTTCATCACATGATCTTTGTATTACGAAGGAGATTAAACAACCCCAAATATTGTTATCACATAATCACCACATAATAAATGTAGAGTAACCACATAATTACTGCAAGATACGATAATGATACGATAACCGTATACAATAACCGCACAACAACATTGGTTATACAGTAGCCACATCTATTACCTTGACAGGTGACCCCGAAAGAGATCCAAGAGGAGAAACGGGTAAGTCGTCAAGTGGGTCATGATCGGTGTGACCTGCCCTTCTGCCCTTCTTCGGTGTTGCCTGTCGTAGGAACAAACAAGGACATCATTAACATATAATAAATCCAGATGGCGGAGTTATCGTGCGAAGTATGTTAATTATGGGATTAGAAGTTGGATGTCAGAAATTGAAGGTTGAAAATTAGGAGTTATTATATGACCTAAAGTACAGGGTTTCCATAAACTCCACTATTATAGGCAACATTTATTGACTACAATTTGATTATTTGTATGATGCTGGATAATAATTCAGTGCCGTAACAAGGGGGAGGCGAGTGAGGCACTTGCCTCGAGTGCGCAAAGCTGAGAGGCACAGAAAAACTATATAAAATATGTATCTACTATTCCAAGCACGTCATGCCATTAGGGAAAGAGCGCATTTCTATAAATTTTCAGTACTTTTCAGTACTTTATTTCCTGTTTTCCATCCATATTATTCGATCAGCGCTTTTCCAAACCGAATATTGCAAATCAGAAAACAGGATTTAATGAATGGAAAAATTGAAACCGTTTTGTAGAACATCAAAATTCAACTAATCATCGTGAACATTTCTGTAAATGGAAATCCCTACAAAAAAGACTATTGTGCGGACAATGTGTCGATGATGCACTACAGAAATTCACCACTTAGAGGATCGTGTAGTGTTATAGGAATAGGGGGGCCCAATTTTATGATCTTGCCTCGGGCGCAAAATTAGCTAGTTACGGGTCTGCTGGATATTATGCAGACTGATATATATATATATATATATATATATATATATATATATGATACACACAGACCGTGCATGGAACAAGGAACTCTTCTGGGATAATTAAATCCACTATAGTCCCAGTTCCTTGTTCCATGCACGGTCTGTGTATCATAAAAAACTCAGGGAACCATTCTGAGTTCATTCCCATATACAGTGTGTATATATATATATATATATATATATATATATATATATAGGGTGGCTCAAAAGTCGCGCATTATAGGAATTTTCAGTGTTGATTATAATATATTATTTTTTTCTTTTAGGTAGGGGATGGCTGCGAAATTAACAATAGACGAGAGGGTGAACTTGGTTTTAATGTATGGAATACCAGGTACTGAAAATCGATGAATCGGTAGAGAATTTAAATTCTGTACCGATTCATCGATTTGTTGTACCTGGTATTCCATGCATTAAATCCAAGGTCACCCTCTCGTCTATTGTTAATTTCGCAGCCATCCCCTACCTAAAAGAAAAAAAAATAATATATTATAGTAAATACTGAAAATTCCTATCATGCGCGACTTTTGCGCCACCCTGTATATATATATATGTGTGTGTGTGTGTGTGTGTGTGTGTGTGTGTGTGTGTGTGTGACCTATCGATGTATAAACTTACCTTCTTGTGAATGGGTGTTAAACCAAAATCAAAACCACTCATAGCGAAGTTATTTGCTCACAAAATTCTTCTTTATATTTTTATTATTATTAAATATTATGATTATTATTAAATTATACGTAAATGTATATTCAATGATATATGGTTTTTATACAGAGCATTCATTTAAAAGAACAAAAATATAAACTTGGGGAGCCATGCTATGATTGTTGACTGGTGGTTGCTATGGATACGAGGATAGCATATATACTCAGTGTATTATATATATATATATATATATATATATATATATATATATATATATATATATGTATATACAGGGTGAGCCAAAAGTCTCCATACATAGGCAAAATGGTCATGATAAATAAATGATCATTTTTTTTTTTTTTTTTTTTGCAGGTGATGTGCTGAAATGCCTTTGTATGTGCCATCCGTATGTGCATTCAGTGTAATGGTGCCCACATAGAGCATATTTTGTGACTTACAAGTGATTGCATAATAAAGTGACCATTTTGCCTATGTATGGAGACTTTTGACTCACCCTGTATATATATATATATATATATATATATATATATATATATATATATATATATATATATATATATGGTGTCCCATAAGTCCGGCATCATAGGAAAAATAATAAAAAAAGCAAAACAAAAGCTTTTATTTACAGACCGTGCTCAATATGTCCACCATTGTTTTCAATACACAAATTCAGACGTGATACCCAGTCAGCAAGCACACGGTGAATGATGTCAGGAGTAATGGTGTTACATGCCCCAATAATGCGCTGCCGCAAATGTTCAACACTCCTAATTTTCTCTGCGTATACCAGCGCTTTCAAGTAGCCCCAGAGATAAAAATCTAGTGGCGTGAGATCCGGGCTTCTAGCTGGCCATTCCACAGGCCCTCGACGTCCTATCCAATGACCAGGGAATTGTTGGTACGGGTATTCCCTTACTTGGGTGCTGTAATGTGCAGGAGCGCCGTCTTGCTGGAACCATGTTGGGAAATTTCCTTCTTCGTTCAAGACACTGGGAAATGCTTCTTCCTTGAGCATACGTAGGTAGGTGCCTCCAGTGACATGTTCATCGAAAAAGAGGGGCCTATGATGCGATCCTTCCAAATGCTACACCATATCATCACCCGAGATGCACCTTGTTCCTTTGAAGAGGTATAACAGTGAGGGTTAGTTTGAGACCAGTAGCGGGTGTTCTGTCGATTTACCTCACCATTTCCATAAAAAACAGCCTCGTCACTGAACAGAATGGTGGATGGGAAATTGGCATCCCGAGCATATTGTTCCGTAGCCCATTCACAAAATTCCATCCGCCGGTCGGGATCATCATCATCTTCGCTTAATTTTTGTAGGATCTGAAGTTTATATGGATGCCATTTCTGAGCCTGAAGAATGCGATGGATGCTACTTTTCGACACTCCTATCTCGGCGGACAATCGCCGAAGAGACTTATTGGGACTTCTGTTAAAATGAGCCAGGATAGCAGTCGCTGTATCATCGTCAGTGGACCTCCTTGAAGGTCCACTGCGTGGTTTATTTTCTATAGATCCTGTTTCCTTAAACTTTGCAACAAGTCTGCTAACACAACTCTGTGTTATTGGCTCGCGGTCTGGATGCAGTCTGTTAAATTCAGCAGCGGCCTCTCTTTAACTCGGATTTCCTATGAGTAGAATTATCTGGATTCGTTCTTCCTTGCTCACAGACATTATGGCCTGTAGAAAGAGAAAAATATGAATTATGGTTTGTAGAAATAGAAAAATATGTCCATATTTAAACAGAAGAAGAATGGCGCGTGTATTTTTTCTTCTTATTAATATCGTTGTCATTCATAGGTAGCAGTGGGGCAACGTGCTGATTTTAGGCTTCAATATATATATATATGCACTTTAATGATCACATTTAGGACGGGGATTCGAGCCCTGATGATGCATGAACGAATTATCGTATTATGAACATTGCGGTCGGGGGTTCAATTTCCGATGGTGTAATATCACTGTTATGTCTATGACATTGTTGTCGTGAAATCTATAGTCTACAATGATAGTAGCAATGGGGCAGCGTGTTGATTTTAGATTTATTTATATATAGTATATATGTACAAAAAGTTTTACTCTGTTATGGCTAAGATAGATTTGAGTGGTGGCCGCTAAAGTTTATAATATTTTTTTTATGCAAAAAGGAGGGACCAAAGGCAAAGGGCAAGGGCAAGAGAAAGGACAAAATGCCTGCAAAAACGCTCTTTCCCCCCCCCTAATAGAGAAAGAAGAAAACCAAAATCAAGTTCCATGGATTTCGAGATACCTGGATACTCCGCGTTTGAAAGATTGGAGGTCATAGACAAGGGGGAAAGATGGATTGAGGAAGATTGTTCCAGAGTTGACTGTTTCAGTAGATAAAAGACTGAAAATACCGATTAACCCTCGCGTTAGAGAGTTGGACAGAAAAGAAATGAGAATGTGTCAAAAGTCTGGTACTGCGTGCTCTCCTTAAAGGAGGAGGCATGCAGTTAGAGTGTTCAAAAGAGCAGTGTCCGTTATAATAACGATAGTAAAGAGAAAGTGAGGCAACATTGCGGCGAACCCCGGGATTGAAGACAGTCAGTAAGAAGCGGGGAATTGATGAGACGAAAAGCCTTGATTCCACACTGTCAAGTAGAGCTGTGTGGGCCACTCCACACGTGAGAAGCATACTCCATACAGTAACTGAAGAAGCTGCGGAGCCGGTATAGCACACCTAACCTCTTAGATGTTTTAGAAAGAAAGTATACGTGATCTTTCCAGGAAAGATCACGAGAAAAGGAAACGCCAAGAATGTTAAGAGAAGAGAAAGGATTGAGTTGTGTGTTGTTGAAAGTAAGGAGATAGTCGTGTGGAAGATTGTGACGAGTAAACAGATGAAGGAACTGAGTTTTTGAGGCATTGAAAGCCACATGTTTTTCTCTGCCCCAATCAGAGATAATAGAAAGATCAGAGGTTAGGTGCACCATAGCCGTCGTACGCGAATCGTGGAGTGACTGTTGAGAGGGACGCTTTGCGAAGCGGGTGGAGAAGTGAAGAGTGAAATCATTATTGGCATTGGAGTCGATAGAACAAGAAGTGTGAAGCAATAGATGATTGGTAAATAAAAGGAAAAGAGTGGATGACAGGACAGAGCCCTGAGGAACATCACTATTAATAGCTTTAGGAGAAGAACAGTGGCCATTTACAACCGCAGCTATAGATCGACCAAAAAGGAAATTAGAGATAAGACACAGATAGAAGGATAGAAACCGGAGGAGGACGGTTAGGAAATTAAAGATTTGTACCACACTCAATCAGAAGCTTTTCGACATATTTGCGAAGGAAGTTAAACAACCTCCTCAACCATCCTTTTACCGCCTTCTCCCGTGTTCTGTGCTCCATTTATTCCATATATATGAGGCGTCGCGAGTATGAGGGGCGAACTCGCCAAACCAGTTTTAAGATAGACGAGTTTAAACTTTGTGACTATTGTACATGAGGGGGACATAGCTCACATACACGCATTGAAAATAAATACATTTTGAGCGTACGAGGGAGGTATTTGGCGATACCAAGTTGTCTGTGGATGGGGGGGAGGGTTGAACTATTCATTCGTGGAATGAAGTTCTGGAAAAAATTAGGCAATGCCCAGCTATTGTAGACTCAACAAGAGACTTAATCATTACAGAAGACTTTAATCTCCCAAATTGCACCTGGAACCAATATGGTGGTATGAAATCAGGGACAAAAAGGTCCAAATCAAAACACCTGAATGAGTTTATGGAAAAACTGCTCCTAGTACAACATGTCCACTGCCCAACTAGAAAAAATAATATCCTAGATTTAGTGCTGACAAATAATGCAACTACAATTGACCACATTGTTATAACACCAACTATACACTCCGACCACAATGTCATGCACATATTCACAAACTTGTCCCTCCACAAATATAAGCAAGACCCATGCCAAACGAACTTGCCATACTCTGACCTAAACCTGCACAAGTCAGACTGGACATCAATAAATAACTGTCTGGGAGAAATAAACTGGGAAGATGAATTAGAAAACCTAAAGCCAGAAGAATGCTGGAGTAGAATACAATACCTGCTGTCATCAGCATTATACAAACACACACCAAAGAAAAACGATAGTGCACAGAAGCACCGGACAAAAGAGCACAGATACAGAAGGACACTTATGAGAAAGAGAACAAAGCTATCTAAACAACTGACAAAGCAATTAAGTGATACAAGACATAGTAACATCCGGAATCAGATACTGATGTTAGAACTTAAAATAAAGGAGTCAACCATAAGAGAGAATATTGATAATGAACACAAAGCTATTGGCACTATAAAGGAAAATAGCAAATTCTTCTTTAGCTATGCTAAACGCAAAGCAGTTATCAAAACGAGCATTGGCCCATTGCTTGCTAAAGATGGACTAACTCTCACATCTAATACACAGGAAATGGCAAACATTTTACAATCTCAATATGCTTTAAGCTGGAGTACCCCTGTAGTAGCAAAGAAAATAAAAACTACAGCATTTTTTGATAGAGAAGAAAATGACCAAGACAGACCATTATTGGAAGATATACAAATAACCACTAGAGATATACAACAGGCAATAACAGAGCTACCGGGGAGTTCAGCCCCTGGTCCAGATGGAATTGGAGCCAAGATTCTTAAGGAATGCAAACATACTTTATCTCTGCCTTTGAAAATCCTGTGGAGATCCTCACTAGACACCAGTAGAATACCACCAATCATGAAACAAGCAAATATTACCCCAATCTACAAAGGAGTCAAAAGAAAGGAAGCCAAGAACTATAGACCCATATCTTTGACTTCCCATATTATTAAAATATTTGAGAAAGTCCTGAAAAGGCACATTGTCAGTTTTATAGAAAATGAACATCTCTTAGAAGACTTTCAACATGGCTTCAGACACAAGAGATCCTGCCTTACTGAACTTATAGACCATTGTAATACAATCCTACAATACTTGGGAGAAAACCACAATGTTGATGTCATCTATCTAGACTTTACAAAAGCTTTTGACAAGGTTGACCATGGTATATTATTCCATAAA
Source organism: Bathynomus jamesi (assembly GCA_023014485.1). Classification (NCBI taxonomy): domain Eukaryota; kingdom Metazoa; phylum Arthropoda; class Malacostraca; order Isopoda; family Cirolanidae; genus Bathynomus; species Bathynomus jamesi. The sequence continues at coordinate 486,078 of JAJOZX010000310.1, read as the reverse complement.
CTAAAAGAACTTGGTATTTGTGGAAAAGTAGGAAAATGGATTCATGCCTTTCTCTCTGACAGAAAACAAATAACAACTGTAAATGGAGCAAGATCTATAGAAAAAGAAGTGATTAGTGGAGTGCCGCAAGGCACAGTACTAGGACCAATTCTATTCATTATAATGCTAAACAATATAAACTGTACCTAGGAAGCTCTCTCCTGTCATTCGCAGATGATACCAGAATTCTAAGACCAATTACAGAAAAAGAAGACTGTGTAGAGCTACAAAAAGATCTACAAACTATATATGCATGGGCAGATGCAAACAATATGGCCTTCAATGAAGACAAGTTTGAACTAATTAAGTATGGACCAAATAAATACCTGAAAGAACAATTCAACTACACTGGACCCACAGGAAAAGATATTGCACAAACTGATCATGTCAGGGATCTAGGGATTATATTATCTGAAGATGCAACATTCAACAGGCACATTGACAAAGTAACCTCATCATGCAAACAACTAATAGGATATATACTGAGGACATTCAGAACTAGGGACAGTATGACCATGCTTACCCTGTGGAAATCACTTGTCCTTCCACGCATTGACTACTGCTCTCAATTATGGTTTCCCCACAAACAGAATGAATTGCAAAAAATTGAGGGCCTACAAAGAACCTTTACCTCGTATATTAAACAACCTGATGGGCAACAGGTGAGTAAAAACAAATTAAACTACTGGGATAGGCTTAGAGGCCTCAACCTTTATTCCATAGAGAGAAGGTTTGAGAGATACATCCTAATCTACACCTGGAAAATTCTAGAAGGGCTTTTAGTTGCCCCCAATACTGAACCAATTGTGCCCACCTTAACAAGAACTGGCAGAATGTGTAAAAAATATCACCTCCCACCAAACAGTCTGAGAAGGATTCAAACCCTTCAATATAATAGTATCTCTAGGCAGGGTTCTCGCCTGTTTAACTCCTTGCCTCAGTACCTTAGAGATATAAGTGCAGTCCCAGTAGATACTTTTAAAAAACACTTGGACACGTTTTTAGCCAACATACCCGACCAACCCACAGTGTCAGGGTATTCCTCTGCCAGACCAGCCCCCACAAATTCAATAGGGGACCAAATCGTATGGCAGGAGCAAGAGAAAAGAAGGGTGGCGACCCCGTCGTGGCCCCGCCTCAGGAGGCGCTGAGTGGACTTCGTGGGAGCAGCGCACCCTTGAGGCAGAAGCGCTTTAAGGTAAATTTAAGGTAAACTGCAAAATCGCCAGTGTGGCGAGTTCGCCTTTTGTCCTTCGTATTCGCGACGCCTCATATATATATATATATATATATGTGTGTGTGTGTGTGTGTGTGTGTGTGTGTGTGTGTGTGTGTGTGAAACCTTGAAACTGATACGTTTTCTGTCTAAAGTTGAATCATTCCCCCTTAATTGGAATATTTTTTTATAAAAACGCATTCCCAAAAATGGGAATCCACGCACATTTATTCTCTTCTGCTATCTTTTTTATCGAATATGATAACAAGTCGTCTTATACCCAGTTCAAATATACAAACAAAAACCAGAAGTAAAATGCGAAAGTCACTCAAAAATTTATTTCCCTTCAAATAATGAACAAAATATATGACTATAATTAGCAGCCATTTTGAGTCCCAACAAAACTTCAGTTGAAGGACTGTCACGAGAGAGTGACTTATCTTTTCTCTTAAACGGCGATCGATTTATTGGGTTCTACCCTTCCACGTAGTGGTCACATTTTACCATGGTGGGCATCAGCACAGAATCAACAAAGCAAGGACTACGAGTGGTTTAACCTAAAAAAAAACGTAGCGAAGGTTCTCCAAACACGAAAAATAATGAGTGTTTGACTTCAAATTTAATGTTCAAAAAGATTTGAGATTTGCTTTATTTGTTCATTTATTTATTTATTTATTTATTTATTGATAAAAGTTAATAAATAACAAAAAAAAAATTAATTGAACCAATATAAATTATTTAAAAATCGTGTGCCTTCCCCCCTCCCCCCCCTTTGCACTTATTGATTCGGCAAATTTATTATTTTTTATTAGTGACTTTTATAATCAAAGAAATTTTTTGGGGAAAAGAAAATAAAGGTGTCTACATTTGTCAACTCTCTCTCTCTCTCTCCTCTCTCTCTCTCTCTCTCTCTCTCGTCTCTCGGTTGCTTCTGTCTGCTTCTCTCTCTCTCTCTCTCGTTGCTGTTTTGTGTAAATGAAAAAATGGAAAAAAAGGATTAGGTTGTAAAAATGTAAAAAAAAAAAAAATACTCATCCAAGTATAACGAAATATTCAATAATAACTGATTTTAAAATCCACAAATTTGATGTAGGCAAATATTTCCCTTTCTGGAATGTTTTGTTGCCCCCCCCCCCTCCCTCCCACAAAAAAAGCAAAAAAAAACAATTCTATCTTTTGGTCCTGTTCCAAACATTTTCTTTCTATATTTCTGTTCTTTTTTTTTTTTAATTCTTTATTTTTTTTATTTCTTTCGTTAAAAATGTGTAAAAAAAATGGAGAACGATAAATGAGATGTAAATAATCCGTAAATATTTGAAGTAAATTATTGATCGGACGGTCACCCATCCAATACTGAACAGACCCAACGTCGCTCAATCAAAAAACAAAATTAATATTTAATGCAAAAATTTTTAGAAAACCGAAATGAAAATTAAAAAAAAAAGATGTATATTAATTTAGTCTTACTATTAACTATTTACTTTTAACTATTTATTATTAACTATAAAATAGTGATAATAATTAACGGGAAAAGATAGAAACTGGCACAGCATTCAGGCCAAACGAATGCATACCATTACGCTAACTCCCAAAATTATCATCATATACCAGCATCATCGGGAATCGAACCCCCGAGCCCCGACTACCACCTTTTTCACTTCCCTTATAGGAAAATGGTGTTACCCACTGAACCATGGGCGTTGTCCCCAATGACGGAAACTCATCACCCGTCAAATGATGAAATTATAACAACAAAAATTACAAAAACAATAAAATAATTATTTCCAAACGAATGAAAATGTACTTTATTAAAATTAAACGAAAGAACATCTAAATAATTTTTATTATTTTTCCAAAATGTCTTCGAGCCACGCTTAATTTTCGACCTCGGGACTCCGCTAAATTATACCAATCATTTCACATTTTTTTTTTATCCATAAATTAATTTTTTAGACATTTCAGACGTAAGATATAAAAATTATAATTAATACATTGCGTTTTCGACATATTTAACTTCAGAGTCGAGCAACATCGAAGCAGGAAAACTACAGCCATTTTATTAAGTACTTTAAATGCTAAATAATGAATTATCGCCATTTAAGCGAGTAAATGAGACACGGTTAAATCTCAATTCCTTAATTAAAAACACCCACGCGGAAATTCATCTTCACTTTAATAATAATTAAAACATTTTTACAAAAACGTCGCGTTTTTACCGACGTAAAAAAATTTCCAATTCCCGTTTCTAACTTGTAAAATTTGAAATCATTAAAAAAGAGGTAAAAATGTTTCTTACGTGAATGAAATCAATAAAGAAAACGAACGAAAAGGAGATTTAAAAAGTTAGCTTAGGCCGACCGCACACAGGATCGTCTTGCGACTGACGACTCGGGTCGTAACGACTGGAGTCGTGCGTGATTTTATGATACATTGACAGAATGGGAATCCCGCAAACTGCAGCAACCACGACGCAAAGTCACGCAATTCGCGTTGCGGTCGCTGCAATGTGCAGAATGAAAAATCAGGGCGGAAGCAAAACCAAGGTTAACCAAGGTGTATATATATATATATATATATATATATTATATATATATATGTGTGTGTGTGTGTATATATATATATACTATTCCCAAGGAAATGAAGAAGTTTAAAGCTGAATTTAAAAGTAGGATAAATGAAAAGAAAAACAATTAAAAATAATTGAACGATTAACTCATAACAGGAAGTTAATTTAGAATTAAACTATACCGGTACACATACCCATGGAGTTAACATTCAGTGAAGGTACGATGTTAATAATGTTAATACTGATTTTATAAAATAACTTATGCTTTATGTGCAGTATTTGAAAATGAAATTTTTTTTAGGAACATTAAAATTTTAATTAACTTGTAAAGATGTAATATCAATAATTTAGTTGTATTTATTAACCCAATAGTGCCCATTGGTAGAATTTCCTACCGACAAAATTGTTTGTCATTATCGCATCACTTTTTCTTGTATTCACGTGATCTTCGATATGAGTCATTGATACCAGCATATATACTTGTATATCTACAGATCTACAGAAGCTAAGGCTAACAAAGACCCTAAGATCCACTCTAAGGTTAGCCTTATGGTAGTGATAATGATAATAATGATAATGACAGTAATAATATTTATTAGCAGGGGAGAGATTTCCCCCACCCCCCACCTAAAAAAAAGGGGTACAGTATTCATGAAGGTAATCAACGACATAACTATTTTTTTTTTATGCAGGAAAGTGGGAACGAGGTTAAATGCAGAGCTGGGCATTTGCGGCATATTTTGCGGTACTGCGGTACTGCGGTACTACCGCAAACCGCAAACCGGAACCGCATAACGCAGTACCGCAAAGGATCGCTGAAAGTACCGCAGTACCGCTACCGCATTCAAATTTCCGCGTGCCGGTTTGGTAGTTTGGTAGTACCGCAGTACCGCAGTACCGCAAAATATGCCGAAAATGCCCAGCTCTGCTTAAATGCTCCTCGCAAAAGCGCCTCCTTCCCATAGAAGAAGAAGAAGAGAACCAAAATCAAGATCCAGGGATTTGGAGATGCCTAGACAATCTATGTTTGAAATATTGGAGGTCATAAACATGGGGGAAAGATGGATTGAGGGAGATTGTTCCAGAGTTCACCGGTTGAGTAGATGAAAGATTGAAAATACCGATTAACCCTTGCGTTAGAGAGTTGGACAGAAAGGAATGAGAAAATGTTGAAAGCCTGGTGCTGCGTGCTCTCCTTAAAGGAGGAAGAATGTAGTTAGAGAGTTCAAAAGAGCAGCATCCGTTATAATAGCGATAGTAAAGAGAGAGTGAGGCAACATTGTGGAGAAGGGAGAGAGATTGAAGACAGTCAGTAAGAGGCGGGGGATTGATGAGACGAAAAGCCTTTGATTCCACCCTATCAAGCTATCAAGTAGAGCTGTGTGGGTTGAGACACCCCATACGTGAGAAGCATACTCCATATAGGGGCGAACAAGACCCCCGTACAGAGACAACAACTGAGCGGGGGTGAAGAAACTGCGTGGCCGGTACAGCACGCCTAACCTCTTAGAAGTTGTTTTGGAAAGAGAATATGTATGATCTTTCCAGGAAAGATCACGAGAAAAGGAAACGTCAAGAATGTTAAGAGAAGAGGAGGGATTGAGTTGTGTGTTGATGAAGGTAAGGGGATAGTCGTGTGGAAGATTGTGACGAGTAGACAGATGGAGGAACTGGTTTTTTTGAGGCATTGAAAGCCACAAAGTTTTTTCTGCCACAATCAGAGATGGCAGAAAGATCAGATGTCAGGTGTACCACAGCCGTCATACGCGAATTATGGAGTGACTGTTGAGAGGGACGCTTTGCGAAGCGGGTGGAGAAGTAAAGAGTGGATGACAACAGAACCCTGAGGAACACCATTGTTAATAGCTTCAGGAGAAGAACAGTGGTCATCTACAACCGCAGCTATAGATCGGCCAGAAAGGAAATTAGAGAGGAAGGCACAGATGGAAGGATAGAAACCGAAGGAGAGCAGTTTGGAAATTAAAGAGTTGTGCCAGACTCTATCAAAAGCTTTTGATATGTCTAGACTCTAGAGCAGTGGTTCTTAACCTTTTTACTACCCATGCCCCCTCTAGGAATTGGTCCTTCCCTCCACGCCCCCTTCAATCAAAATAACATTCTCAATAACTTCTCAATATTAGCCCATGCTCTCGTTAAGAGAATAACAAATACAATTAGAGAAATTCCTGTTTCTAGGGGGGCGCGCCCCCCTGGTTAAGAACCACTGCTCTAGAGCATAGCAAAAGTTTCACCAAAATTCTGAAAGGAGGATGACCAAGAGTCAGAAAGATATGGAAGAAGATCGCCAGTAGAGTGTCCCTTCCGGAACCCATACTGACGATCTGAGAGAAGATTGTGAGAAGAAAGGTGTTTAAGAATCTTCCTATTAAGGATGGATTCAAAAACTTTAGAAAGGCAAGAAATCAAAGCAATTGAACGATAGTGGGAGGGTTGAGAGCTTAGCACATTCGGAAGGGCCCCAGCTATGGAAGCAGTAATCATTTCATGGGAAATCACAGAAGTACTACCTAAGGGCCTCCCAATCAGCGGCGCAAAAGTGCCTCTTTGGAGGATTCAAAGGCTGAATTGGAGAGATAGGACAGGAAACAGATATAAGATTGTGGTGGGAGGAGCCCAACGGACAAAAAATTTTGACAGAGTAAGAAGGATAAGAGGTCTGAAATAAATCCAGAATGTTGGGCCTATCTTCAAGGCGATCGGGGATACGAGTAGGGTGCTATGCAATCTGCTCTAGATCATTCAGATAGAAAAGTTGTAAGCAAATTCACTAGGGATGTTAGTGAAATGGGAGAAAAGCCAAAGGTGGTGGTGAACATTGAAATATCCTAAAATGGAGATTTCAGCAAAGGACGAGCGGAATAGAATGTATTCCACTTTGGAGGTAAGGTAGTCAAAGAATTTTAGATTGTCATTAGAATTAGGAGAAAGGGAGACAGCGCAAATGTATTTAGTTTGAGATTGGCATGTAAGCCGTAGTCAGAGGGTATAATTAAATTAAATCATAATTAAACCATAATTAATTAAAACCAAAAATGAATACGGTAATAAAAAAATAATAATGCACGTAAAGAAACAAGAAATAGTAAAATTAGTAATAGCAGTTCCATAAAAATGAAAAGTAGATGTAATGCAATGGCTAATGCAGGAGTTAAGCGGAGCTATAAATAAACACTTTCATACCAAGAGGTCCCCAGTCTAGAAGACATAAAGCAGAACTGATGAATAGTTTGGACAATTGGATTTTCTGAGTTTTCAATTCTTCGCATTAGACTCCATTGAGCACGTCTTGTGACCTGAGCATCTTCAAGGTAACTTATTTAGCAGTTTAAGGATATGTTGTAAAGCAAATTGAGTGTTCTGCAGAAGCCTTTTCTGTAATTAACCCAGAGTTGCTGCCCATAAATATTAGTGCAGAAAGTACGAAAAGGGGTCTCTTTAGCTTCGCTTGCATAGAATTTGAAGTTCCTTAAAATCATGTTTGCCTTAGCACAGTAACTTCGATATTGTTTCCTTATGACTGAGTCGTCACCCAAGTAGCTGGTGATAATTTGACCTGGATACTTAAATTCTTGTACCTGCTCTATTGGTTCATCTCTCATTTTGAAAATAATATTAGCTGTTTGGTTTCAGCTTTTAGGATGGAACTGCATAACCTTAGTTTTAGTAACATTAAAATTAATGTTATGGTTCTGTGAATATGATTTACAGATTTCTATAAGATGATCCAGACCTTTCACCGAAGGGTTTATTAACACCATATCATCGGTATAGACCAAGTTATTTATCTTCATGTAATCTATACAGCATCCCACTCTTGCCTCATCAAGAGAAGCAATTAATCCATCAATATATTAAACAGCAAAACAGCAGAGGAGAGAGTAAGGAGCCCAACTCTGCATGAGGAGCCAAAACATTCAGACAATACATTGCCCCATCTCACAGTAAATGTTTGGTGTGTGTACCAAAATTTCAATAAACTTTAAAATATGGTGGAACATTCCTGTCTTCTAATTTTTTAAATCGAATATTATGATTCACTTTATCATATGCTTTGCTTATATCTAAATACAATCTCTTTCAAAATATAAATACACAGGTCAGTTGAATGGGACCTTTAAAAACCAAACTGATTAAAAGACGTCCATAAATAACCATTTAGTTGGCGTAGCAAAAGTTTCTGATGTAATTTTGAGAAGCAGAAAGCAACAGCAATAGGCCTGTAGTTATCGCTGGATAGAATGTCCCCATATTTATTTTTGACAGGGAGTGTGATATAAATCCTCATAAACTCCGCAAGAGTATAACTGCGAGCGAGCATGGCTGAAAACGGTAATGAGAAATGAAGACTGACCGTATCATTAGCACACTTTAAATGCTCATTGGACGGGTCATTTAACCTTGGTGAGGCGCCAGTCTTTAGTTCTTTAATCAGACTTTTAATTTCAGGTACTGAAGTCCCCCGCATTTTCACTGGCCACATCTAATGTTGTTCCATTGCAGCCTATATTAAGATTAACTCTCCCCACGCTGTTAAGGATGTCTGAGTACTTCGTTCTCCATAATTTAGCTATTTCTACCTCCCCAGAGGCATTCTTAGCACTCGTTTCTTTCTTGGAACATTTCCAGAATTTGTTACTATTATTATTTAAATTAGCCTCACGGGCTTTCGAAGCTCGATTGCAGTCTTGTTCCTGTTTACATCGTCTTATGGCTGCTTTATAGTGAGTCCTACTTCTAATCATATTCATGTAAGTTGCCCTTATTCTCGGACGACCAGGGAGATACCATATATCGTAAGCATCCTTTGATTCCATTTTCAGGGGGGGGGGGGCTATAAAGTCATTCCATCCAGGAATAATTTTAGTGTGACAATTGTACGATTTAATTCAAGGCCTTCCTGCTTCCCTTACCATGGATGCTATATAATTATAATACCTATCAACAAGCTTAAAGTGAAAATCACTTAAACAGGCATTACTACAGTCAAGATGCAAAGATTTTAAATTATTAAAAAGGTGCTCTGTCCTATCTTTATATTCTATTTTCTGTTGCATATTAACCTAAGACTAGTGGACACGTTCATTTCTGCCTGAAGAGTTATTATGTCGTGTTTTATTTAAGTTGGTACAACTAATTACTAGCTTCAATGGTCTGTGATCTGGGAGATGGAAATCATGCAAAATATGAACATTGACAATACGTTCCTTTAAATTATTATTAATGAGATAGCGGTCAATCCATCCAGTACCTCCACTCATATCGTTGACATACGTGAAAGTATCGCTATTTATACCTAGAAATTCTACATCACTTATACTTAATTTAGCAGACTCGTGCATGGTACTCAATTCTACAAAAAATTCTGATTTCACATCGGCATTAAAGTCCTCCATTATTACGCAGTACGAATATTGTGGTTTACTTGAAAGTGACTTAATTTATATAAAAAAACTGATGTATTCTTCTCGATTCTAGATTACAGCCATTATTGTAAGTTAAATAACAATTCACAATTAAGAGGCACGTTTTTAAAATTCAAGATTCGTTCATTTTAAATTAATTTCGAAAATGTAATTTTAAAGAAAAAATTATTGTCTTAATTTTGTTCATTTAAAAAATAAACAGATGTTGACCGTTTGATGTTAAATGCAAATTACTCAACGAGGAATTAATGTTCTATAAGCATAAAAAAAAAAAATTCTATCCTACGCGATCTGTCAAAGGTTTCGCGCGAAGATACATCTTGAGATGGCAGTCACGTATTCGTTTTGTTCCTAATATACTCAATATACTCGTATAATCAGCGGTGAGGGTCAGAAGTTGGTACTGCGCTCAGGGCAGACTACTGCGCCCCATTGCGCTAACTCCAGACTCAGTTTGGCTAGTCTGTTCGACCCCTTTAATGTTATTCAGCCACGACGATGAGTCGATCGAAGAAAAAGGCCACAGACCTTGGAGACTGCGCATGCTGTCCCACAAAAATTATGAACAGCGAGACCGTCATTGTTTCCTATTTCTACAACAAAGAAAAACAACTTTTACTTTTAATTCGTACTTTATTTTTAAATTATGAGATGATGATACTACTACTACTACTACTACTATAATAATAATAATAATAATAATAATAAAAAAACAGTCAGGACGGTCAAAAGCTAGTGTTGCCAACTAATACGGCCAACTGTGGTAACTCCAACTGTGGTAACTCCTGTATTATTATGAATTGAGAGAGAGAGAGAGAGAGAGAGAGAGAGAGAGAGAGAGAGAGAGAGAGAGAGAGAGAGAGAGAGAGAGAGCAATTTCACGCACGTCAAATAAAACAGACCTTAAAATATGCAAATAAAAATATTAAAAAAATCGAAACGACTGCGAAATCAAACACGTTCAAAATGATGTGAGGGACTGAAAGGGTTGTCAAGACTACCCCTAATTTCCTTTGAGGTAAAGGTGAGCCAGTGAGGAACCCCCCCCAAGAAAAAAAAAACGAAGGAGGGGGGCTGGCGATGAATCATACGTAGATCTGGATAATGGACGTACATAAAATTTATTTAGAATTTTTAATGGACTTAATAATTTTTATACATACTCTTAAGTAACTTTATAGAACTTAATAATTTATTTATATAATGTAACTTTTTCTTTTTAATAAAGTCAAAATGTACCTCATTATTTTCAGACAAGAGACATCCCCAACTCTGAGAGAAAATAGATTTGTTGTCAGAGTGCCAACACTATTTACCCAGCTATCCAAAGGCTTCAGAAACATCACCGATATTAAAGTTGAAGTCTTCAAAAGAAGACTATAGACGCCTGGCTCGGGACGGTCCTGGATGAGCCGGGTGTGCCTGGCAACTCTACCCTGCCTCAAGTCAGGTCAAGAGGTGGGGGGGCCGTGGGACTACCAATCCGACCTTCGTGTGAAAAGAGGTGGACGCAGGGAACATCTGCAAGGTTGCAAGGTATTTTATATATATATATATATATATATATATATATATATATATATATATAGTAAGGAAAAAGGACGAGAAGGTGGTACATGTTTTTAGTCAAACGTTTCTGAAAATCAATTTCCAGCATCAGTGCTAAAAATGAAAAGTAAAAAAGTGAAAAAAATATAGTGAATAAAAGATTTTATATAATATACAGGGTGTTTCAGGTCGACCCTAGAAATATGGACAAGAAACACTTCATATTAGTTACGGAATTACTATGACAAACTTCAAATACCAAATACCAAATACAAACTACAAATTCCGCCAATTTTTAGTTTGTATTTTGATATTTAGTTTTTGAAGTTTGTCATAGTAATTCTTAACTAATATCAATGTTTCTTTACCATACTTCTAGGGTCGACCTGAAACACCCTGTACTTAGTGAATAAAATCCTTTATTCACTATATTTTTTTCACTTTTTTACTTTTCATTTTTAGCACTGATGATGGAAATTGAATTTCCGAAACGTTTGACTAATAAACATGTACCACCTTCTCGTCCTTTTATTCCTTACTAAATTGCCGGTTCCCCAAGAACAAACTCTCCAATCAAGGTGTGTATATATATATATATATATATATATATATATATAGTGGTGAGCCTCGCTGACTACGAATCCATCGGCCATGGGTTCAATTCTCGGTGACGGCAGGCGGCGCGCAGCAAACCCAGCTGTTCATATTTCCACACAATAAAAATTGGTTGGTAGATAAATGAATACCTAGGTAGCCTAGTGGTTAAGACGCTGGGCTGCTGATTGGGAGGTCGTGAGATCGAGTCCGGGCGAGGACTTTGTAATTTCTGACCCCCTTTGGGGGGGGGGTTCGGATTCCATGTTAAACTGTAGGGCTAAGGTGGAATGACAAGCTTGACCTTCGTCAGAATGAAAAATTCGGGCGAAAGCAAAACCAAGGTATATATATATATATATATATATAGTCTTCAGTGCATGGAAAATATATAGAATTTAATGTTCTGACACGAAAAAATAAGAATTTGCTTGGTCATTTTAGTTTTCCTTGACTGCAAGCAAGCAAACACACACACACACACACACACACATATATGTGCGCATCTCCGCCTAAGCGAGGTAGCGACTTTTTTTTTTAAATCCATATATCTAAAAACTAATTAATCTAACCTAATTTAACCTAACCTAACCTCAAACCATCGAACTGAGAAAGGCATGATAAGTGTTTCGGACGCAAGGGAGGGCTCAAAAGGTGGTTTCTGTTAAGTCATTAAATAGTGAGGTACTTGCTAATTCAGCTTAACCTAACCTAGCGTAACTTAACCTAATCAGGACCAACATATCTTTTTTCCGGTAGTAAAACTGTTTCTCGATTTTTTATATAAAATTTGTAATGTTCTGAGGTACCAAAATTGTTACCTCACAAAAAAAAATTACCACACTTCATCTTTGAAGTATCACATACTACACCTCACTTATGTCCAGTTGCCTTCCCACGCAAACACACACACACACACACACACACACACATATACGAGTATTAATGTACAATTGTACATATATACTGTATGTGGTGTCTATAAATTACCTTTACAAATTCAATTCAATTTCAGTTAAATTTGTAAATATGTATAATTTATGGACACTCTGTATTATATGAAAAGTGAAAAACTAAGAAAGTGTTAGCACGACTCGAACCCGTTTTCGCAAAGTTTCAGAGTCAACACTGCTACCGATACATTTTGACTTTATTAAAATAAAAAAAAAATTGTTATGTAGGAGAATAAACTACATTTTGGAGATATACTTAAAAAAATATGTTAAATAATTTGTATTGACGTTTATTATTTTAAATCAAACGTTCACACGATAATTTGCGTCCAAGTTAGAGGAAACGTTTTTGTAAATTACTTCGTGCCTCATAATATTCAGTAAGGAGGGCCAGAAATTTGAACAGCGCTTAATTAATGCGGCCCATTTGCTCTAATTCCCCTATTATTATTATTAGCAGCATCATAGGGAATCAAGTCCCCGATCTCATTGTCTTCACTTTGATTATAGGGAAATGGTGTTACTGAACTACAGACGCTTTTACTGAAACATCGTTTAATTCATCATCCTATTAACTTGACCAATCTTTAATTAACCCCTTCTAACCTATAATCTTTCTCTTCGGTAACATGACTTCTCTGGAATTTGAGTAATGATTCAAAAAATTTTCAAAAGTTTGGTCCCAAATTTACCAAGGCTTTTGCCAAACACGTTATTATAAGAAAAAAAAAATATGTTTTTTGTATTTTAAAACAAGATAAAAATACTTTTGCGAATCTTTAGAGCCAGCGAAAGAAAGTCACATATCTGTAAATATATTTTTTGTTAAATATTAGTCGTTTTTAAATAATTTTAGTTTAATTAACAACCGTCAATTTAATAAATAATTAGAGGACCAGAAACTGGCACAGCGCTCAGAACACACTAATGGAGCCAACAGCGGTAACTCTTGTATTATTATTATTATTATTATTATATTATTATTATTATTACAGACACCATTTGGAGTCGAACCCCTGGCTTCAGTGTTTTCACTTTGCTTATGTGAAAACGGTGTTACCCACTAATCCACGATTGCAGACAACAAAGTCGATTTATTGCACATAAAAAAAATTGTAAACTTGCATTAGATCAAAAAATCAACCTCATGCAAGCGTTAGGTTAGATTAGATTAGATTCGTTTATGTTAGATTAGATATGTTAGAAATTACCAATTTTCCTATACAATCTGACATATATATATATATATATATATATATATATATATTATAATATATATACAGTATATTGATGTGACGGCAAATTTGTGTGCCGAAATCTCTTACTAAATAGGAACAAGAATTTTAGTTTTAAGATTTTGTTGTTTAAATCTCTAAAGCAAAGTAGTTTGGATTATTGTTATTGAAGAATATTAATAGGTTTCTTGCTACAGGGTTAAAAAATAAAAAATGTTTCAAATTGTTTAAAATTTGTTCAATTTTTATTTTTGTCTTCTCACGGTGATTTTATCACCCAGCCCAGGTCAGCCTTGAGATAAAGATTTATGGTGGGACCAAGGATTTCCATCGCTTTAACGAGAAGGGGAAACAAACTGGCCTGGTTTTTGTAAGATGGCTTGTTTTCTTTTGGTCGTGGTTAAACTTTTGGGAAGTGACTTCGAATCCACTTGTTAAATTGAACCATGACGTTGGTCATAAATTTGAGAAACCAAGTGGCTTCGACGAAAGGACTTTATTTTAAGTTGATTTTTAAGGAAAAGGAGGAGCTTTCCTTTGAAGGGAATGTCAATGTCCAATCAAAGGACAATGAATCTTGTAACACCCAGTGAGGAAAAAGGGAAACTCCTTCTTCCCCTTATGTATGGATGGAAGCTTTCGTAGGGATGACCTTATGAAATGAAAATGGTATTGATAGGTCATTCAGAGTATTGTAAGGCGGAGTCCTTGTAATTTTAAGGTGTAACTTAGATTTCTAAGTTAGTTGTAGTTCCGTCCTCAAAAGTTAAAGTGGCTTGTAAACAAATAAATCTTTAAACTTTGTGGCATAATTGAAAATTTCTAAGTTGAGTTAAAAACTGTTTCACGTTATACGTAAATCTGACTTGCCTTTGTTTTGCGCGAACTTTGTTGGAAGAGCTTAATTAATGTTAGCCGACAGACAAAGAATTTTGTGGAATTTCTTTAATTTAATTTTGTTCACATTAAATGTTAAAATTGTAAGTTCGCGAAATATTATGTTTCCTCAGGGGAGAGTAAATCTCTTGTGGTGATCTCGTTTTCAGAGAAAACCCGTGAAGTTAGTGCATGACCTTTGTGAAAATTTAAAATGAACACCGACCAAAATAAAGAGATCCGATACCCCGGGATAGCGCCGTCGCCTGAGTGCGTTATCAAGAAGAGAAATTATTGTTTGACAGTCTCGGATAGATTTAAGATCGAGTACGAAGGGAAAATATAACTGGACAAAGCTGCTTTTCATTAGTGAAGCTTGTAAAGATTCGGGTTTGTTTATTCTTGGCTTCGTTTGAGGGAAACCCTCGAGAGAAAATTTAAAATTTTTAATTTTTAAATTTAAATTTTAAATTTTTTTATTTTAGTTTTAAAATTTCTTTAATTAAGAAAGGCGGAGCGTAAGATTTCACGAAGTTGAGGTTAGAGCCAATAGGCCTCTCTTGTAAGCTGAGAGAAAATTAACATTGAAAGTCGAAATTTAAAGTGGGCCTCAAGGAAGCCAAGAAAACTACGCGCATAAAATTGACGGGCCATCCGAGTGGATAGGCAGAATCATCCTGAAAGAAACGAACCCGCGCGTGCGCAATAAGTGCAACCGCGAAAAAGGAGTTGCATCACAATATACAAAATCAAACTAGAATAAAAACGGACTGAGGCCATCGACTTAACAAATCTTACTTCGTTTATATCCTTGTAGAAGTATATACCGAAATTAGTGGTTTATGAACTTGACATGGTATATAAAAAGGGTATTGGTAAAACGTTTTATTTTACATTCATGCTAAAACCAAAAATATAAATTACCTTCCACATTTTCAAAAATCATAAATATAAGTAAAAGTTTGTTAAGTACAGGGTGAACACAATATCTTGTCACCCTAGTAAAATACTAACTGATTTTCGTTTTCTTTCAGACACATTTGAAATGTGTAATAGCAACTATACGATTCAGCAACGCATATTGGCTAGTACCTGGGTCCATGAGTTACCACGTAATGGCAAAACCATTGAAAATATTTGTGCAGACTTCCAGGACCGATTCAGTCGTGCAGCTCCTCCAAAAAGGACTGTTGAGATGGAAAAAGAAACTATTCACAACAGCAATCGTAAAAGATAAACCAAGAACTGGCAAGCCATCTAAATGATAAATGGATCTGAAAGAAAACATAAAATCAGTTAGTATCTTACTGGGGTGGCAAGACATTGTGGACACCCTGTACTGTATTATTTATAAACAGTTTCAACTATATTCGATAATTTAACACGTATGGTTAACCATAATTGTAAATCATGCTTAAAATAATGACTGGACCATGGTATGATAAACTTTTAAACTGAAGAAATTTTAATGTAAAATATTTTTTCTGTTAAAAGAAAATAAGAGAAATATCTTACGAGGGGTTTAAGCCCCCCCCCTAAAAAAGGGTTAAAATCAAACTTACGTGTTTATTATCAAATTCGCAACATAAATCAATAGTTTAAAAGCACTTTTCTAAAAGAAAAGCTTCTACTAAGAAATCTGGCTTTTATATGTTGTCCAATTGCTGTGATGTACACTTTCAGAAAAATGTTCGCCTAAAAACAATTTCTAAAATGACTAACAAATTATTTATTAGTAATATGCTGGTTTTCTTTGTTTATTATAGTCTTTTTTTAGTGAATAGAATTTCAAGAGCAAAATATAATCATTACGAATTAGTAATTTTTTATGCGTTTTAGAAATTTAAAACAAAAAAATTTTTGACGACTTTTGAAACGTTGTAGGTGGGGGGTTTTACAACCCCATATTCGAAATTCCATTCAATAGAAATTCAGACATTGTATTAAAGAGAATCGGAAAAAAAATGAAAACAATAATACGAGACATTGTCTTCATGAAAAAGAAAAAAGACTGGAGACATGCGTGTACAAATTAAAAGAAAAAAGAAAATAAAGATTTGCTTTTGTAATGTTAAGAAGGAATTGATGAGACAAAAATGGGAAATAATAAAATTTGATGGATTAATTTTCTTTTAAAATTTTCATTCAATTTTTATGAAAAAATAGAAACGAATTCTATCTATTCAAAAGTGAAGCCTTTCGTTTTCTATTCTTCGGCGAATCTGATCTGTTTAAGGGCGTGCTCCGGCATTGGGAGTGGGGAACGGGGAAGAGTGGGGACCCTACTTTGTACCCATCCTCATCAGCGAAGTAACGGAAATCAGCAACGGTACTGTCAAGAAAAGGGAAGCCACGAGAAGACAGAAAATTGATGTGACTGTACCAAATTTTTTTCGTGTGTAGTATCGTATGGTCTATCAAATATTCATGTTGTATCGAATGCTGTGGCAAATATTCGTGTGTTGTATGTAATGACGATTGTGTATGGAAATAATTACCTGAAAGATCCGACCAAGTTGGATTGTCCTGCAGATTTTGGGGATCCTTCTTGAGAAACAATGATCCCATCCTCAGTTTCAAATTCGTATCTGAAACAAAATGATAATTTCTTCACAAAAACTTTAAATGTCGCATAATACGTTTAGGATGCCATAAGGTTACATCATTCTTAAGGCATAATAAAACGTTTATAACAAAAAGAGTTTTATGTTAAATGGTAATTATTTTTATGTATTAAAATATAAAATTTATTGAGTCATAGCTTAAAGCAAAGAAAACGTGTTGATATTCAGTAATAAAGTAGATTTGAGTGCGAGTTGATAGCTCATAATTTCAGGTCTTACTTGAAGGATCCCTCACTGGGCGGGTGGCTCTCACTTCTGACAATCTTGACAACGTTATCCTGCTGGGGTAGTGCCACAGCGACTCTGAAGCGGCAGAGAGCGACGATCTGAAGTTGAATTAATGTTCAGTCATGTAGGGGGAAAAAAATCTGTCAGGGTCAAACGTGTCTCTTCAACCAATCTCTTACTTTATACGAATATTTCCTCAGGAATAAGCGTGTCTCTTCGCACGTTGTTAGAGACAAATAATGCTTTTCAAACAACTATGTTGTTTTTATGTGTATAGAAGATATGCTATCACATAATTCGATAAGGAATGCACAGGAGCTATAAAAACTTTATTATATTGTATTCAAACAGTTTCTCTATTAAAGACAAATACAATTTATTCGTATTTTAATGAACGTAACAAATGCATTTTAATGCCAATGAATTTATCAGATAACAAAAAAAAAATTGTTTTTTTGGCTGAAGAGAATACAGTTAACTCCTTCCTTATTTACCAAAATATTTTTTTTCTATTTTAAAGGAATTTTTATGAGAATTTTTTTTGGTTATAAAAATGTTTTTTTCTTTATTTAATATTTAAATAAAAATGAATTTTTTACGATTTTTTTGTTGCGAAGAGGCAGAGATTATCTTTGGGAAGGGCGAGGGGGGGAGGGATCGAAGGTATTAAGGCTGGATGGAGATGAAGATGTCTGGTCGGCAATTCACTCACAGCCCTCGATATACTTCTTGGGTATTGTGATCTTTACCCAAAAAGTTATGTTTATTCCTACGAAATTAATATTTATAACCTCGGTTAACCTTGGTTTTGCTTCCGCCCGAATTCCTCATTCCGACGAAGCCTGTCACTCCACCTTAGACCTACAGCATAACGTGGAATTCGAACCACGACCCAACACAGGTGATCAGAAATTACAAAGTCCTCACCTGGAATCGACCTCACGATCAGCAGCCCAATCTCTTAACCAATAGGCTACCCAGGGTTTGTGTGTGTGTGTGTGTGTGTGTGTGTGTGTGTGTGTGTGTGCGTGTTTTTGTTTGCTTACAGTCAAGGAAAACTAAAATGACCAAGCAAATTCTTATTTATCCGTGTCAGAACATTAAAGTCTATATTTTTTTATGCATTAAAGACAATATATATACCGTATATATATATATATATATGTTAACCTTGGTTTTGCTTCCTTTCGAATTGTTTATTCTGACGAAGGTCAAGCTTGTTGCTCCACCTTAGACCTATAGTTTAACGTGGAATCCCCACCACGGAAGTCAGAAATTACAAAGTCCTCGCCCGGACTTAACCACTATGCTACCCACGGTACCCATTTAGCTACCAACCAATTTTTATTGTGTAGAAGGATGACCAGCTGAGTTTTGCTGCGCGCCACCTACCGTCAACCGGTTTCGAACCCGGGGTCGGTGGATTCGTTGTCAGCAATGCTAACAACTACACCACCGAGGCGCTACCAAGCGAGAATTTTTAAAAAACTAATGCATTTTAATGATAATTATCTTCATAGAACCGCTAAAAAGAACTTTTTCTCTTTCACACACACACACACACACACACACACACACACACACACACACACACGTGTGTATGTCAATTCCAGTATAGATTTATGCTTGGCACGTGCGGCCCTGAGCAGATGCAGTGGGATGTAGTGAGAGAAAATCAAAACATCATTTTCTACGCTCGTATATATTCTCATCCCGTTGAAAATGGGTATATATGACCTCTTAACAACCTTTCCTAAAGGTAAGAAAAGAAATAGGACACCTGTCTTCATGACCGTCCATAAATAAACGAATTTTAGTCAGAGTAACCTGATGAAGGATAAGAATATAAAAAAGAAATTAATGAATGTACCACACGAGTCGAGCCCCGAAACTTTGTACAAATTTTTCATGTAAACATATCTCCCCACCTCCCCCGCGATACTGTAACGTTGATACTGAGTCACTGACCCTTTTGATGGTACATTATATTAAGAAACTGATGATATAGTAAGTGATAATATAGAAGATATAGTGATGATATACAATGCGTATGATACAGTACCGGGTGTGTATAAAGTAACGCAAGTGAAAAGATAAATCCGATTTGAATTATATTAACGCGAGTAAACATGGACGAGTATGAAACTAGTTTAAACCAGTTTAAATCGGATTCGTCTCTTCACTTGCGTTACTTTATACACACCCTGTACACATATTAACTTTAGGATCGATGTTGTGTACATAAAGTCAGGATCTATTTTTGTGAAGCACTTGGAAATTATATGGAATTCAATCATAAAATGATAAAGTGGTAACATTTATTAAATAATTAAGAGTAGGATTCGACGTGACGCCCATCAGTATCCCTGCACAGCTCAAATCGTTCCGCAGCATTTCGAAACACATTCTGGAGCATTTGCAGGGTTATCTGCAGCAGTTCGTATACGTGTACGTAAGTTTTCAAGACTCGTAATCTTCGTCTGATAGACGTGCGATTTGATAAAGCCTCATGCAAAGAAATCTAAAGGGGTTAAATCTGGTGATCTCGCTGGCCAAGGTCTGTTGCTTCCGCGTCCGATCCAGCGATTTGGAAAACGTCCATTTAGATAATCCTGAACAATTTTGGCATAGTGACAAGGAGCACCATCATGTTGATAGACGACGGTACTAACAATCCTATCCCCAATCAGCTGAGGTTCAAGGAATTGCTGCAACATGTCCAGATAAATAAGCCCCGTAACTGTAGCTTCAGCAAAGAAAAAAGGACCATAAACCTTAGATTTTGTTAAACCCATCCAGACATTAACTTTAGGTGAGTCTCTTTCCCAATTTTGGACGAAATCATTCGGTCTTTCATCTGCCCAAATTCGACAGTTATGGCGATTTACTTTTCCACACGTATGGAAAGTGGCTTCATCACTAAAGAGAATGTTGTCCATTAAATTATCACTCCAGATTTGTTCTACGAGATCAGCACACACAGCACTTCGTCGAGGGAAATCTTCCTCATGTAAATCATGTAAAACCTGCAAATGATAGCTTTTCTTCTGCAAATTAACTTTCAGAATTTTGTGCACAGATGACGTCGGGAGGCCGAGTCTGTGATGCAGCACGAACGGACGTACGTGGCTCCTCAGTGATAATTCCGCGTACTGCATTCACGGTAAGATCTGACATACATGATCGTCCTGATCTTGCTTCATCATTTACAGATCCCGTTCGTTTAAATTTGTTCACCAATTTTCGTATTGTCTTGTCTATTGGCCCCGGCTTATGAAATCTCCTTCTAAACTTCTCTCTGATGTCATTGTATTTCTTTCCCTCGATTCGCCAAATTAGTATTGCCACACGCTCTTCTGTATTCATTCTAAGGGCTTCTGAAAAGCAAAATAGAAAAAATAATTATTTCACAAAAATAGATCCTGACTTTATGTACACCCTGTATATATATATATATATATATATATATATATATATATATATATATATATAATGCAAACCCACAATCTCATATACATATATATATATATAATTTAGGGTGATTCAAATATGGGGGTAACATTTTTTTTTTTATATTTTAATGTGTTCAACCCTTTAGCTGGTTCATTTCAGCATAAAAACAACTATCCTAAAATATTTTAGCAAATTTTTAATTTTTAGGGGTTGCTACCAGCAATTAAAAATTGACAGAACGACTCAAATTGTCACATTTTTCCACACCACCCAGGATGTACAGTACAAGGCGCATTGCTTTTTTTTAATGTGGAAAGCTCCCCCGTAGGTCCTACCATAACCACAAGCATGCATAATTAAACTAGCATGATATTTGAGACATTAGCTGTCCTTACTTCATCAATGTTTCTTTTTTTCTGTCAGGGTAAACAGCCCTGTAGTTTTTCACTAATTGTAGCAAGAATTGTTTTTGATCTTCTTTCATGTGTTAGTATTTTATTATATTCATCCATTAATTTTACTCCTCTTTCCGCTATATCATTCACGACTTTCCACTGTTTGATAGATTTCTTAGCGGAGTTATACTCTTCATCATTATGCCATTCTTTAGCATCTTTGAGTAAAAATTTTGAACTAAATTCTGTTATTGTAAAGAATCTTTGAGTATTTGATGTGACAAAATCTTCTAATTTCTTCGTTGGAATAAGTGAAGGATCTAGAAAAGCCCGTTTTGCAGGAAGAGTTTCTGTTGTATTTTGCAAGGCCTTTACCATTTTGTTTTTTGTTTCAGTAGGCACTTCATCATCATAAAAGGCCAAGGCTACCAGTTCTTCTGATAGGTACCAGAGGTGACCTATCAGTTTTTTAATAGCAACAAATGCAATTGTGTCATTTATTTGTTTGTAGACTACAAGATTCTGTAATAATTCCAGATCAAGAAGAGGAGCGCAAGATGGCACAGGAGCTGTAAACCATGCCTTTACATATAACCGAGTAGCAGATAGACAGATATCTTTTAGTCCTTTTTTGTCTTTTACTGAAATTTTGAACTGAGATTTGAACATAAATTTTTTAATGAATATGTAATTTTGGCCATCCACCTAGCCCGATGAAGTCCCGCTGGATGTTTAAATTTGATTCCACCTTTTGGTTCACCTCCCAAAAAAATAATTGTTAACTGCAATAGTTCTAGGTAATCGTCTCTTGGTTGGAATGTATCTAGTTGATTTGCTGCAAATATAATTGTCATCTTTGATGTCATGAATATTTTCATAGATATCTGGATCTGATAATGCTGTTTCTTAGTCCTCCTTATTAATGCCTGACCATTTTTCTCTGAACTTCTTAAAAAGGACTATATCTGGGCCAGAAGAGGGTGATAAAGACTTTGAAACAACAGCTTCCAGCATAATTTCAAATATAACAATAAATCGTTGTCGAATTTTTGTTCTAGAAGAATAGCTGCACCATTTCTAGGACCAGTATTGGCTGCCGTTGGCATTAAAACTAGAGACGCATTTCTGTCACTCAATTTTGCAACATCAAGACTTCCTAATAATTTATCATCAAACAATTTTCTACGTTTGCCTACCTTACTTTTCCATGTTGAAGGTTGTGCAACACAGAAACCAGATTCATCACTTTTACTCTCCTCTGATTCAGATTCTGATGATGTACTAGTGAGTATGACAGCCTCTTCATTCTTCTTTCTTTTGATCTCTTCTTCTGCTTTCCTCTTTTCATAACGTTGTTGCTTTTCTGCTGCTCTTTGCTCTTTTTTAGCAACAGCCTTATCAATGGTACCCATTTTTCCATGACGTCCTTTCTCACGTTGCATTTTCAAGAATTTCTTATCTTCTATTTTTATAAGCTGCATAACATTCTCATGAGCAAGTCAAATAAGTTTTCCAGTTTATCTTTCCATTTTTCTTCTTTATTATTTAAATTTTGTGATCTTTTCAATTTGTTTACTTTGTTTTTCTTAAGCAGCTGCCATTCCTTCAGTATTCCTTGAATTTTATCTACTACATGTACTCTTTGTTTTGCTGGTATTCCTGCTTTTTTCCAAACTGCTAGCACATCATCTGCAGTAGAGCAGCATGATTCTCTAATGCCTTGCCCCAAGGGGGCACCTCCCGCATGCCGTAACATTATATACATTTAACTGCAAACACGCAGTATAATTAACGTAAAGAACGTAAATGTATATAATGTTACGGCATGCGGAAGGTGCCCCCTTGGGGCATTGGTTTCTGCGAGTATGTAGAAGAATTACGGCATTTGGAAGAGTGAGGCCCATGGTGTAATGGTTATCGCATCTGACCAGCAATCGGAAGATCCCGGGTTCGATTCCCGGGTGGTTACCTCATTTTTTCATTTGTTTCGTTCTCTCTCTCTCTCGTCTTGCGCGGAATATCTCCTATACAAGCGTCGTTCTTTACGTTAATTATACTGCGTGTTTGCAGTTAAATGTATATAATGTTACGGCATGCGGGAGGTGCCCCCTTGGGGCATTGGTTTCTGCGAGTATGTAGAAGAATTACGGCATTTGGAAGAGTGAGGCCCATGGTGTAATGGTTATCGCATCTGACCGGCAATCGGAAGATCCCGGGTTCGATTCCCGGGTGGTTACCTCATTTTTTCATTTGTTTCGTCGTCTTGCGCGGAATATCTCCTATACAAGCGTCGTTCTTTACGTTAATTATACTGCGTGTTTGCAGTTAAATGTATATTATATATATATATATATGTCGCGCGGAGTTCGCGGGCCACTGCCCGCTGGCAACTTTAGCAAAAGAATTTATATAATTGGACATTAGCAAAACAATTTATATAATTGTAGTTTTACACAACTCTTTTATGTGATTTATAATAATCGAAAAGAACATTTAGAATTTAGGATTCTCTGTTTAAGATTATTATAGACGTGACAACAATGTTTTCGTTAGGGTTAGAGAAAGGCCTCGATGATCCACTGGGGCATCGAGGCAAGTTATACAAACATTAAAAATTTAACGGATTCATATTTTAATTTATATGAACAGAATAATATCTTTTAAAGGATTAATACTTTAATTTATACAAGCAGAATGATATTTTTAAATTTTAATAGAAATTTATTTTCCTGTGGAAACCCTTTTCCACATTATTATTAAAGAATTTACCATGCATTGAAATCGAGAGATATCCACATACTAAACACGTGATTCAGTATTCAAAGTAAGGAAAACGTGAAGGAAGTTGTTACTTTGTGACGTCATAGTTATTTACTTTGTACGTACAGTATAAGTCATTATTGGGAGAAATTAGAGGAGACGAATCAGAGAGATTAAGGGACATTCGCTTCTCACAGCGAACTTCTAATGGCAAAAAACATGGATACGGCTCAACCGTAAAAATGATAGGTCGCATGGTTGTGACAGTGACTGTGACACTGCTCCCTCCTGTGAAAAAGGATGTGATGGTGGGGTGAAAGTTTATTTACAATATATTAAAAAATGAAACAGTGACAATTTCGGGATGGACTAATCAAGGCAATTTAGTGGGAAGCATGATAATTATATTAATGAAATAAGAAGAAATCAAGGGAAAAAAATTTAAAATTACAACAGGTGAATTAAAAAGGTTGAGGTCTGATTACTAGGATTGCAGTGGGAACACTAGATCAACAAGGCACGATAAAGTCCGAAGTTGTCACCTTTAAAAAATTATAAGTATGGTCAATTGTGGCAATCATACTACCTAAACAATCTTATAAACTAAGGAACCATCTAAGTTATTACTGGCATTTCGACCTAATTAGTTAAGTTAACGTTTCAATTACAGGATTGAATCTAATTTAAGTTAAATTTTAAGTCTATCCAACGTTATAGTAACAAGATTACCTACTGAACCGTGATAAATTCGGAAGGATTACCTGGATTAAGATGATTTTAGGGAAAAAGATACATACATAATAAATAATGGGTAAAAGGTAAATTTAAATTTTAAGGTCCAGGAATTTTCAACTCATATAACTATTTAAAGTGGAACTTAATCCGTCAAAACTGACAGAGATGAGAATTTCCGAAGTTATCATGATCGTACAGTTAATAACTAACCTTATTTACTAGTGTAGGCAAAAATCGGATTAAATTTTATTGTTGGATAGAGTCTTCAGCGGTGGGAGAACGATCGCAGAATGTAAACTTATTGCAAGTACGAATAAGTTGGTATAATATAAAAATTTATTTAAAGAAAAGTACAATTAATTTAGTAAAAAAACATTAAAATTTACTTAGTTACAGTTTTAGATACTTAGATGTTGTTAACCATTAATAATATACCGGGAGAAGAAAGATAGAATTACGTAATGGATGATGTATAGACCTGGGTCAAGTGTGTAGTTATGTGTATTAGGTACAGAGTGTAAGTGGTTGGTGATTTTGCCCAAAATGGGGAAAAGGAATTTATAGTTGAAGTTATACGTAATTGCGGATACGTATGTATAAATAGGGGTAATAAGCGTGTATAGCTGAGCGGGTAAGTACAGTACAGTAATGTGTAGAATATGAAAGTAGTTGGTTCATCTCGTGAAGAATTAAATCCTTAGTGGTCAGTGGTGAATTATGAAATTTCGAAGAACGGATTAGCTTAGAGGTTGGTTAAAATAACTTAATAAAGGCAACAGGCAAGATTATATATTGTAAGCAGCCAATTATGAACTATACTGAACTGAACATGTGGTTATAGGTTCCCTATAATTAAGGATAAATTAAGAATAAAAAACAAAAAACAATTTAACCTGAATTTAGAGTATGTTTGGTCATACGGGTAAATTTCACGAACATACGGAGCAAGATAAATTAGGCGCATGGTTAGGTTGTCAATTGTCATGCGATCGGGCATGTTGGTCATACGGTTAAAGGGATTTGCAACATGCCGGGAAGCAGTGGACTGACCATGCGAGCCTTGCTCACTCACGAAGGAGGTGGTGTATCGGGATTAAGAAAAATGACTTTTACTGGTTTCAGAAGAGGGTCCAGGAAGAGCCAAAGGACAAAATCCGCAAAGTAGGAGGCAAGAAGGGCGAAAACATGAATTTGCGGAAGGAAGATGAGAATGATCGATGGAACGATCATATTATGGTACTGAGGAATATTCCGCGCTTGCCCTTCCGTGCGTACAACTTCCGACGGTGGAGTAGGTTCGGGTTCGCTCCCGGCACTCGTGGGTTTAGCCTCGGAATTGGGTGGAAATCCCTCTACCTTCGAAGACAGAATCAAGTCATCTTCCTTAAATAGGGATTCAAGCGAAATGACCAAGTCGGAACTCAAAGGAGATGAGTCTTCAATTTTAGTTGGAATAGCCGAAATATGGGGAACTTCAAGTTCCGGCCTAACTGTAACTGAAGGGAGTGACTCGCTCTCGATGGAGTCACAGGGGTCTACTGTGAAGACATTCGAGTCTTCATACTCAAAATTACCAAAGGTAGGTTGGCTTTCTAGTTCCTCGTTCGTCGGAACTGGAACGGAACAATTGACGATTGATGAAGAATCTTCCCCATCTAATAGCAGTTCCTGCTTATTTTGAACTGGTTCCAGGGAGTCGTTCGGGCTCTCTGAAACAATTCTTTCACCCTCAGTTGAAAAGAGCGAATAGTAGGGGTGACAAACATACTTGAAAGGTGGGTTCTCTACTCGAATTAGGCCTGCTTCTCTATCGGCCACATAAAAATCGTACGTAATAAAGAAATTCATCCCCAGGATTAAATCTCCATCCCATTCTCCTTCAGATAGGATCACAAATGGGTCAGATAAGGGACTGAATCAAACTCAATAGGAAGAATAGTTTCCCCGGTACTGTATTCTTCCCAGCCATCATCAATGCAGGTCAAACGGGAACGCAAATCGAATTTTTCCCTGGCCATCTTGAGTAACTTCCTGTATACGTGTTGTTTAATATAATTCGCCTGACAGCAGTCTTCAATAAGAGCCAAAACTGCTTGGTTGTTGACAGAAGTTTTCATGAAAATTTGTGAGCTCTCGTCAAAAAGCACTATTTCGTGAGCCCAAAAAGGCGTCTCCGAAACATGTGAACATACTTCATCTGCGTCATCGATGGTTTCGCGCGGGGTTGGGGTATTGGGAGAAAAAACAATTTGGAATATTGCAATCGGGAGAATTGGGTGACCAACTGGGGAGACAGGATGTCTGGAATTGACAATACGTCTCTACGTGAGCACTTTGCTCTTTCGGAAAAGATTGCTTGCCCCACTGCTTAGAACACAAATTAACGGAGTTTAACAAGAAGTCATTGGGACATGATCGATTAGTTACTAGGCTGTTACTGTCATCATAAACATCACAATGATTATCAAAATCATTACCAACATTCGTAAAAACTGACTCGCCTCCAGGACCTTGCGGGGCATCTCCCCCAACTGCTACTGAAGCAGAAAAAATATCATCTGAAACAAGATGACGGTAATCATGACCAAAAGAATAAAAAACAGGGTCATCTTTATGACCACTTAAACGAGGCGGCATGGCCGAAGTAAATTCAAAACAATTAGGGTCCTGTGGAGAAAAGTTATCAGAAACATGTTCATTCTGACCATCTAAAACAATATTAGTAATAAGATTCGCGTCTTCCTTAGGACATACATGGATCGTCAGCCAGACTCTGTACTGAACGGACGCATTTCCTGAGCTCTCTAATATTGCATCTACTTTTGCATATTGCTAAGAATTTTACTTTTGGAAAGTTTTGAATTTTATATACTTGCGTTTATATTCACATTGTTATAGTTAAGTAATTGAATATTAGTGGTTTTTAGCGATTTAGAAGTTTTCATAGTGTGCCGGCTTAATTTAACTTAAACTTGTGACGGTTATAAACTAATTTTTAACTGCGCGATGCCGTCGCAGAAAGCGTCGTATGTTAGGTGTAGGGTAAACCGGTGGTATTCGAAATTTAAAGATTATAACGGCGGTCCTATGGCGATTACCGAGAGATCAGTTTGTTTCTTTTGCGAGTTAATGGAGGAAATAGTTGACATAAAACGCAGTGTACGTGAGGTAACGGAAAGACCTGCAACGCTTGATGAGGGCAAGGGTAGGGCTACGGTTGATGAAAGTCGAACCAATACTAACGTTGAAGACGTTAGTAATTTGAAGGGTGAGGTGCGTAACCTAGTTTCTAGTTTAGGGAGCTTGTCGGGAAGGTTGGATAGAGTTGAGGAGGGGGTTAAGGGTGGTCCGAGAGTAGTAGATGGGGAGGGATTTAGAGAAGTTAAGGGTGGAGCTAGGCCGCGTACATTAGGTGATAGGAATCCCCCACCCTATCGAGGTTTCGAACCCTTTCGCCCATTTGGAAAGGGACGTGAATGAAGGGGAAACTATTTTAATTGGGGACTCTTTAGTGCGCCACATGGACAAAGTGTTCGTTGAAAGGCATCCAACCAAGAGGAGGAGGGTCTGTCTCCCAGGGGCCAGGGTTGACAGAGTTAGAGACGAAGTGGATAGGATTGACGTTGCCTCCCGTCACTCGATGTTGGTGACGATGGTAGGAGGCAATGACTCGTATAGGCCCGATACGAGAGTGCCTGACCTTTTGGAGAGATATAGGGGGTTAATTAGGTCCCTGAAGGTGAGGTCAGATAGGTCTTTAGTTCTAGGTATTACCCCTAGGCACGGGTTGGGTCTTAGGATTACGTCAAAAACCAATTTTTTAATAATAAATTTAGAAGAGATTTGTGCTGAGGAAATGTACCCTTCGTGAAAAGCTGTGGTCCGAATTCAGTGATCCTAGCCTTTTTATAAAAGATGGGGTGCATTTTAATGAAATAGGTAATGTTGGCTAGGTAGGTTAATAGACGAAAACGTGCGAAAGCTGTATAGGTCGAAGCCTTCTTTAAACGTTGTGGGTCGGGGAACGCGGGCCCGACGTGAAAAATAGTTTAAAACGCCGGCCCGTGGTAAAAATAACTTAAACGTCTTTTATTGTAACGCGCGTAGTATTAGAAATAAATTAAACGAATTTAACGATAATTTATTCCGGCAACTACGATATAGTTGCTATCACTGAAACGTGGTTAAATACCGTGACTCGGGACTTGTTGGGGGAACTTGATATACCGGGTTTTAAACTCTTTACTAATGATAGGCTACATAGGTTTGGTGGCGGCGTTTTGCTGTACATTCGTAATTCCCTTAGGGCTATCGAGGTTAAGATAGATTTTCCGGCAGCAATGATATGCGTTCAAGTTAGGGCGCGTAGTATTAGTTTTAATTTTGTTGTTGTTTTAGACCTCCCGTTCAACCCTTCGACACCGATACGAGATTTTACTCATTTCTTGGTAACTTTATTGACAATCGGAATAGTATAATTGTCGGAGACTTTAACTGCCTAATGTTAATTACGAGACTTTTACTGGTAATGAGGAGGGTTTGAGATTGATTGAGTTCATGGAGGATAAATTTTACGACAGATAGTTACCGAACCAACGCGCGGTGACAATATTTTAGATTTGGTGATGATGAACGGCGAAAATATAGTCGATAGTTTAGAAGTAGGCAAGAGCTTAGGATGTAGTGATCATCAAATTCTTAGGTTTAAGTTATCGATAGAAAACACTAAGGATAGTAACGTAATAGAAGTCCCTGATTTTCGTAGGACTAATTTTGATAGTTTTGCGGATATGATGATAGTGGACTGGGATAACTTATTTATGGGTAATGACACAAATTTGCATTGGGAGGTGTTTAAAGAAAGTTTTATGAATATTGAAAGGGAGTTTATTCCTCGTAGGCCCAAGCGCGCTAGAAATCATGGTAGGCCCAAGTGGTGGACTAGGGAAATAGGCGAGTTCATAAACGAGCGTAACAGAGCGTATAGACTTAATAAGCGCAATGGCACGGCAGCTAACTTTAATAGATATATCGAGCTTAGACGTCAGGTTAAAAGATCAGTTAGGAATGCTAAGCGTAATTTAGATATACTTATACCTTCTCAAGGCGTTTCCCTTTGTCCCGCAGAAACCCCCATGGTACCACATGTTACAAAAGATTATCAAACTTTCAAAATCCCACTCAAATAGTGATATTCGCAAAAGAATTTATATAATTGGATATTAGCAAAACAATTTATATAATTGTAGTTTTACACAACTCTTTTCGTTAGGGTTAGAGAAAGGCCTCGCTGATCCACTGGGGCATCGAGGCAAGTTATACAAACATTAAGAATTTAACGGATTCATATTTTAATTTATATGAACAGAATAATATCTTTTAAAGGATTAATACTTTAATTTATACAAACAGAATGATATTTTTAAATTTTAACAGAAATTTATTTTCCTGTGGAAACCCTTTTCCACATTATTATTAAAGAATTTACCATGCATTGAATACGAAAGATACCCACATACTAAACACGTGATTCAGTATTCAAAGTATGGAAAACGTGAAGGAAGTCAAGTTACTTTGTGACGTCATAATTATTTACTTTGTACGTACAGTATAAGTCATTATTGGGAGAAATTAGAGGAGACGAATCAGAGAGATTAAGGGACATTCGCTTCTCACAGCGAACTTCTAATGGCACAAACATAGATACGGCTCAACCGTAGAAATGGTAGGTTGCATGGTTGTGACATATATATATATATAACTTTTGAAAGTCTAAATGATCCGAAAAATAATGCCAACATGCCGACTGGAATAGTCTTGAATTGAAAGATTTCTGAATTTAATTTTTAATGGTTCTATTTCATACTCTCGCTTAAATTTAAGTTGAATCACGGCATTAAATTAATTTTTGGACTTACGCATTGCGAGTTTATTACGTTATAACAGCTAATTTTATTCAACCAATTAGTATTTTTTTTATAGCTTAAATGTAAAATATTTATTCAATTTACGAAGAAAATTGAGAAAATGGACATATAAATCGTATGGAAAGCTTCTAAATTGATGCCATTTCTGAAAAATATTAAAACTTATCCCAAGTGGCACTTGGCCCTGATTCTTGACGATGACTGATGAGTTTCCAAACTCGTTTTCAGTTTTCCGGTTCTGCTTCTTCAACTCACCGATCGAACTCGCCTTTCTAAGCTCATCCTCATTTTTGTTGAAGGCCACCCATGCCCTTAAAACCCTCCTAAAATGGTCACTAGGCACTTAGATTAAAAAATAATCCTTTACAAGCCATGTTTAATAATCAAAATAAAACCACTTGAAGATTCAGACGTCGTACCAAGTCAATGTTTTCCAAAATGCATCGTCCGAAAGAGACTGATTTTGCATTATGATTGAACGAAGATTTGTGATAAATGAATGATAAATAATTGCGAATGAGAAATGAAAAATTAATTGTATTTTTTATCCAAAGTGACGAAGGTCACTGTAGGCATGAAGCAGGAATAGTGCCAAATAATGGGAATGAAGAGAGTAAAATATTCATAGGAGGCCTATGGCACTGGAGTATAAAAGGGCTGTCAATTTCTACCCAAAATCATCTTCTCTCCAGTCTTCTTTCGACATTCTTGGCAAAGAATCCTCGACTCTTCTCAAAATGAAATTCGTAAGAAATTTTATATATATATATATATATATATATATATATTATATATATATATATATATAGCTTTGATTGATTGATTAATATATTGATTGATTGATATTATTAATATAATATATATATATATATATATATATATATATATATATATATATATATAAATGTTGCCTCGTACAATAAATTTAGACATGACATAATTGGTTGAGGAGACATGTTTGTCCCTAAAACAGTCTCTATAATTCAATTTCAGATCATCGCTCTCTGCCTCTTTGGGGTCGCTTTGGCACTACCCCAGCAGGATGTTATCAAGATTATCAGAAGTGAGAGCCAACCGCCCAGTGAAGGATCCTTCAAGTAAGACCTGAAATTATGAGTTATCAACTCACACTCAAATCTATTTTATTAATGAGCATCAACACGTTTTCTTTGCTTTAAGCTATGACTCAATAAATTTTATATTTTAATATATAAAAATAATTACCATTTAACATAAAACTCTTTTTGTTGTAAACGTTTTATTATGCCTTAAGAATAATGTAACCTTATGGCATTCTAAACGTATTACGCGACATTTGAAGTTTTTGTGAAGAAATTATCATTTTGTTTCAGATACGAATTTGAAACTGAGAATGGGATCATTGTTTCTCAAGAAGGATCCCCGGGATCTGCAGGACAATCCAACTTGATCGGATCTTTCAGGTAATTATTTCCATATACAATCGTCATTACATACAACGCAGAAATATTTTATACAGCTTTCGATACAACACGAATATTTGCCATAGTATTCAATACAACACGAATATTTGAGACAGTATTCGCTACAACACGAATACTTGATACAGCATTCGCTACAACACGAATATTTAATACAGCATTAGATACAACACGAATACTTGATACAGCATTCGATACAACACGAATATTTGATACAGCATTCGATACAACACGAATATTTTATACACCATTCGATATAACACGAATATTTGATACACCATTCGATATAACACGAATATTTGATACAGCATTCGATACAACACGAATATTTGATACAGCATTCGATACAACACGAATATTTGATACACCATTCGATATAACACGAATATTTGATACAGCATTCGATACAACACGAATATTTGATACAGCATTCGATACAACACGAATATTTGATACACCATTCGATACAACACGAATAGTGATTTTTCTAACATGATTTTTCTCTCTTCTCGCAGCTTCACTTTTCCTGACGGTACCCTTGCTGATTTCAAATACGTCGCTGATGAGGAAGGGTACAAAGTAGAGTCCCCACTCCTGCCCGTTGCCCCCCCAATTCCGGAGCACGCTCTTGCACAGATCGCATTTGCCGAAGAACAGAAACAGAAAGGCATCACTTTTGAATAAATGGAATTCATTCGGTTCTTGCAGGAAAATTAAAAAGATATTTTGAAGAAAAAATATTCATCAAATTTTGTCATTTCTTATTTTTTATTTCATCATTTCCTTTTTAGTAGGCCTAATACCTAATAAATCTTTCTCTTTCTTTTTCCTTTCTTCTAATATATATATATATGTGTGTATATATATATTTGAATCTCTATTTACATGTTTATCTTTTTCATAAAGTTGCTGTCTCGTGTTTCGGTCTTTAGTTTTGTTCTTCTCTTTTTTCACTAGTTTGTAAATATAATTGCTCTTTATTCGTGAGTTTTAGTGCAACCTTTGATATTATTTGTATTCCAAGTAAGATACGAGACATAACTAAGGATTTTAATCTCGAAATCCATTTTTTTTATTGGTCATTTTGTTGAACTTCGATTAAGTATTCCAAAATCGAATATTTAAAATCCGTTTTAAAAAGTTCAAAAAAGTAAATCCAAGTTAATGATTGTATTAAAGTACCTCATAAATGTTTACCACATTTATTTAGGCACCATTTAGCTGTAAGGGAACAATCTTAAATTCTTCTACTGAGGTATTAAAATCTACTTTCATCAAAGAGATTTTCACAGATGTCCGAAGAAATATGTTTTTTAGCTCAGTGGTAGAGTAGTGGATTCGTATATGTAATCCCAGGGTCCCGCATTCGAATCCCATACGCAGCGTGCGAATTTCCGAGCAAAATTATCGAACTAACTTTTCTCTGTCGACATCAATGATAGTAAAGGTAATTTCTGTTAATACCTCTATCATTCAAAAAATATTTTAAAGTGTTTTAACTCTTTTGCTCATAACTGTATGCAATATTCGAATATTGTTTTCAAAGACATATATGACTATATATATATATATATATATAATCAAAGCCACAAGGAAAAAAAAAAGATTCCAAGGCCTTTCGTGTATTCAGAGCTATACCTAGTCATTCCCCGATGAGGTGTAGTTCTGAATACACGAAAGCTCTTGAAATCTTTTTTCTTTTTCCTTGTGGATTTGCATCATTCATTCAGTTCACGTGTTTAATTGTGAAATTCATCCCATATATATATATATATATATCACGTAAACCCACAAGGAAAAAGAAAAAAAGAACCATTAATTATCATTCACT
Organism: Bathynomus jamesi; assembly: GCA_023014485.1. Classification (NCBI taxonomy): domain Eukaryota; kingdom Metazoa; phylum Arthropoda; class Malacostraca; order Isopoda; family Cirolanidae; genus Bathynomus; species Bathynomus jamesi. The sequence continues at coordinate 452,194 of JAJOZX010000310.1, read as the reverse complement.
CATTCATTTCACGTGTTTAATTGTGAAATTCATCATATATATATATATATTATATATATATATATATATATATACACAGAGGCGTACTTAGCATTTTGCCGCCCTTAGGTAGGAAATTGTCACCACAGTGCCTTATCGTTGTGCCATTTCGTATCGCAGGTTTGCTATTAGAGGCTGCTGCTCTTTTTCATTTCAAAACTTATTTGTGAATCCATTTAAGATAATTTGTTGGAGCTTACAAGTTTTTGTTTTCTATTTTTGTTTTCTTTGCCCAATTTATATATACATATATATATATATATGGGTGGATGCGTGTAGGAACAGGCAACTGGGCATAAGTGAAGTCGAGGGTATAATCATTCATTGATGTAGTAGCGTAATTTTTTAGTGAGGTAACACTTCCGGTACCTTGGAATATTAAAAATTACATAAACTAATACTGTAAATGGAAACGATTTTTATTAACGGAATAAAGATACGTTTGTCCTGATTAGATTAAGTTAGGTTAGGTTAGTTACGTTATGTTAGGTTAGCCTCAGTGCTGGGATTAGCGCCGCTAATATTTTATTATCGATACTGTTAGCGTCGCTAATTTTCAAAATTGTCAGCGAAACAGGTAGCGGCGCTAAATTTTTAGAGAAAGTTAATCGCTAACTTTGTATCAATTGTATCAATCTGTATAAGTGGAACATTCAAATTTTGGTATGACTTACTCTCTCTGTCAATATTTTATCATTTCTTTGAGTTTCAGTTTGTGTATTTGAATTAAATACAGACGTATATATTAAATTGGGTTTATTCATCCGTTGGTTTGTTTTTCCTATATATATATATATATATATATATATATATATATATATATATAAAAGGAACTCGACTACTACTGTACATAAAAGAAATTTCACTTTCGTAGACTATAACGTCACATTTTTGTACCTTAGCAACCAATTATATTAAGGTGTGTGTGTGTGTTAATATATGTAAGTAAATTACGGAAGGCAGAACATTGGGTTGGTTTCAGAAAAAATTAGCCACAAAATTAGCGTTAGCGTTAACGGCACTAACTATTAAAATGCTTAGCGTTAGCGTAAGCGGCGCTAACTTTAGGAGTCAGTGGCCACAGAACTGGTTAGCCTTTACCTCATTCTTCTAGAACCTAGCAGAGGACTTCCAGAACACAAATTACGTCCTTCTCAGTTCGATGGCACTGAGGCTCGGAGATGTGTGTGTGTGTGTGTGTGTGTGTGTGTGTGTGCTGACACGCGCTAATTTATTGATCGTGTTGGATGGCTATAAGATAATTATACGTATATCATCATTATTATTTATTTTATATCTTTTAAATTTTACTCATTTACTAAAGTAAAAAATGTACATAATTCATTTCTCAGAGTTTGCGAAAGGGTTTGTGAAGAAAAGAGATAACCATGATTGTATAATGGCGTTGGAATACAAAGAGAGAGAGAGAGAGAGAGAGAGAGAGAGAGAGAGAGAGAGAGAGAAGATTAATCTCTTCAGGGTTTAGACCCATAAAAATACCTTGATTATAGAAATGTTGAAAATCGAAGGTGCTTAATATAAATCTACAGGGTGGCCCGTAAGTCCCAACCGGTTATAAATTAAAACTAAAATCGATTTCTGACGTAATCGATTACTAAGGAAAGCATATCCGATTGCGATTTATGGGCCACCCTGTATATTTAATTTATCTTAAAAAGTAAACTTTTATACGTTAATTAATAGGATATAAAATCAGTCTTTTAATTTATTTAATATTTATAAACAATCTTGTTTATTTATTTATATCCTATTAATTGACGTGGAAAAGTTTGTTTTTAATATAAATTGAGTATACAGGGTGGCCCATAAGTCGCAATCGGTTATAATTAAAACGAAAATACAAAAAAAAAAATCAAAGAAATAAAAAGTTTATGAATAAGAGGCGAAACTCTTTTTCTTTTTTCTTTTGTTGGAAGGTCACAGTGCTTATACCCAGACAGGAGAGAATTCTCGTTATGGCAGTTGTTATATGGAAGGACTGTGAATTGCCGGATAGACATTACCTTCTCTCCAGCCGTAATTTCATTCACTCTCTCCCAAGGTAATGGTCGCTTTTTCTCGTCATAAAATTAAAACCAAAAGGAAATGTAAATTTTATGAAGAAAATTATTATGCGACACTGCCTTTAGTTTACTTCTTAACACCATTTACCTATAAGCGAAGTGAAGATACTGAGGAGGTCGGGGGTTCGATTCTTGATAATGCTGGTATTAACAATAATAATAATACAGGAGTTAACGCAATAGGCCGCATTAGACTGGTCTAAGCCTTATGCTTGTTTCTGTCCTTCCTTAGTAAGTAAGGACAGAAACAAGCATAGGGCTTAGGCCTAGAGCTTATAGAGCTTAGGAGTTATTACTGTCACCCCCCCCCCCCTCCTTAATAAAATTACACTGCCCAACAAAAAAATATTTTTGCTGCTGATTTAATTCTAAGACCTGTTTCTGGATAATATTGATGTGCTGATTTCAAAAATCACCTTAGATTTTGTCCATCACATCAGGTTTTCGTGCAATGCAATATGCCTATTTTGGGTGATCCATGAAGGGCGCTTATCAAAATTGATGATTTTTGAGACCTGTTAACAGCTGTTTTGCTGTTAAAATTTTATCTGTGGAATACGCAAATCTGTGCATTAAATCTAAAGGTCATGTGCAACATATTAAAATCTTGGGTAGTGAAGAGCAAGGTGAAAGGTTCCACCAAGATATCAAAGTGATGGAAGAACGATACCAAGGAAGATGGGATACCCATATGATGGCTGACTACTGCTGGAGCCTGCAAAGAGATTGTCTTGACGTCTCTCATTCTAGGAAGTCCTATAAGAGAAAATTTATCAGCACTGAAAAGGAAGAAAACAAGAAAGAGACAATGTTAAGAAAACTGGTCCCGTGCTTGCTTTAATATGGATTCATTTTTTGCTTATTTAAACACTTTTAATCACTTTATGTGTCAATATTACCATTGTATATTAAAGTTCACTCCCTGCACAATTGTTTACTTTTCCATGCTGATTCTGAGTATGTAAAAACTTATTTTTTGAAAAGAAAAAAAATTGGGCATAACCCTGCCAAAATGCGATATCTCCAAAATATCCGTATTTGATTGCTCGAAAACCTGACGTGATAGGCAAAAACTAAGGTGATTTTTTAAATCAGCACACCAAAGTTACCTAAAAACAGGTGTTAGAATTAAATCAGCAAAATTGGTGTTGGACAGTGTTATCAACCACTTTCAAAAATTCAAACTCGTCTTTTCATTATAATAAAATAATAAAAAACTCAGATACGTTTCAATTGTCTAACAAATTTGCCCTTAATATCCACGAAGGTTTCGCTTTATGGGCGTAATAATAACTGCATTTTTCGAGGGATTAATATCGGGTAGTTACCTACTGCGTAGCATTCATTAGAGACAAGCATGTCTCTAACAGAGTTTGGGGATACGTGTCACCGCCTAAGAAAGTATTCATATGTCACAATAGATTGGTTAAAAAGACATGTTTGCCCCTTACAGTTTCTTTTTGTACGTAATTGAACATTAACTCAATTTTAGATCGTCGCTCTCTACCTCTTCGGAGTCGCTTTGGCACTCCCCCAGCAGGACAAAAGTTGCCCAGACTGAGGGACAATCCCACTTCTTCGAATCCGTAGATAAATATTTCGATTCGTATTGATCAGTATCTACTACAATATTCGATACAACACACGACTATTTGATACAACTTTCGATACAACATACAAACATTTGATAGAATAACATTACCTCTCTTTTTCCAGCTTACGGTACCATCCCCAGTTTGCTGAACCACGTCGTTGAACAGATCCGAATCGCCGAAGAACAGAGAGCGAAAGGAATCATTTTCGAGTAAGTTATTTTTTATGAGAAAATTGATTCATTAAATGCCTGATCACAAATTAGGCAAAGAATATTTCCTTCAATTATACTGACCTCAACTTATTTTAGCCCATTTTTAAACAGTGCAGAATTTTTATTAATTTTTCACATTATCCAAACAACCTTTTCTTATATAAAATCTAATCCATTTTTTCCTTATTTACAAAACATTAATTCGAAGTTACGGCATATATATTATTCCCTCTATCATCTTCCCCCCCCCCCCCTCCCGTCTCTCCATGTTAAAAACTATGCAAAGAATTATTAACGTACGAAAAAATGTTAATAAAGCTTAATTTTTTTCATTTGTTTTCCAGCGAATTTTAGAATTAGAGAAATTCTACCTTACAAGATGCGTATAAAATAATGTCAGCTCGCCTCTAATATATTAATAAGTGACTTAATTTATCTTGAAATGTATATACAGTAAAGTTTAATATAGAACACGTTTCTATACTTTGCTGAAATGCATTGTTTGAAAACCAAGTGTAAAAATTTCTTACGAATTTCAAGCCCCAGATGTTTATTCTCAAACACAAAGAATATCTCCTCCGAGAATCTTGAATGAAGAAAACCTTCGAAGATAACAGGATTGAACTGTGTGTATAACGTTTTATTTGTTTATATAACATGACATGTATATTGTTGAATACACGAAAGGCATTGGAATCCTTTTTCCTTTTTCCTTGTGGGTTTGCATCATTCATTCATTTCACGTGTTTAATTGTGAAATTCATCCCATATATATATATATATATATATATATATATATATATTCCTTCATTCCTTGACGAGGTGTAGCTCTGAATACACAAAAGGCCTTGGAATCGTTTTTTTTTCCTTGTGGTTTGGAGCACACACACACACACAATATATATATATATATATATATATATATATATATATATATATATATATATATATATATATATATATATATTCAGCAAAACCTGCTATATAAACAGTGGGAATGTTTTGCTATTTGTGAACTTCTAATTCAGAACAGAAAGAGTCTGCAATAGAAGGGTCGTATACCAAACAACTAATAAGAACAATGTGATTTATTTACAACAGAGTGTAAACGAAATAAGTGATGATGAGTGAATTTGCATATGACACAAAATTATTGTTAGACTGTAAAGTAAGAGGAACTGTATGTAAGAAAAAATGAAGTTACAGTTTATTATAAGAAATATGACTGTAAATAAACTTTCTTTAAGAAAGGTTTCGATGATGTAATCGAAGTCGTGTATAGATCGAGTCCATGTATGTTTTGTGCGATTTCTGAAGCAGAAGTAATCCACGAAATAGCGCTTTCAAATTCTGATCTCACTCAGTCAAAACGAATTCCTCGCGCTTTCTGCTCTTCAGCGACTCTGATCTGCTCCAGGGCGAACGCTGGAAGGGGATGGGGGGTAGGGAGGATTGAAGAGTCTGGGCGGTATCCGAACTCGTCGGCGACGTAAGCAACTTCAACGAAAGTGCCATCAGGGAGTGGGTATCTAAGAATTACGAAAGAAAAAAGAATATTATTAGGCATCGTCGTTGATCCTGATTCCCCTCAGCTTCCTGTATCCATAAGAGGTCGAGGAGTGAGACCTACCCTCACATAAAGGAAGCACTAGCTTAAACTAACCCAATTTCTTTAACATAAAATTTCTGTAATAATTTAATTCCAAACATTTAACCGTGAAAATAGACTACAAAAATAGCTTAGTGTTAAGAAAAAAATCTTTAAGTTACAACTGTAAAAACTGTAATTAATTCTGAACTTACTTGAAGGAACCCCTCATGTTGGATTGTCCCTCAGATCCTGTGCTGCCATCCCTATTCGCAGAGATTCCATTATCTGACTCAAAGTCAAAACTGAAAATAACGATGTTTAACTGTACTCCAAAGGATAGAAGACGAGACATAAATAGAAAATTGAAAGTACTACGCATGGAATATTTTGAAGTCGAGATATACAGAGTAAAATCATGGTTGACTCTCTCTCTCTACCAGCAAATCTAAATGGTTAATTCACCCACGAGATCATTTTTCTGGTAGCAAATTTAAATGATGTAATGGAATCATCGTATGTCGAATCTCAACTATATTTAGATATGGTTGTCAAATAGTCAACGATGTGTTTGGTTAGTGTAAAAGAGTATTTTTCTTTACGAAATGCCGATGCACAGTATCTGAAATTCACTGTCTACTAAAATGAATACACTTGAAGGAAAAGTAGCTCCTTAAGGAATGCCACTTTTTGGACAGAGGACGACTGTTCGGGTTCATATTATCGGGTGATTCATCTCCAAAAGCATTTTTAAGTAAATTTTGTTGCCTCACCTGAACACTCCACCCTCTGGGTCTTGCCGATTGCTGCTGATTATTTCGGCGAGCCTGTCGGGATGAGGTTGCTGGGGGAGTGCCAAAGCGACTCCGAAAAGGCAAAGAGCAACGATCTGAAAATTTAAACATTTTGATATTACTAACAGTCACGTATTTTCACCTAATCCCTCTTTTTGTTCTTTTTTTTCTTTTACTTATATCACTGCATCAAGAACACGTAATTACAGTGAATATATATTCTCCACATATAAGTCCCAAAGTACCCAAACAAGTAAAGAAACAGATGTTAAATGTGAAGGCCATCTGTCACTTTTCTTTCTTAAAATTTCTCCATAGAATGACGTATTTTTACATATTATTTACATGGTCAGAGAAACTACGATCATCAAACCATATTTACCGAGCAAAAAGAAGAGAAATTTTAAATATTTAAGTTGAGTGCTTTTTAAAAGACAGAATACAGTGCATATATAATAATTTATATATGCTAAATACGTAGGAAATCTATTCTAGAATCTAATATAATATATATATATATATATATATATATATATATGCCAAAAGGTCGAATAGAAACGTGAGTGTGAGTAGAAGACAGGTGCCCGGGCTCAATCAGGGAGGCGCAGGCGTTAAGAGCAAGCTCTTTTGTAGATTTAGGGGATCCGAACCCGAGGCCTACTAACCCCACAAGGAGCTAACAGGCCCCCTAAAAAAGTGACAACAGGTGCCGGTGGCGAAACCACCGACACCTTCTCGGAGGATGGAAGAGAAAAGATCTCTATCTCCAGCGAGGCCACGCGACCACACCAGCCCATTCAGCTCGGAGAAGGCGAGATGACAAAAATATATATGTATGTACAACGGAACAGAGAAATAAAAGATATTAACATGTTTAATTAACGTGGTTAACAAGCGTTGATTAAAGGAAAAAGATATTTTAACAAAATATTGTCAATTTAATGCATTCTCGCACTGTTATTGAAATTATTTTTAAATTGGATAAATGCACATTCTAGAATATTCCTTTCAATTATATCTGCGTTTTTAACGAGTACTTCAGAACTATCCCCTTGAAAGGACTTGGAATCATTGTTTCTTTTTCCTTGTGGATTCGCATTCTATTTTAGAATTCAATATATATAATATATATATATTGTACGAATTCTAATTCTATTCGTGTAAATTTTCCTTTTTTGTTTACACCAAGAATAATTCTCATCTTAAAAGAATTGAATAAATTTGTTAATGAAATTTTATCTTATTTATTTTCCATTTTTATTTAGTTATTTATTTAATAATTAATTAATTTATTTTTGTATGTTTCAGACAAATCAAATATTTTCAGAAAAACCTCAAGATTTTACTGTCGGCTTCAAAAAAAAAAAAAAAAAATATATATATATATATATATGGGCTACTTCGTGGCCGATGTCGTAACATCGCTTCCCGGAGATCAGCGAAGTTAAGCGACATTGGATCTGGGTAGTAGTTGGATGGGAGACCGTCCCCTGCGCCCAGATTATGTAGCGACCCGTGGTTCGGATCCGACGTAAAGCTGTGGGTCCCCTCCGTCATATGACCTTAGATGTTGCGAAGGAGGTTAAACAACCCCAATTAAAAAAAATATATATACAGTATATATATATATATATATTGTTCATAAAGAAACGCAATCCATTGGATAAGGTATATATCATTGTAACCTAACCCTTTTGTTTCGGGTTGCGTTTCTCTTTGAACACCCTGTATATATATATATATATATATATATATATATATATATATATATTGTTTCAAAGTAAAAAATGTGCTTACGAATTTCATGATGAACTGAAGATATTGTCTGAAGTGAGATACTTCAAGGAGGGTTCGAGAGAAGATGTGATTGAAAGTAGAGTCTCACCCCTTTTATACACAAAATTTTGATACCCGGATAACACCCTTTTTTTCTTTTTTCTACCATTCCATTCTCTCCCCTTTTTTTTTTGTTTTCAACCCAAGCTTTCGGAACAGCTTATAGTCGTCTGTCCTTCCCAGTGAACAACTTTTCAACCTATTACTTAATTCCTTATTCGAATTTTCATAGTTTTTCGGTCACTCGTAAATTTGTTATGATTCCGTTTATTATCGAAATTTTTCGTTCATTTACTCCCACTTTTTGGGAGTCAAAGAGGATTATTTGACTCTTGTACTTTTGAGAAGAATTCATTTTTGGAATACATCAATGATAATAATAGACTGGATATATATATATATATATATATATATATATATATATATATATCTTTTATTTTTGGCAGGGGAGAAGGGAGTGACAGGGAAGAAAAATGTGTTATTTAAAGTTTAATTTCGAGCCACGTGACATCACGAACTGACCTTTGACACAGGTGGCCTTCACATAGGGGAAGATCCCAAAGATTTACATCACGGTGTTAAAAAAATATTACATTTCGGAAATTGTAGCATTGTTTTGAAGTATTTAGCCTTTGATGTCTCGGTGTTTTGTTCGGTGTCGCTTCAAAAATGACTTCTCAAATTTTGAAATGAAATTAAAAAAAAAAGTAAGATTATTTTCAGTTTTAATAATTCGTTTCTAAATTATTAAAAATAAGATTCAAAAACGTCATAAATAAAATTATAATATTTTGGGCGTTTAATTTATGATAAGAAATTCTAAATAATAATAATAATAATTTCTAAAGTAATTTTATATATATATATATATATATATACTGTGTGTATATACACACTCTAGATTTCAAAAGTATTATCAAACAATGAACATCTAATCATTATAAAGATAAATTAAAATCATATATATTAATGAGCCATTTTTTTACCATAGTAACATCTTTATAATTATCTAAGGCATCGACTGTGTGACGTCATAATGGTCAGCTCAGGCCATAAAAAATTTACAGGAGGATTCTAAATATATTTATATCTAAAAAAAATTCTTGGCTGCATCTTAAAATGAAACAAAACTAGTTCTTGATAAAAAAAAAAATATTTATATATCCAAATCCCCGTTAAGAATTAATTGACCATGAATATACAAGGTCACTCTGACCATTATATAATAATATATAAAAGATTAAAAAAAAAGAGTATTATCCGTAATAATGGTACTCTAACTGCAAAAGCAATTTAATATTATTGGTTTTATTTTCAATTATTACTTAGATTTTGTCAATGACAAGACAAACATTTGTATATAATCCTTCGAGACAAGTTAAATGCAAAAATCTTTCATTCAAGGAACTTGTCATAAAACATGTCCACTTAAAAATCATGCGATCATAATTTGACTCACGATTTTCTTTGTAATACAAACTTTTTCAAAGGTTTCAGCATTTACTGCCAAGGTTTTGCCGTAATTAAGTTGTCATAATTCTTAAGAAGAGTTCGGTAGCTCTTTAAGTCTGTTGTTATCAATAAGGAAATAGTTTAACTTAGACACTTCATAATTATAATGAAAATATAGAATGTCACCCCCTTTCAGGGGTACAAATGAATATAATATCATAATAATAATAATCAGTCACGAGGGCCAAAAGGTGACACAACAATCAGCCTAGACTAATGTGGGCCATTGGGCTAATTCCTGGATTTATCAGTGCCATCGGGAGTTAAACTCACCGACCTCAGTATTTTCACTTCGCTATACTTCAGCGTTATCCACTGAACGTCGAACGCTGGCTACGAATGAATATAGATTAACCCACTAACCCCTATATTGTTATACATTTATATAACCCACTATATTGTATATAACCCACTATATTGTATATTCTATATAATCCATGTGTATATACTATAGCCCACCAACCCATACAGAATATTTGAGACATACAAACTATAGACTATCACCATTTTTAAATACCACAAAAAATTTCTAGACAAACCTGTTCAGGAATAAAACAAATCCCCTTAAAAACCTGTTCAATGGATCACGTGCTGCGGACATTAACACTTTATAAGGTAACCATTTTTTATGTCAATGAGCTCATAATAATGGAAAAGAACGTTGTTTACCTGCAGAGGTACGAGGAAGCCAAACAAATTTCTTTGTGCGTTCATGGGTGGTTTTGTATTTAATGACAAGTTCCTTGAATCTCTTTATTTAAGAGTATATTTTAGTTACATAAATTAAAAAGAGAGTCAGTTGAAGGCATAAAATGCATCTAAACAAAATGGATTCTCTTTCAGTTTAAAAAAAAGAGACAAACGCTCAATTAACAAACAATTGTCTGCAAAGCTTCTCTCAGTGGTGTCCCACAGGGTTCCGTTCTGGGTCCTTTACTTTTTATCATCTCTATTAAAGATATAGACGCCGGGTTTCTAAGTACAATCTTCAAATTTGCAGACGATACGAAATTAGGAAGTAGTGTAGGTACTGAGGAGGGCGTAAGAACGCTTCAGAACGATCTTGACAGGTTGGGCGAATGGTCTGCTACTTGGCAGATGCCATTCAACTTGGACAAATGTAAAGTAATGCACATACAGTATGTCATACAAACCCAAGGACCGATTACTCTCTCTTGGGAAGGAACTTGACTGAGACCGATCTAGAGAAAGACTTAGGAGTCTATATCAGCAACGATATGAAACCGTCGAAGCACTGTGCAGAAGTCGAAAAGAGGGCCTTAAAAATATTAGGTTATATTAAAAGACAGTTCCAGTTTCGGAACAAGGAGACTGTAATGTCTCTTTATAATTCAGTAGTCAGACCTCAACTGGAATACTGTGCGCAGTTTTGGTCTCCATCCCTCAGGAAGAACATAGAAAGGTTAGAAAGAGTACAAGCAAGGGCTACAAAATTGATCCTTTCAATGAGAATGCAAAGCTACCAACGGAGATTGGAGCGCCTAAATCTGTTTACCTTAGAGACGAGGAGGTTGCGCGGTCAGCTTATTCAAGTCTTCAAGATGCTCAATGGAATAGACAGGGTAGATTACAGAAACTTATTCTCACTTAATGCCAATCCGACGAGAAATAATGGGTTTAAACTGGAACTAAAGACATTTAGGACCTCTGTCTGCGGGAATTTCTTTTCCTATAAAATAGTTAATATCTGGAACCAACTTCCCTCAGAGGTTGTTTCCAGTCAAAGTGTAAATGTGTCTAAAAATAGGCTAGACAAAGTACTGAATACTCTCATAGTTTAAGACTAAAGCATAACATAACTCTGCAGGAGTTCGCTTGCACGGTGTCTCTGTGAGCATGCTAAATATAGAGCTATTTATATATATATTCTCCACTTTCCTGTAAAATTTCCTTGGCTACTTTTTCATGGTCAAGGTATTTTCTTCAACCTTTTTCCGTTTCTATCCAGTTTTCTACTACTGCTAGGATAGTCGAAAGAAAAATAAACTTGTTTAACAGGAACCTCCCAGAGTGGACCGTAAGGTCTTTGAGGCTTCCTCTTGTCCTTGTAATTTCTCTTTCTCTCTCTCTCTCTCTCTGGCCTCATCGTTGACAAATCGTTGGGCGGGAGTGATCACGGTCTGATTACGTTCCGTGTGTGCGTCCCTCGGGTGAAGCGTAGTAACTCGAGAGGCAGTAAGCTCGATCTCCGGCGGGCGGACTTTGTTAGCCTCCGGGATAGCGTAGGTGAGATGGGGTTAGAAGTCGGCGGCGATGTTGAGGGAGTGTGGAGTGCATTCCGGGACGAGTTTATGGTGCTGCAGTCTGCTGCCATACCCTCAAAACCGGTCACCCCTGCTTCAACGCAGCCTAAGTGGTTCAGTCGTGACATCGCTTCGGCTATCCGAAATAGGAAAGTAGTGTATAGGAGGGCGAAGGCCAATCGATCCCATGAGAACACTGAAGCGTATGTCCGCCTGTGTAGGGAAGTGAAGGCGAAGGTTAGGCTAGCGAAACGTAACGAAGAACTACGGGTGGCAAGCCTCTGCAAGGGGAACCCCAAGGAGTTCTTCAATTATGTTAATAGTAGAAAGCCCATTAGAAGCGGACCTCCGACGCGGACATCGCTAATGTGCTTAATGAGGACTTTGCGGGAGTGTTCATCAGGGAGGACACCCGCGTCATCCCCGAGCCAGCCGTCAGGCACGAAGGTGCTGGCCTGGATAGTGTTCGATGTACCGCGACAGTCGTTGCCGATAGAATAGACAAACTGAGCGCGTTTAAGGCTCCTGGGCCAGACCAGTTTCTCTCCAGAGTGTTGCGAGAGTTGCGCGACCAGGTGGCTCCCCACCTGGCTAAAGTCTTCAACAAATCGTTGGAGACGGGCCAGGTGCCTGGTGACTGGAGGGAGACCAACGTGACCCCTATCTTTAAGAAAGGGGATCACGAAAGTCCAGGGAACTATCGTCCCATTAGTCTCACTTCAGTTGTAGGTAAATTGTTAGAGGGGATAATAGCGGATAGGATCGTTGACCATTTGGATTCCTACAAGCTGCTTGGGGACTCCCAACATGGGTTTAGACGGCATAGGTCGTGTCTCACCAACTTGCTCGAGTTTTTCCACGTCATGTTGAGTGAGTATGATAAGAGTAGGGCGATTGATATACTTTATCTCGACTTTCAGAAAGCCTTTGATAAGGCACCTCACCGCCGGCTAATGGCGAAAGTGCGCACGCTGGGTATCGGTGGGGAAATAGGTAGGTGGATTGAAAACTGGCTGAAGAATAGGCGGCAGAGGGTTGTAATTAAAGGGGTTAGTTCGGGTTGGGCCTCGGTCACTAGTGGGGTTCCTCAGGGTTCCGTTTTGGGGCCACTGTTGTTTATCATTTACATAAATGATATCGAAGGTGGCATCGTCAGTCGGATCGCCAAATTCGCTGATGACACCAAGCTTGGGGCCAATGTTGGGAGGCCCGAAGCGATCGAGGAACTGCGTGCGGACCTAGATAGGATAGGAGAGTGGTCCGAAAAATGGCAAATGCCGTTTAACTTGGGTAAATGAAAAGTGATGCACATTGGCTACGCCAATCCCAAGTCGGACTACTCGATGTTAGGGAACAATATCGAGGCGATTGATTTGGAAAAGGACTTGGGTGTGCTAATTAGCAGCGACCTTAAGTTTACCAAACGGTGCATAGAGGTGGAAAAGAAAGCACAGAAGCTGTTGGGTTATATCAGGAGGCAATTTCAGTTTCGGAACAAGGAGATTGTACTCTCTCTGTACAATTCCCTGGTTCGGCTGCACCTGGAGTATGCTGTGCAGTTGTGGTCGCCGACCCTCAGGAAAGATATTGAGAGGCTGGAGCGAGTGTAGGCGAGGGCCACAAAATTAATCCCTTCCGTTAGGCATATGGGCTACAATCGACGCTTACGCGCCATGAACTTGTTTTCGCTGGAAACTCAGAGGCTGCGCGGTCAACTCATCGAGGTTTTCAAGCTCTTACGCGGATTCAACGATGTCGATTTTAGAAGCATGTTTAGTTTAAATGATAACCCAACTCGAAACAATGGTTGGAAGTTGGATTTGAAACGGTTTAGGACTAGTGTGTGTGGGACTTACTTTACGTATAAGATCTGTGACACGTGGAACAGGTTACCTTCAGAAGTTGTGAACAGTTCCTCTGTGGATCATTTCAAGAAAAGGTTAGACGAAATCTTGCACACTATTTGAGGGTGTAGAAAATTTTCCCTGGCACTGTTGCCATTGGTACCTCCTCGGTATGGGCCGCAAGGCCTTTTGAGGTACTTCTTTTCCTTGTAACTCTCTCTCTCTCTCTCTCTCTCTCTCTCTCTCAATCTTCTTTCAGCTCGTCAGTATGGATTCCACAAGGGACACTCTACTGGCGATCTTCTTGCATATCTCTCTGACTCTTGGTCATCCTTCTTTCGGGATTTCGGTGAAACTTTTGCTATTGCACTAGACATATCGAAATCTTTTGATAGACTCTGGCACAAATCTTTAATTTCGAAACTGCCCTCCTTCGGTTTCTATCCTTCTATCTGTGCCTTCATCTCTAATTTCCTTTCTGGTCGATCTATAGCTGCAGTTGTAGATGGCCACTGTTCTTCTCCTAAAGCTATTAACAGTGGTGTTCCTCAGGGTTCTGTCCTGTCACCCACTCTTTTCCTTTTACTTATTAATGATCTTTTAATTCGCACTTCCCGTCCTATCCACTCCTATGCCGATGATTCCACTTTTCACTTCTCCACCCGCTTCCCAAAGTGTCCCTCACAGCAGTCGCTTCATGATTCACGTAGGAGAGCTATGGGACACCTAACCTCTGATCTTTCTGCTATATCTGATTGGGGCAGAGAAAATCATGTGGCTTTCAATGCCTCAAACACTCAGTTCCTTCATCTGTCTACGTCACAATTTTCCACACGACTATCCCCTTACCTTCAACAACACACAACTCAATCCTTCCTCTTCTCTTAACATTCTTGGCGTTTCCTTTTCTCGTGATCTTTCCTGGAAAGATCACATGTACTCTCTTTCTAAAACAGCTTCTAAGAGGTTAGGTGTGCTTTAGCGCCTCTGCCGTTTCTTCACCCCCACTCAGTTGCTGTCTCTGTATATGGGTCTTGGTCGCCCCTGTATGGAGTATGCTTGTCATGTGTGGGGTGGTTCAACCCACAAAGCCGTACCTGACCGGGTGGAATCAAAGGCTTTTCGTCTCATCAATTCCCTGCCTCTTACTGATTGTCTTCAATCTCTCCCTCTTCGACGCAATGTTGCTTCACTCTCTCTTTACTATCGCCATTATAGCGGACACTGCTCTTCTGAACTCTCTAACTGTATGCCTCCTCCTTTAAGGAGAGCACGCAGTACCAGATTTTCTACACTTTCTCATTCCTTTTCTGTCCAGGTGGCTCCCCATCTGGCTACAGTCTTCAACAAATCGTTGGAGACGGGCCAGGTGCCTGGTGACTGGAGGGAAGCCAACGTGACCCCTTTTTTTAAGAAAGGGGATCACGAAAGTCCAGGGAACTATCGTCCCATTAGTCTCACTTCAGTTGTAGGTAAATTATTAGAGGGGATAATAGCGGATAGGATCGTTGACCATTTGGAGTCCTACAAGCTGCTTGAGGACTCCCAACATGGGTTTAGACGGCACAGGTCGTGTCTCACCAACTTGCTCGAGTTTTTCCACGTCATGTTGAGTGAGTATGATAAAAGTAGGGCGATTGATATACTTTATCTCGACTTTCAGAAAGCCTTTGATAAGGAACCTCACCGCCGGCTAATGGCGAAAGTCCGCGCGCTGGGTATCGGAGGGGAAGTAGGTAGGTTGATTGAAAACTGGCTGAAGAATAGGCGGCAGAGGGTTGTAATTAAAGGGGTTAGTTCGGGTTGGGCCTCGGTCACTAGTGGGGTTCCTCAGGGTTCCGTTTTGGGGCCACTGTTGTTTATCATTTACATAAATGATATCGACGGTGGCATCGTCAGTCGGATCGCCAAATTCGCTGATGACACCAAGCTTGGGGCCAATGTTGGGACGCCGGAGGCGATCGAGCAACTGCGTGCGGACCTAGGTAGGATAGGAGAGTGGTCCGAAAAATGGCAAATGCCGTTTAACTTGGGTAAATGCAAGGTGATGCACATTGGCTATGCCAATCCCAAGTCGGACTACTCGATGTTGGGGAGTAATATCGAGGCGACTGATTTAGAAAAGGACTTGGGTGTGCTAATTAGCAGCGACCTTAAGTTTACCAAACAGTGCGTAGAGGTGGAAAAGAAAGCCCAGAAGCGGTTGGGTTATATCAGGAGGCAATTTCAGTTTCGGAACAAGGAGATTGTGCTCTCTCTGTACAATTCCCTGGTTCGGCCGCACCTGGAGTATGCAGTGAAGTTCTGGTCGCCCACCCTCAGGAAAGATATTGAGAGGCTGGAGCGAGTGCAGGCGAGGGCCACAAAATTAATTCCTTCCGTTAGGCATATGGGCTACAATCGACGCTTACGCGCCCTGAACTTGTTTTTGCTGGAAACTCGGAGGCTGCGCGGTCAACTCATCGAGGTTTTCAAGCTCTTACGCGGGTTCAACGATGTCGATTTTAGAAGCATGTTTAGTTTAAATGATAACCCAACTCGCAACAATGGTTGGAAGTTGGATTTGAAACGGTTTAGGACTAGTGTGTGTGGGACTTACTTTACGTATAAGATCTGTGACACGTGGAACAGGTTACCTTCAGAAGTTGTGAACAGTTCCTCTGTGGATCATTTCAAGAAAAGGTTAGACCAAATCTTGCACACTATTTGAGGGTGTAGAAAATTTTCCCTGGCACCCGTTGCTATTGGTACCTCCTCTGTATGGGCCGCAATGCCTTTTGAGGTACTTCTTTTCCCTGTAACTATCTAGTGCAAGGGTTAATCGGTATTTTCAGTCTTTCATCTACTCAACCGGTCAACTCTGGAACAATCTTCTTCAATCCATCTTTCCTCCTTCGAGTGTCTAGGCATCTCGAAAACCCCGGACCTTGGCCCCTCCTTCCTGTATAAAAAAAAATATATATATATATATATATTGTGTGTGTGTGTGTGTGTGCCCGCGGGTGTAGACAACTGCATAAGTGAGGTCGAGCATGTGATAATTCACAGATATAGTGTGGTAATTTTTTTGTGAGGTAACACTTTTGGTACCTCAGAACATTAAAAAAGCATGTAAAAAAAACTAGGAACAATTTTATTGTTGGTAAAAAGGATCCGTTGGTCTTGATTAGGTTAGATTAATTAACCCTTTACCACCTGAATCTTTTGTAGGGTTAAGTTACGATTGCGTGTATTTGATAAGTTACAAATGCGTCCGTATGGGCAGTAAAGGGTTAAGGTTTCGTTAGGTTACGTTAGGTTAGATTAGCGAGTACCTCACTATTTAATGATTTAACAGAAAACAACCTTCGAGTCCTCAGTTGCGTCCAAAACACTTATCACGCCCTTCTCGGTTCGATGGTACTAAGGTAAGTTAGGTTAAATTTGCTTTGGTTAATTAGTTTTTAGAACCCAGGTGTTCATCCTTCCACACAATAAAAATTGGTTGGTAGATTAGTGGGTACCCTGGGTAGTCTACTGGTTAAGATGCTGGACTGCTGATCGGGAGGTCGTGCGATGGAATCCAGGCGAGGACTTTGTAATTTCTGACCACCCGTGGTGGGGCGTGGTTCGAATTCCACGTTAAACTGTAGGTCTAAGGTAGAGTAAAAAGCTTGACCTTCGTCAGATGAACAATTCGGGTGGAAGCAAAACCAAGGTTAACCAAGGGTATATGTATTTTTAAAAGTCGGTACCCCTCCTTATGCGGAGATACGTGTGTGTGTGTGTGTGTGTGTGTGTGTGTGTTAAAGAGAAAGAAGAAATTGCATAAGAAATTCTCTTTTGTTGATAATGTTTTTAAAAACTCTATTTTTAATGTTTTTAATATTTTGAATAGTTTCATGACCCTTGTCCATAAATAAATATTTTATGAACGCACTCATCCGTTTAATGAAAATAAAAGTTCACTTCCATCATAAACGTAAAGGTACCGTGATGAAATCACATACCTGAGACGTTCTCTCTTCTACCGAGTAATTATTTACAGTTGTTCACGTATACCATAGTCCGTATGATGTTCACCTTTTTTGAAGATTTTGTACAATTAGTTAATTGATTATTTATCAAAGTTATACTGTACTTTGTTTTTGGTAATTCTATCAATGTAATAATGTCTGATATTTGTATGTATAATATGAATTTTTATTTCTTTCAGGTTACTTCTTATAGACGATTTTCACACGGATTCATAGTGTCCTTGAATACCTCTCTTCGAACATTTTTTCCAAGAACGCTCGTTCATTCAAATGCGGAACAAATTTTATCCGTTGTCCGTGAAGCATTCACATCGCATTTGACTGAAATGCGGAACACTGAGCGTTAAATTTTTTTTCATAGGTTTTAAAGGGATAACTTTTATTTTTTTGTTTTGGAATATGACAATACCGTCTTCTATAACACTGACCGGGAACGTTTTAGCTTGCTTTTTTAACCTTAGATACCAAAATATTATACCAAAAGGGGAATCTCGTATGATTAGTTGATTACTGTTAGGAACGGTTTATTACTTGGGTACTTGTAGGTTATCTCCCCCCCCACCCCACCAATTTTGACAGAATATTTTCGTTAAAACTAATGAAAATATCACGACTTAACCTAACCAATTATCAAGGGCGTACATGCAAAAAACTTCACTTTTTTCTACGTGAAGGTCAAAATATGAAAATAAAAAGCCACTCTAATAGACAGAGTTTATTTCCACAACAGTTTCGATGCCCACTGGCATCCTCCTCGGGTGGATACAGAAAAACGAATGAACCAAAGCAAGAGGTCCCTGGACTGTTTTTCCCTCTTGCTTTGGTTCATTCGTTTTCTGTATCCACCCGAGGAGGATGCCACTGGGCATCGAAACTGTTGTGGAAATAAACTCTATTAGAGTGGGTTTTTATTTTCAAGGGCGTACAGTTGATCTATTAGTAAATAGTAAATACTATTCCAGAAACAAAGAATGTTATAATTAATAATTAATAGATCAACTGTACGCCCTTGATAATTGGTTAGGTTAAGTCTGATATTTTCGTTAGTTTTAACGAAAATATTCTGTCAAAATTGGGGGGGGGGGGGGGGGGGGGGGATAACCTACAACTCTACAAGTACCATTACTTGGAACTTTAAAGTTAGAGAAAGCCCATTTACGCATTTAGCCACTTCGAAATGAATGTTTTACAAAACAGTGAACTTATGAAGATTCCCAATTTTACATAAAACCACGCAATGAAACTATATTATTTTTGTGTATTTCATTTCTCACAAGTATTTCCTACGAAGATCCCTTTTTAGTTCGTTAATATATCCTGTCTTTTTTTTTTTTACATTAAATTGCTGTTGTTAATAAAAGAAACTTATAATTATTTAGAAATAGCTGTAATCTTTCTTGTTATAAAAATGGAAGGTCAAATATATATTTTTATTAAATTAATTTCATACATTTCTTAACACACACACACACATATATATATATATATACACCTCCGCATAAGTGAGGTACTAGTTTTTTAATTCTATTTATTTATAAATCTAATTAACCTAACTTAATTTAACCTAACCTAAACTTAGTGTCCTTGAACGGAGGAGTATGTCGTAAGTGGTCCCAAACGTAATTGCGGTCTCGAAGGGCGTTTTCTGTTAAATCCCAAAATAGTGAGGTACAAGCTAATCAACCCTAACCAAACCTAACGTAATGAGAACGAACTTTTTAATTTTTTACAATCAAGTATTTCTCTTTTTTTTTACAGTTAATTTTATGTTCTGAGGTACCTAAAGTGTTATATCTACTTCATGGTTATTTAATTTACACACACACACACACACACACACACACACATATATATATATATATATATATATATATATATATATATATATATATAAAAGGGGCGGGATGCTG